>CM040756.1:5229022-5301522 GCA_022829145.1 Albula goreensis
TGAAATAGGCACACCTCTTGATGCTCTCTGTAAACAGATTGGAAGCCAGGCAGTTACCTTTGACTAAGGCCATTTATCCATCACAGTCATTAAATGTTATTGAGAAAAGGCGGACATAAAAAATAAAAAAGGGAAGGTTTTCTTCATGACACCATGTTATGAGTAGCAGCAGGTACAGTAATCTCTTTTACCTTTAAAAGTAGGCATTTTAGTAAAATTCCTAATTGATCATTTTCAACAATACTTAGGGATTACTATTTAAATAAATGCAAGCACATGCACATTGCCAAAATGGCTACCTGCTTTTAAAAGAACAACAGGTAGACCCAAAAATGAAAATGTCACTCCACAGTATTAGACAGCCAACTGGACCTGCCAGTAACACTGGGAAAGCTGTTTCTTCACAATTTGTTTTCAAGTTATTGACAGATTCTATTTTTATTTTATTTGTTTTGGGTTATGGCATCATTTTTTTCCTGTGATTCAAAAACCACCTAATTTGTAAACACTTTTGTATATTCCATATATAATTTAAAAGACTCCTATCAAGGGAGAGGTATGTGGATTATTTTTTTAACCCGTTTATTTATTATACATTTCATGGAGCTATCATAAGATGTGAAGGCTCAATTTACTTGTATTGGTTACTAGGCACCCGCGGGCCTAAGAAATCACATATTTGCCGTGTCAAATATGATTGCATATATAAATCATGATATTTCTGCATGCAATTTATGCCTTAGCAAAAGACCAGGTGGGTTACGTTAGACAGTGTACGTGGATAAAAGTTACTCTCAGCGAGCTTTGAAGAGCCCTGGTTTCCATGACAACGTCCTGTGATGTGAAACCATCAATATTCCGGGCCTTGATTCAGCTGGCGAGATCATTCAGAGTGTAAACAGACAACTTGTACAGGAGGCCAGTCAAGATGCCCCTGACTAGACTATGAATAAAATTATGTCCATTTCTCAGATATTGAAACCAGCAAATCATATTTTTTATTGATGAATTTGTATTTTTTTTTCCTTTGGTTCTATGTCAGCTTGGCATTTAGTTTAGATATGTTATGATCAATAAGTTATAGTTAATAAGTAAGTTGTTCTCAGTATGACATAATACACATGTAAAAATTGTAAAACATATAGTTGAATAATAATATGAACACACAAAAAAAAAAAAAACATGAGTACAAAAAAGATAATGCAGGCTCTGTTTATGCTCTGTTTTACCTGTAACACCTCTACATTCCTAATGACATAGGAGTCCTTTTACAGTGTTGGCTGAATAGAATTGATAAATCCCATTGGGTCCAATACAACAACACAATATCTGTCACTTCATGACAAAAGACTGGCTGTTTTTACCCTCCATGATAACAGGTTCATTGTTTTTTCTTTTCTCCTTTACTTAAAATGTGTCTTAACTGCAAAATCATGAGAAGACCCCACATATCCAACACTGTTAGAGACACAGTTCGTGTGTCCAATTTTGAAATTGGATCCATGAAATACTCGTATTGATTTCAACTTGTTGCGGTTTATTAAAAATACTTTAAAGAAGTCCTTAGGCAACTTGTTTTTTTGTTCTTTTTAATATGCAGTTTATGTACTGGATGTATAACATGGGTAGTTTCTCCCAAGAGATCAAGTGTCAAAATGATCACCAAATCTGCTATAACATAAAACTTCCACTCTTTTTAGTTCCAGCCCTTTTTGAACCATGAAGCTTGATCCAACGTGTACCGCACAAAGAAACAAAGGGAAAATAAAAGTTCAAAAAAGTCAAAGGAGAGTAAACTTGTGGAGTTCATCTTTATGTAATTTTGCATTCACGAGAGGACAAATGTTAATCAATTCATTTGTGTGCACGGCACAGAAGAGAGGGGGAGAACGAGATGAAGCAAAAAAAAAAAAAAAGGAATAAAAACACCCACATTTTTCAGTGTGGCTTATCCCCACCGCTAACATTAAAGATAGATCTTCACTCCCACTACCAGTGCCTCGGTTAACCCTGCCTGACTCTCTCCATATTTCATCCGCCTCTTGGAGTTTCCCATAAAAAAAAAAAACTCTTTGAAATGTTGAAGCGGCAGTGCCACTGAAGATCTCTTCAAATGCAGATTTAATCATTTAGCCAATTATCGGCCAATCCCCAGCCAGTCTGACACGCGTGCGTGATGGCGTGGCGTGAGATGGAGACCCAGGATGAGAAAAGGCCACAGAAATGAGAGGGGGTAGGTCCGAGGGAAACATACATGCAACCCCCTTTCTTCCCCAACTCTTTGAAGGAGCTGTGTTTAAGATAACCTGCCTTTTAATAACATGGCGATAGGCGGTAGGGTTGTCCTCTATGTTCACACATTGTGATTGCTGAAGAAGTGAGGAAGAGCCAGTCTCCTGGCAGACTTGTTACAGTCCAACATTAATCTGAGAAGCTTTGAACGCACTGCTTCTGGAAGCTTCTTTGTGAAAGCAGAACTGTAATAGAGTTTTTTTTTTTTTTTTTTTGATGGCTTGGAAGTGGGGTGTATATAAGAAGGATAGATATCTCATGTAAGTGATCAGAACAGAAATGTCACTGCCATAAATGACGGCAGATATAACTGATGGGTGATGATGAAAGAGCGAAAGCAAAGCTTGAGTGAGGATGGCATCAGGCTGTGCTATCGGCTGATCGGTGTTTTCACCAGCGGTGTGCTCGACAGGGTGTCACATGTTGAGGCTTTGCAAATTTGAAATGCTGAAAGACTTGCACTAGTAATTGTAGCCTGTTAAAACAATACAGAGCACTTACAACTTAAAATCTTAAATAAAACCTCATTGGTAGTATTTAAAACCATCTCAATTTCTTTTTTTTTCTGCACTTACTGAAAGCATCCATCATGCAATGGATAGTGCCAATGTCTCGATGATCTGTGACGAATAAAGTACTTTTTCTTAATCAAAACATCAATGTGACTATTAGATGACTAGTGTGTTTTTGAGTGTCTCTGTGTGTCTGTGTGTGTTTTGTCCGAGGATGAGGAGTTCATTGCATACAGATCAATGTAAAATGTTCAAACATGATAAATGTATAACAATCTGATATAATCATATGAACTCATATTTGACAAATCAAGTTCCTGTAAAACAATCCTTTCCATTATAGTTGTACATCTAATTGTGGAATGAAATGAGCAGTATAAATTACTTCAATTATGAGTACTTCAAAATCATCCCCAGGAAAAAAGAAAGTTGTTTTCAAGCACACACAATGAGTCTTAATTTCAAGGGTCTTAATTACATTGCAAAGTTGGATAAATGCTGTGTGAAGTGCAAAGTGCATCCACCAAAAACTTTCCCAGGGTCATTATAGTTATACTTTTATAGTTAATGACATCTTTTTGTTACTTTCAGAGTTGTATTGCGAGGATTTTGGCGTGAATTCAATCAACATTTGCCCTTTGTTTAAAATGGCACACAAAACTGTAAGCTGTTTACGTCACTCTGGATAGGGTGATGGCAAAGCCAATGGCAAATGACCAAGGCAAGGGCTCTGAACAGCCATTTTGGCTCTGGTCACATGGTCCGGTCAGAGCCGTGCATGCTTGGACTGTGTAAAGGTGCTTTGTGGAGTGTTGACAGGGGAAACAGCTGGAGTGACAGCATAGCCCCTGGAAGCTCCTTGATGTTGGAGGGGCTCTCTGAGGCCACGGTTGCCGTGGCAGCTCTTCCGCCAGAATGGAAGCGCCAGTGACTCCACTGTGAGACGGCTTCGGGCTGGTCTGCTGACCATCCCGACAGCGGGCAGCCAACCGTCCACAGTGAGAATGTCTTGGCTTCAGAGTGACAGAGGCATTGCGTGTGTGTGTGTGTGTGTGTGTGTGTGTGTGTGTGTGTGTGTGTGTGTGTGTGTGTGTGTTTGTGTTTTCTAGGGAGAAGTGGAGGGGAGGGGGTCACACATGACTAACCTAATCTCCATATCTTGAGGGCACACTCTACTGCATGGCAGACAGGTTTTATTTTATTCTACTTGGCTGATGTACAGTCACAGTGCAATGGCCCACTGTCCAGTGACCATTGTGCAAACCTTACTACCCCCTCACCCCCTTCCTGGAGCAAACACAGACAGCCTGGCGGCGCGTAGCGTCAGAGTGCGATTCACAAGCTCGCCTCTGCCACCCACAAGGCTCTGCAGGACAATGGGCTTCGTTTGAATGGGACAACAGGCTGGCATGAGTGCAGTTTCATCTCAACAAGCGGGCTAGTTCAAAAGGGAGGGCAGCAGTCCTTTATTCCAAAAATAATATGTTTTACCACCAAGGGTCCACCTGTGTCTCTCTCTCTATCTGTCTAAATGGAGTGTGAAATTACAGGTGTGTGTGTGTGTGTGTGTGTGTGTGTGTGTGTGTGTGTGTGTGTGTGTATGTGAGTGATATACAAGTAATGATTAATTTTATCCAATGATGCTAATGATAATGTCTTAAAAAACAATAATATAAATGATAGACAGCTATACTTTGCAGAATCCAGGTGGCGTCGTTAGCCTTTGAAATGGCAGGCAATCACTCTATGAAAACCACAAAGCGTTTGATCGGATCAGTAAAATCCTTCAATTACCAAAAAAAAAAAAAACAAAAAAAACCAAATGATAAATGAAGGGAAGAAAACCTCAAAGCATTTGACCAAATTATTCACAGCCATACGTGACAAAGTACAGGAAACACAGGACGCCGGAATAAAACAAGCATCGTTGTGTTCTCAGGCTGAGAAAATCTCGGTATCCCACCTGTGGTCTGCAGGGCTTGCGGTGAACGTGGCCTGCAGAAAACATCAAATGAGGCTGAAGAAACGGGATCATTCTAGGACAAGCGTGCAGGCGGTGGGAAGTGCTTTTATGATCGACTTAAAGAGTGTCAGAACTGAATTATTCATCCGCACCGTTCATCGCACATCCGAGCAGGAATCTGCGGCACACCAAAAAAAAAAAAAAAAAAAAAAAAACCCTCCTCTTCAGAATCAAAACAATGACCAGAGCCGACCGCTCACTGGAGCTGCCAGGAGAGGTCCTGCTGGACCCGCTGGACCCGTTAAATTCGCTGGCCGCACCAGACCTGCTGGACCCGTTAAATTCTGCTGGATGCGCGGCTTCGGCCCGTTTGAATTGGTCCACACCGTTTCCACTGTAAGCCCAGACTGCCTAGGATTTTCTGCTCTTTTGATCAGCTGCACCTTTAAGGGTATTATACGTTTATACAATTTGTATCCTCACTCTCCCCCTCCCCACCCCTAGGCACTGTTCAGCACTCAGTTCTTTTATTCTGATAATCATACATTAAATCTTCTTCATTATATTTTGGGGGATTCTTGGGATTTTTTTCTCAAATTTTTTTTTTTGTTTCATTGCATTAGTTTGTTGTAGCTTTCTTCACTTCTTACATGTTTCTCAGGGTGAGAAAAGCAGAGAAGAGAGTGCTGGAGATTGGGACTGACATGGTTGAGACAGCCCTTCAGTTAGATGAACTGTATGTTCGGTTCCTGCCCACCCCTGAAAAAAAAAAGAAAGAAAGAAAGTAAAAACGACAAAGGAAGGAGCTAAGAAAAAAATCACAGCAGTCTTTGAAACCCTCTTTCAGTTCCTCTTCAGGTCTATGGACTGTGACTTCTTTGATGACATTTCTCAACGCTGCTATCCACAGCGTCATGCTGTCAGCTCTCAGAGTCAGCACTGACAGCTCTTATAGAATCAAACCATTTTCCCTGTCAGTGGAGGTGCATATTAATGGCTGCTCTTTCACACACTTGTGACACTGTCAGGAGGGAATATTGACTTGCCGTACCTATCCGGGCAGTTAGAAAAAAAAAAAACTAAAATAAAAAAACACAGGGTTTCACTTTGGAAATCACAGACATCCAAGGAAAAAGAAAGCAGTTTTTTTTTTTCCCTCTCTCTCTGTTTTCTCTCACATGCTTTTTGTCTTTAGTTTGGCTTCTTTCACTGCTATTGGAGGTGAACACACACTGCTCTTACGTCAAAGGCCTTCCAGATATCAAACTGGAGATACGCGGCAACTGCCGCAGAGGCAGACATGTAATGTTGATTCCAAACCACAGCCTTTTCCCTTGAAGTCTTGCAGTAGCCAAGCTTGCGTCTGGACTTACTTGAACCAGAGCCCATGGCAATGGAAGCAGTAGGCTGAGGCATAGGACTTTGACTTCACAAAAATAGGTGGAAGGGTAATACTTAGTCATTTTCTGATGAACTTTACAAACAGAATATTTTCATCAAATCTGAAATATATGCTGTGGCGCAGTGGCAGTAGTGGCCAGTACGACACGACAGAAGTTAAACAAAAAGTGGCTAAAGGTCATTTGTTTCTGCCTTTTAGGGGAAGGGCAAAAGGAACAACAAAACTATAATGTTATAAAACAGGTTCAAACTCAAAACCAGCACAGCCCATCAAAAGCCCCAAAGTCCAAAATTCAAAAACCCAAACAGCCCTTCCAGCCTCCAAGGCTGTGCTTAAATATGAGGCCTAATTTAAGGCAAGTGAAAGGCCGAGTTGGTTAGAAATGAGTCGCAGGTGAGCCTACCTGTTGTTGAGGCCACTGCTGTTGCAGCTCCTGCAGTCTTTCCAGGTTGAATGAGGGACCAGGAACTGACAGCAGGTCAAAGGGGGTGGGTCAGAGGAGCTTGCCCCTCCCTCCACCTCTCCCGGCTCCACAACGCACAGATGCACAGCAAAGCACACGAGGGGTTAATCAAATCAGGTGGTAGTCAGAAAATTTGCCTTTTACAGCCTCACTTTCAATAACATCAATTTTTAGAATTCACCAGGAATGTACATCCACTGAAACACATGAAATAAGCACCTGCATCTATTCTGACAGTTAAAGTGTAACCACCAAATTGACCAGAGGAGGCGCTGGTGAGTAAATAAACATAAATCTAGTGATATATGTTGATGGTTGAACAACTGAACCCTTCTGATCACAGGGGCATGAACGAGGAAGGAACCAACCTCAGAGCCTTTTCTGCTTTTAAATATTGCCAACCCCCTTTAGTAAGTGAAAAGATGACTGGTGCTGGTAGGCATGAGAGTGTTCAGTAGGATTGTAGGTTTTGGGATACCCTCCATGTTGAACAGGATAATGTTTATGCCCTTTGGGTTGGGTTCAAAAACAAGGAATGCAGGATAGTGATCTCTCTTTCCTGTCATCAGGCATGCCATGATGACACATGGGATGGGATTGCGTGTTCCTCTGAGTTACTGCCATCTTACCTCTGGGTGAAATGGAGATTCCTCATTCAAGGCAGGGAAGGGGATGAGAGGAGGCAAGGATCTTCTCTGGACTGGGATATGAGCCTCGGACTGTGGCCATACCTCTCAAAATCCACAATTATAAACTTTAACAGTAATGCTAATGCAAGAATACATGCTTGGTTCATTAAAATAAGTTGATTCAATGAGTCACCATGTTCTGTAGTAGTTTGTTATTTTGGCACAGTTATGTAGCAAGTGTAGCTTTCACAGCTCTCAAGAAAACCCTCACCTTTTACACTGGGAAAGCTGCTCATCTTTTTTATCAGTTTGCCTTTATGCTCCTTTTTATGTTGTCTTTTTTATGGGGTTAATTAAAATGCATTCTCAGTACAATAATGTTTGTTTTTGCAGGGAGAAACTTTCTGGTCTGACTCATAGGGATATTACTTTTAAAATAAATTGACCAGTGTACTTGAGCAACATATTTGTTCTGTAGCATTTGGCGGCTTATACCTATTTGCTCGGGAGTCTAAAAAAAGCAAAAGCCCACTGTCTTGCATATATAACATGTCAGGGCCCAGGTGCGTTAATCGAGTCCTGGAGGGCCAGTGCGTGAGCTGGACTTTGGACTGCTTCAGCACTGATTGGCTGAAGAGTCCACACACCTTGTTTCCAGGCCTAAATTGGCTGGCGACTACAGGAGAATCACAAAGACTTGCAGACACCATTGCCCTTGAGGTCTAGAGTTGCACACCACTGTGTACCGAGTTTGATTGGTAATTGAGTGTGTGGGTGTGTGTGTGTGCGTGTGTGTTTGTGTGCATGTGCATGTTTGTATCTGTGTGTGTGCATGCATGTGTGTGTTTGAGTGTGTGTGCATGCATGTATGATTGTATGTGCATGTTTGTGACTGTGTTTTTGTGTGTGCATGCATGCATGCGTGCATGTTGTGTGTGTGTGTGTGTTTGCAGGTGTGTGCATGTGCGTGTTTGTGTGTCTGTGTGTATGTCTGTGCGCTAGTGTGAATTGGGAGAACTGGGGTTTGAATAAAAAGAGAAGGATGTGGAGATGGAAAGAGCGCTCTCAGCACATTCTCACCCAGCTGTCCCTCCCCACTGCTATAGCCTTCTCCTGGGCCTACGAAGACCATCACCACCGCCTTTGGCCAGGGACGCCCGGGGAGGAAGTGTTCGAGACGGCCGTAATGAAAGCGTGCACACGTCCCCCAAACACCTGTAGGGCCCCATGCTGAGCGACAGGTAAATAAGCACCCCCTCCCCCCAGCACCCCCCTCACCCCCGTCAGCTCCTCAAAGTCATATCAAAGAAACTCAGTCCTGCACTGTGAAACCCATCTGGCAGTCCTGTCAATTTGCAGAGGAAAAAAAAAATAATAAGCAAGGTGCAACAGTAGACAACTTTGCTCACATGCCCCATTTTATGTAAGATCCGGGAACAGAGCAGAGTCAGCCAAGTGTTTCTCTGCAGCTGTGCTATTTTTATATTAAATTTTTGCATATTTATTTATTTATTTTTGGGTATATCACATGACTTGATCCTATGTAGGAACTTTAACTTCGACCTCCAATGCCAAAACTCAGACAAACAAGCCTATTGATGTAGCTAACAGATGCTGGGCATGGAATTGCTGGAATAATGTGTCACTATGGTTACTCCATCACATTGTCAGCCCAAACTCTTCCAGTTCTCCCTTTTTTAAACTCTATCATCTCCAGTGAGTCTTTGGTCAATTTGAACCCTGGCAGAGGGGACTTGTGTGACCCTCTCCATGTGATGTCTCTCCAGCAGTCATGCGGAGGACTTCTGAGTACTGACAGGCAAACATCAGGTCTCTCGGACAGAAGACGTGCTTGTGGGCAGGCGTGGGGGAGAGGGGATTGCTGGAAACGTAAATCCTGACAAAACTCCAAACATAAATCCAGACAATGAGCAAAAGCAGTGAGGCTGACAAAACTTCAACCGCAGGCCCTAGTGGGGTTTTAATAAGCCGCGAGAATGATGACAGAAAGATGCGTGGCTCTGCACTTAATTCCGTATTTCACAAGTAAACAAGGTATTTACAACGTCGCACTGTCTGAGATTCAGACTAAACAAGATGCACGTTTGACATACCATTTGTAAGCAAAGCTGTTCTGTTTTACTGTTTTAAGTTTAGCGTCTTTCTGACTACTTCACCCAAAAGTATTTGTCTTTACGTGTATTTTCAGGCTTTTGCGTTCTTCCGTCTCCTGCCAGAATGAATCATATCAGTGAATCATTGACTGAATCCTCAAAGTGTCTGCTTTCTGTCTGTTTTTCATGCAGAGTCATTGCCTTCTATTGATGAAGTTCAGGTAAGAGACTGAGTGACTCATCAAAGCGGCGTCTGCAGTTGATGGAGCGTTTGAGCGGTGCTGTCTGACCCAGGCCATGTACAGTGGGAAGCTATCTGGCTCATTATCACCTGGAAAAACGAGTCTGTGCCACAGGGTGCTGCAATGTATTCCTGATGCTTTAATGTTTTAAAAAAGTCTGGTTGACAGTTTAAAACTGTTTTTTTTTCCTTTGTTTGCTTACATTGTCTTGCCTGTTGGACAAACTTGACATTGAACCCTTAGCATTCAATAAAAGTACAATGATAAACAAGGAGAAGAAGAAGAATACCATGAAGTGTGAAATAAGCATAGTTGAAACATTATGCTTTTACCAAAGAAAATATTACTGCCTTGTATTGAGAGAGATATAAAACAAATTAAAACAAACACCTGAAGCTTGAATTTATCCTGCACTAGATTCCATCTAGTTGGAAGTTAACCACTAGATAGAATCTTTGTGCAACAACTAACCATCTTAGTTGGTGCACATACTCAAGAGATGCTCAGGCTTAGGGTTGATGTGGTACAGGTACAGGATGCTGTGTGGACTAGGAGTGGCCAGCCCTGACACTAGGGGGGGGATAAACTTCCATAAAGTCAGAAAACAAATGATACCTAAGAAACCATCTGAGTTTAATTAGCTGCATAATGAACTGCACTAATTGATAAAATAAGTTCTGAGTAACAAAAAAAAAAAAAAAAAATCCACATAGCTTTCAGGCATCAGACTTGGCTAACCTCGCTGTGAACTGTAGGCTAAATGACATTCCAAGATGGGTCCTTTCTGCTAGGTATGTGTTCTCATATTCCTGAGTTCTCACAACACGTACAGTGTAACTTTTCCATACCAGTTAGACAACCTCTGCCAGCCTAGCACTTCCATCCCACAAGCACCAGTCATGAACTTTCAGTGCAGATTCAGCTGGGAAGCCATTACGCTCCAACCTTGGCACGCTTCTCCATCTCCAACTCCTCAAGCAACTTCCTGTCTCACACAGAGCCCTGCTCTCCTGGAAGAGCCTCAGTACTCTCACACAATAAAGGTAAGGCTGCCCTTGGTGTGGGACACAAATTTAAATGAGTTTGCTTTAAAGGCATACTCTGTCAAAAATGGACAGGGAGGCCTCCCGAAGGGTTGAGCTCAGTCTCTCCAGGCTAAAACAGATGTTTCAGAAGGATCATCCCAAGGAACATAGCAGGATACTTGTTTTGATCTGATGTAGACATTTACATACACGATTCCTGTGAACCGCTGCCTGGGATTTATGGACAGGCATGTTTGCTGCCATATTTAAACCTGTTTTCTTTCTCCCCAGGTGGCCTTGACAGGAACATTTCATGATTATTAAACTTTCAGTGCACCCACTGCCAATAAATGCTCTTATCAGATGTTGATTTGCTTCTGGTGACAAGTTAAGAAAGGAAAAGTTTGAATCAGTGAGTAAGTACTGTGTTTAAGAGAGGAAGGCAGAGATTCAATCTACATATAAACATGACTTTGATTCACAATATGATACATCACATACAATATATTTTTTTTCTTTCCTCTAGCAAAATATTTTGCATTTGCTAGTTTTGATTACAGAATAAGGCACATGCTCTTATAGCTGACAATGATGTTTGAGCCTTGGTCAATTGTAAGGGCACATGAGAAGTGTATAAGGGCATTTTATATGGAAGCTGATATGGTCCAGATGGGAATAAGAAATAACATCAAAATACTTCTGGTCCCTGGTGTTTTGGATAAGGGATACTCAGTCTGTACCAGTAATAATGATAATAATTATTTTCGTCATCATGATGATCATCGGAAGAAGATGAAGAAGAAGGGCAAGAGCAAGAAGTATGTTGTATTATGCATATTTATGTGCGGTATGTCAACACATTGCCACAGGCTCATGTTAAGTTCCTTGTTCAAAGGTAGGGCCACTAAAGAAGACCTCTTTCGCTCCACTGAACTGTCACCTTCACATGACTTTACATGAGCGATATCGGGTAATTGAGTTTGGCAACATTCAGGCAGATGTTTGTCCAATTTAAATGGCCACATGCCACATGCCATCTGAAAACCAAAAAGGTGATCTCAAGGACAGGGTGGAATCGTCCCCCTACACATCCTAAAACCAGCAAGAGCAATATCCTCCATCTATACATGTGATAGCCTAGTGGCTAAGGTACATGACTGGGACCCCTGAGGTTGGCGGTTTCAGTCCCAGTAGCATTTACCCTTGAGCAAGGCCCTTAACCCCACATTGCTCCCAGGAGAGATTGGCCCTTGGTTAGTCTAATCAACTGTAAGTCACTTTGGATAAAAGCGTCAGCTAAATGACAGTAATGTATATGTGTAATGCTGGTCTTGGGTCTTGCTCATCTTTTAATGCTGTTACTCATCACTACAGTTAAAAATAGTTGAAGTTGTAGCTACTCATTTCACCAGTTGTTTTCAGGACCAGGGTCGAGCAGGGTGGTGCTGGAATGCATGAATATGTGTTACAGGATATTGGAAATATTCCTCATTCATATCGGGGTGGGGTGGGGGTGGGAGTGGGGGTGGGGGTCACTGCCAAGTTCTTGATTTTATGGATTCTTCCTGTGCAATAAATTCTGGATTTAAAAACATGTCAAGTTGAATCCTGCAAATCTGGGTTCTCAACTTTCACAGGACTGAAAATCAATTCAAAGTCCAATTAAATGTGTCACAAAGGAGGAAAGAAAGCAAGCTGAGGAAATGATAATCTTTCAGCTAATATCCTGAAGGTTCCTTTGATGGTTTAGAGATACACCATTGTTAGTCTTCAGCGTGACTTTAACAAAAAAAAAAGTCTGTTCCATTGAGTGCAGACACAGAAGATTGACACATAAATGGCAAGACCTCTATCCAGAGACGAAAAACCAAAACAGAGCTATACGTTTTCCTCAGGCAAAAACATTGGAGTCAAATGCAAAAATGCTGAAGAAATGTAAATTCCGCAGTGTACGTTTTGATGCAGCTCTGCTGATGAGGAGAGTGCTACAAAATATAAAAATGTACTCATTTATTTTCAGTGCTGTGTATGTGTGACTAAGTCTTATTTAATCCCTTAAATCTGCGATGGCCAATCTTATCCAGGAAGGTCAGGAGAGGCGTTCGTTCAAATAACCAATGAATGACCAAAGAATGACCAGCTGATCATTGAAAAGGCGATTTGTTGATTTGCGATGATTTGGCATTTTAAGGGCACGTCGTAAAGGAGAAAAAAAAAAAAAAAAAAAAAAAGTTCTGCATGGGTTCTTTGCTCTTAATCATTGGGAAAACTGTTTCAGAGCCAGTATCAAAGCTGTGTGCTCAATCCTCGAGTTACTCAGGCCCAAGGCTCGGTGTTTAGTCATCAGAACCCAAAACCAGGAGGTACTCCAGTCAATTCTCCTGTTTGATGTTCGGCATTAAGGAGATGATAAGAGCTAATCATATGAGCCATTCAGGCATGGACCAAGATTACCGAGTCTGTCTTTACATTGTGATTCATTCCCTCTTACATATCTCTTCATTTATATAAGGAATAACAGCGGAAGTAAAGTACTGGATTATGCATCAGATTTATAATGTCAAAACATTTTTAAAAAATGAAAGGCATAGATACATGTTTATGCATCTCGTACAGACTCTTTAATACATTAATATGATATAATAATAATGATTTTCCCGTATGAAAGAAAGAGAAACTTAGGTGGGTGGGCTCCAAGTCTCTTTGGATGAGCTTCAGTAAACCAGAAGCAGGAAGCACCATGGATTAAACAAGGATTTTTCCACTAAACCCTTCAATCAATATTTTCTAACTTTCATGAGAAAAAAAAATCATGAAGGAAAAAAGACTAACCATGTCATTACAGAGTTCACATATTCCACAGTGTTGTGTACATTATGTTTATACAATAATGCCTTAAGTGGTGTAACATATTCATCGCTGGTCTGATTAATGTTCTCTCTTAGCATTGACTCAATTACTTTATATAAACAGCAAGAGAAAAAAAGAAAAAGTCCTACCAGTGTAAATGGAAGACTCATGTATGCTCACATGGGTGGAAATGAGTATGTATGTATGTATGTATGTATGTATGTATGTAAGAAGTTAACTTATTTGAACCAATTCTGGTTTTTGCTGTCAAGGGAAATCTTGTATCAGCGTATCAGACCTGTTTTATTTACATCCAAATATCACTATCACATGTTCTGTTACTCTGATGCAGGTGTGCAAAATCAACATACCTACACACGACTTCCCTGGCCCTCCCTTTTGAGTCTGGTTCCCCCAAAAGTTTCTCATCACCTTGATGGATTTTTTTTTCTTGCCTTTCCTTATCCTGGTCATCCGATGTTCTGCTATATTGAGAAGCTGCTTTTTTGAGGGGCTTAAACACTGTGTTAATGCAGGTGCTTCAATCCTACCAATTAATGTTGTCTTATTCGGCTCAATTACCCATGTAGCATGTACATTTAGAGATAGAGTTAGAGAGCAAACTATAGGCATGGAAATGTCATGCCATGGGCCAAACTCGGACCAGCTTTACACACCACTTGGCTTCCTTTGTAAAACATGTGCTCAGGAAGAGTTACTATCAAGTAGATAATACCCATAATACACTTCAGCAGCACGTTTTGGATTTGGCCCCTTGTGCATAATGTGTAAACAAGATCACAGGGCTAATTTAGCAAATTCTGAAACTAATGGTCCAATCAGGAGCACAGCCAAAAAGATGGCCGTCTCTAGCCCTAACTCCGGGGGCCACTGCATTAAAGTGTAACAGCCAGGCTCTGCGGCAGGCAGGCAGGCAGGCAGGCAGGCAGGCGTGATCGCCGCACACGCTCAGTGAGTAATCTCTGCCCCCATCTCCCTGCACAAAGGTGAACCCCCCATCCCCCCCACTCACCCCCCCCCCCTCCAGTCTGTGGGCAGGGTTTGTAATTCGGAGGTAATGTGCAAGCATAGAGACAATACTGGTAATGTCCTTTTTTCTTTTTACAAGCAAACGATCCATAAATCACGGGAACGGGGCGAGGGGCTTTCATTTGCGCGGCAGAGTAGATAGCGGCTCCAGAGCTGTTTGGGGAGTAGTGCATTTCAGAACATCAGGGTGATGGATAGCATTCATAATATTGCCATTGAACCCATTCCAATAAACCAGGAAAGGCCTAGTTAACAGGGAACAGAGAGGCCGACGCTGCCGGCCTTCCAAAGTAATTAAAATGTTGGAGTGCTCTTGACTGGTATATTGCTGCTTCAACAAGCAGTGACTATCGGTATTTGAGCCTTTGTACATGTGTGTGTCTACGAGTGTGTGTGTGTGTGTGTGTGTGTGTGTGTGTGAGTGAGTGAGTGAGTGTGAGTGAGTGAGAGAGAAAGAGGGAGGGAGAGAGAGAGACTCTGTGCTCTCTGTATATGAAGATACGACAGTGTGTGTGTGTGTGTGTGTGTGTGAGATACTTAATAAAACCACCTAAATGACAAGAGTCCATATGTTCAGCTTCCTGGTTATGATAGCATGTGCCATAAATGGCCTCTTCAGCCCCAGATAATTACTTTGTCTGCAGGTCTATGGAAAGTTCAAATCAAAAATGACCCACCAAAGATTGGTGCCAGCGGAACCTGAATTAAAACGCATAGAGGGAATGTCCGTGTGATTAGCGCTGCGCTCCTGTGAAGCTCGCCTTGGCTGGCTGTGAGATAATGGCTACATCTTGTGTATAATCGGACCCTTTTAAATGGTGTCAGAAGAACCCAGCTGGTTCCCAGCACTGGACCTGGCAGTGATGAGATGACATGTGGAGTTGGATCTCTGAGACTGGAGCACTTCCTATTCCCATTGGTCCACTTTCAGTCCAAAAGGAGATAGATCTCAAAGATTGGAGTGCTTCCCATTCCCCCACGTCCACTTTCAGTCCAGAAGGAGGCAATTTGGACTTTGTGGTGCACCCTCATTCTGCTCTCTGAAGCCAGATGGGGAAAAGCAAAGAGTGTGTGTGTGTGTGTGTGAGAGAGAGAGAGAGGGGGGTCACATGTATATCTATGGTTATATATTTGATTGTGCACATAAATTACTCTCACATGCATATTCCGCATGAAATATTTATTTCTTCATTTTTATATATACATGTGTGTGTGTGTTCAATCAAATATGAAATATGTTACATTATTTGGCATAAACTGATGGAAAATGTAGCCAGTGTACAGTGCTGCTAAACCTTTTGACATCTTTGAAAAACATGAAAAAAACATTCCTCTGATAAGGTATATCCAATTATCTTTCCTTTTGTGCTTCTGTATCCTGCGGCAAAGTAATTTTACGCTTGATCAGCAGTAAAGTAATATGGGAGTATTTAATAAATCGCAATTAATTTCCTAAAACAAAATTTAAACTGAGTTCATGCGGTAATAATTTTGTCTGTGACATGAATTGTTGTGATGTAAATTGGTTCATCTGACTTCCCAAATCTAAATAGACCCTTAAATCAAAATATGACATTCCAAAAAAGGGAAGATAACATATACAATAATCGCTTTCTTCATAGAATCTCACATTCTTTGTAGAGATTCCTCAGAGATAAGTTTATTGTAATGCTAAGATGACTCGTTTAATGATTTAAAAAATAAGTTTAATTAGGTCTACAGAATAGATGTTTATTGTTGAGAGTGCAGATGTTGTTCTTCAGTTCCTTTCAGCTGGAAATGCAACTTGCCTGTGTTGTTCATAATCATAAACATTATTTCAATAATCTCTCATTTTATGAATTAGAACGGTATTGCCTCTTTATCTAGAACAGCAGCAACCCAGAATGCATCTCTAAGTCAATACAAACTGTACATTGGCGTGGAGACATTAAAACCAATTGGCTGAATCATTCTGATCAGAGAGTGTGCAATGCATAAGCTAATATAACAAAATTAATCCTAATAACTTCACATAGTAATGAAACAAGTGCTGTAGCCTGGAAATGCATTTGAGAATGTA
Organism: Albula goreensis; assembly: GCA_022829145.1. Taxonomy (NCBI): domain Eukaryota; kingdom Metazoa; phylum Chordata; class Actinopteri; order Albuliformes; family Albulidae; genus Albula; species Albula goreensis. The sequence continues at coordinate 5,245,627 of CM040756.1, forward strand.
TGTTATTAAACTGATACATTATGCATTTTCCGTAGGCACACAGAAATAAGATTTATGCTGTAATATCACAGCTTTGGGCTTGTGAAGTGCTTATCATTGCATGTGGGCAAAAATTATATTAGTGAGATAAGAAAAGATTAATGGAACATCTGACATATACAAATGAACGGGTTCATGCCGTTGTCTGTGCTGAGCACAAAGACAAATTGATGTAATTTCCACATACAAACTTCAATTCAATCCATCAACTGTTTTTCACATAACAATTGATAAAGAAAAAAAAATGTTTACTCAAAAATCTCATTACTAAAAACTAACTAGGACATTGATGGTTCATGGTAGTTAATAATGTGAAAGTATGAGTAAAAAAAAACATTTTGTTGACGTAATGCAGAGAGCATGTTTCTGACCCTTTCGCCCTCTAGTGGACGGTCCTTTCACCTGAGGGAGCTCACTCAGTCACCAACAGACGGTACTACTGCTAGAGCTGCAATATTTCCTCCACTCACCTTCAGACACTCATAAGTCACCATGAATGAAGCACTTCCCGTTTGTTTTAATCACCTGTCTTAAAATGTCTGCTTTCCAGTAAATCATAAATCCATAGAAAATGGATCTATGGAAACGTTAGATTGGTAGATATCAAAGATTGTGTGTGTGTGTGTGGGGGGGAGGGGGTGGGGTCACATGTATATCTATGGTTATTTATTTGAGTGTGCTCATAAATTACTTTCACATGGATATAAATGTAGGGAATGCAATAATCAGCTGAAATATCACATTATGCCTTATTTATTTATTTATTTTTGGATGCATATTTGTGTGTGTATGTGTGTGTTTAATCAATATGAAATATGTATTACACTATTTGGCATATACTGATGGAACATGTAGCCAGTGTACAGTGCAGCTAAACCTTTTGACATCTTTGAAAAACATGATGAAAAAAACTTGTTTGAATTCCAGTAAATCTGAAATCCTTACAAAATGGATGTATGGAATTGATTTAAAGTTTTGTCACTTCATTCACCTTTTAATGTAAAAATCCCACATCTCACTAAACAAATGAATGTCTTTATCATATAACCAAAGACTGCAGTGTAATCAGTGATTAAGTAGCAACTTTCAACTCCTTTCAAAACATTTGCAAGTTGTTTATTCCGTATTACTGAGGAGAGAACAGACACCTTAGACTCAAACTTCGTCTCATCACAAAAAATGCTGAAAAGAGATAAGTGCATTTATCTCCTCTGCTCCATGCAGGTGCGATCTTTACTTTGCGGCAGCTCAGTCTGCCTCCTCAGTGCTAAGATAAGAAAAAAGAAAGAAAAAAATGAAAAGCCATATTAAACTCTTTAAGCTCCAGCCCACTGCTCAGTACATGTAAGCTACTGGACCAGCTTCAATGCCTTCCTTCTCTTAGTCAGCACAGTGTTACATGCACCTGTCCCAGCTTCCGTGAATGCAGCTTTGTACTTGCAATAATTTATTCAGCCCTAAGCCGCATAGCCGTAATTCCTCATAGGTAGAGAGAAACACCGGTAAGCTTAACAGGTATACAATCCTGACAACCAAACAGGTATAAAGTATCATTGTGCTGCCTTATCAATTTCAAACACGGACAAAAAAAAAAAATGAAAACATAATAATCTTTATGAGTGTATTTTGCACCATCATGCTCATGTGGTTGTGTGGTACTGGCTGTGCTCTTCGTGCATCCTTCATGTAACGCAGAGTGACGCAGGACACTGAGCGAAAAGATGAAGTTGTTGTATCTCCCATCAGCCTCTGCTCACCTGTGGGACACGCTCAATCAGAGAATATGCGCAAGCCGAACGATGCATGCTTCATATCTCTGAGCGATTGAATTCCTACAGAGAAACGCACATTATGTCTGCGGCACCCTCCTTCGTGCAACGCTAGTGATGACTGGAAGACATGATAAATTAAACATGTTCTTTTCAAAAATTGATTCTCCAGGTGTTCTATCACTGATTGATTAAAGTATGTCTGGAGACAGCCAGTGGTAGGCCCGTTACTTATTGAGGAATAAAAAGCTAGCATCTTGTGATGTTTGTACTTGGTTTATTATACTATTTCTATTTCAATATCAGGTATCAGAGGTTATGCAATAACAATACAGAGAAAAAGTAGTTTGCTTTTCATTTTGTCACATCGTTGTCATGTAATTGATTGAGTAATGCATATTTTAATTTAACAGATACCTTATCTAGGTTGTGTCTCACGATGATTGATATTTGCAATGTCTTCAATACATCAAAACGTTTCTTTATGTTGTCCTTGGAATTGTATACATCCTTGTTTTTGATTTGTGTTAAATTATTTCAAACCTGTTCAACACCTGTGCTGCCAACTAAATATAGACTGTTTTTAAAAATAACCTTTACTAAACTGCTACTGCCATGCATATCTTCTGGTTCCTCCGATGCCCTACAGTTTACCATTATAACCATAGTGAATAAATGATGAATACCAACAAAGCAACAAACATAAATAAATAAGTAAATAAGTAAGTAAGTAAAATAAATAAATAAATAGATAGATAAATAGATAAATAAATAAAATGTCAAGGTCTGTAGATGTGGAGTCTTAAGGTAGAAGAGGGCTCTGTCTTTGTAAAATGAAGCCTTGTTTTTTTAGAGAGAATGAGGAGTGATGAAGTCATAGTTTCAGAGTGATTGAAACTGGAGCATCATGGTTTTACAATTACATGATTCCTAAAGCACTGTGGGTTTAAAGCTCCCGCAGACTTACAGGAAATCCTCCAGCAACATTCTGCCCACCTGCTCTCTGCCTGGCGCTGATGGAGATGTAAAACCAGGACATAAATGACCTTCAGCTGTTTGCTTTTCTGCCTATGATCCTGACCTGGCTGCTCACCTTTCATCACTAACCTGCCTGCCACCTGGAACCATAGGAGCCCTCAGGTATGCGTGAGTTCCTGCGTATTCGCTCTGTTGTCTAGAATTAGATGATGTGTTTGGGGACTGTTGGGCTTCGGGGTCAAAGTGTGAAGATGGGGATTGAATCACAGCCTGTCTGAAAACAGTTGATGCATTTCTGGTCCAACTCAAAGCAGACAGCGCCATATTCTGCCAAGGTTTTAATTAGCCTTCCCATTGTACTGTGTAACAGAGTGCAGCGACACATAGGGGCTGAAGTGCAAAAAAAATAAATAAATAAAAAAAAACCCTCCATATCTCAGTTCCAGTCATGGAGCAAAGCCTTCTCCTCACTTTCATCTACCACCTCCTGTTCACTTTCAGTCACTGATGGATTTTTATTTGGAGAGACCTCAGAGAGGAGTCCACCCAGATGGAGGCGAGAGAAGTCTGGGCAAAAAAGAGCTGGGTGCCCAAAGTTGTTCCACGTTTTCATCGGCAGATGGTGTCTGTCAAAAATAAAATTGCATCCACAATGTTCTCCAGGCCTTTTTTTTTTTTTTACTTTTCCTTCTTCTTTTAACACATTCTGAAGGAAAAAAAAGAGGTGTAAATAAAGAGAGAAAAGGCAGAATCTGCCGAATGTCACCGTGTGAGACGTACGGCGATGCAGAGCCCCAAGCACAGACACACTGCAGTCACTTTGCATTAGGGCCTGACCTTTCTCACATACCATTCCTCAGCTGTGTCAAAATATTCATCCTTTTGGGAAGGTTGGCCAATGTGCTCTTTTTCATAACTGCTAATGTCTGTTTCATTATGTTAGTTTATAGAGTTGCAACGTTTGGAATCAAGGATCTAAAGAAAAGTACTGTGGGATCTCCAATGGCAGCAGTCAGCTCTGTCATTGAGACATACCTTCTATAAGCACCCCACTAGATTATCTGTGCTGGGGCATTGGGGAATTTCTACCTTAGCTCAAAGGGAATAGTGCCCCCTACTGGCCTCCCAGGGGGTTTGCAATCCATTTACACACAGACTTGAAACTCTTTCACCTCAGCAGGGTTAGTGTGAGGTTATAAGGCAGTATAACAGGGAGGGACACTGTTTACCACTGAGTTTACCACCTCAAAGGGCATAGAAAACAGCTTGGCCTGCTAGCTGGGTATGTTTTTTTTTTTTTGCTCATCCAAGTCGAGCAGTGTTTCCATTGTATTCTCGGTGAATGGCAAGATGCTCAGAAGTCTCTTTGGTTGTTCAAGCAGCTAGGGGTGCAAGCTGGCTTCAAACAAAGGAAAGTGTAATGAACAGGCCCCTGGTCTTTCTCTGAGAATGAGAGGATGGGCCCTTCTCCAGAGGTGCTAATAAACGCATCTGTGTCTCCGGCTTCAGGTGCCTGCAGATTGAGGAAGAGCTTCCTGTTTGAAGTCAGGCAGCCCGTCAAACAACCATAACCTGTTTCATTTCAAAAGGTCCTGGGGTTACATCTTAGTAGAACACACTAAAAAAATAGCTACAGCACCAGTGTGTAAACATGTGAAAATAGCAGGGTCTTGGCTGAGCTTGGCTGAGTTAGTCTATTTTTAAAGTACAAAGAATAAATATAGCCTGTTCTCATTGTCATAGTTATGCGGAGCGTGTTTCCATAGACCGCAGTTGCCATGGTTTAGCAGAGGAGTCACTGTTGCACCATGAGACAGACACCAACGCAAACCGAAACTATACCTCTCTCTCTAACTCTGTGATTGGTCAATAATGCTACTGTCATCTATTAGATTAAATATTATGGGATGTCTGGCTGCACTTGCGCTGGACCCAATATGTTCATCAGCATCTCCATAAACATGTCTATTAATGTGGGTAGATCAATGGAAATATGGACCAACATATAAGGGACTTTACAGTATGACAAATCTCCAATTATATTACACATTATTTTAGAATTGTAATAAAAATCAACACATCTGATTATTTGCATATTTGAACTATTCTGTCATAGCTCATAAATATATATATATATATATATATATATGAAACTGTATGCCAGATTGTGCAACATTATCTCAGTGTGCTGTTGCTGAGCACAGCAGTGATAATCACTCTTTGTTCTGAAGGGAACAAAAAGACTGATTTGTAACCTAAAACTTTAAAGGGCAGCATTGCTGAACCATAATCTACATTTCTGCTGGCATTTCTTTAAAGAATAGGTTGCAAGAAAATGACCCCCAAAGTCTGCAAAAAGTAAAAAACATAATTCTCTGCTTTTTTTTGCTTCAAATTACATCTGGTATTTTAATAAAAGAAATGAAGTATACCCAAAAGACATTATCTGGAGGGCTATTCAATTTACCTCAGCGCACAAAACATTGTGAAACAAAATCACATTCAAAGGTTTTTCCAGGCTATTTTGGAAAGACTTTTTCCACAAAAAAATTATATATTGCTATCCAGCAAACTGAAAATAATAATTCAGCAAAACATCCATAATTCTCAAAAGAAACCACTAGGAAGCACTGGCTTTATTGATACTTCCTTGCTTGTGCTCTTACATGTGCTTCACTCAGGGCACAGCTCAGAAAATGCATGAGAAGGCATGTAGCAACAGCACTTCATAGCTATTTGGTACCAGTATATGGACCAGTGCATTAGTGTCAGTAGTATTTTTGTAAAGTGATGTTGAAAATGTTGTATAAAAAACATGTAGAAATATGGGGGGGCTTTTTTGATTTCCTTATAATCATACACGACCCAGTTGCTAAGCAGTGTCATACTTCTTAAACGCTAAAGAAATGACGATACCTCAAACCGTCACCATAATAAAATGTCTGTTCCATATACGACAAATGTTTATGCAAATGTAAGCTGTAAGCTCTTACATTGTTCATTATCAAACACAGTTACATGTGGTGAGGTTACGGGTCTGTGGTGACATTCCCTGTCACAAGCGTCGATGTACACTTGCTCTTATGGTTTTAAGTCGAGCAATGTCCACAACTGTTTTCCGTATCTATATCACAATTCCTACCTCAATTTTTTGGTGGAGAAAAAGCAATAATAAAGCACTGTGAAATAAAGTTCCCGTTCCGTTGCGCATTTACTTGGCGACGGTGAGCCGTCAGATCAGCAAGCTGTTGAGTGCATCAACACTGACAGACTCTTTTCACAGAACTACCTTTTGATGCACAATCGCACCTCAAGCGATGACAAAAAACAAGAATAATTGGGATAATGAAGCTTGATACTTATATAATATATATATATTTTTCTTTTCTTTTTTAAATGTAAAAATGTTAAGGTGAAGGAGCATTGACATTCTGTGGTGTGAACACACATTGTAATTGCTTGAGAAATTGATGGATCTTTGTAGTTTCCAAGTCATTCACTGTTTTCTTCAGATGATTTCCTGTTCACAGCTGAGCACTCGTTTCCAGACAACTGAGCAGCAATCAAAAAAAAACAAATTATCTGGCAACCTTTGGCTTTTGGTGTGTGCTCGCTGCAAAATGTGTTCCCGTGCATGTTTCAGGAGTTAATGCAAACAGTAAAGCAATAATATGAATTCAGGCTGGGGCCTACATGGGAGGAATTCTTCCCCAAATGTGCTTCCCCATCTTAAGATCTGAACACACTGGTCTTCTGTGTAAAGTACAATAAATGCTGTGACAGACAAATGTGTCAGGAGTAAGGTTAGCGTTAGCCTGGGGGCTCTGTAACTTTGAAAATTCTGACCGATATATAGATTGACATTAGATTTAATTAGCAAGCATCAAATGAATATTAATTGGGATCTCATTAGAACGTCTTATCATTAGAAAATCTTCAGCTGGTTGAGTAATTAAACTATGCTTGTGTTTTTATTCCAGTCCCCAATTGAAAAGCTGCACTTCTGATAAATTATTTTTCAACTTGAATCATTTTGCATTGACTTTTTCACACTGCAAGAAGTAGATATATAAAGCTGAAACAACTGGATTAGTCAAAGAGGGTTTTTATCTCTTTGTAACATCCAAGTGTCAAGTTTCATTTTCATACCAAATATGTCCATTACCCGGGCTACTGAGCGTGTGCAACGGATGGCTTCAGTCAGTTCAAATGTAAATATCTACCTTTGTTTCTCTCCTCGTAATTCTTCCTTTCATGGCTCTCTTACAGTGCTATGGTGCTCACTTGCTTGCATCTTCCCAAAGGTGTGTGCATGGTACCGTTGCCAAGCAGTGGCTGGGCTGTCACCTCCCAGAGTGCCCAACCAAAACAAACACTTCCCCGTTTCCGTTCCGCCGGAGCGCTATCTCCCAGTGCCGCGTCCGCAAGTGCAGTCCACCGGAAAGTTCTAGCAGCGCAGCAACACAAACAGTGGTTAAATCATGACCCCCAGGAACGTAAGTGAACCTCAGCATTCAGCTTCTCAGCAGGCATACCTGTACGCTACTCAATACAAGGCTGATCAGCACCCTCGCAGCCCAGGAAAACTGTTTAAGGTAAACTGTCGGTAAAAGCTGAGTGTTATTCAGTGCATTACTGTCGGTAAAATCTGAGTGCTATTCAGTGCATTGCCGTTATTCAGTGCATTGCCGTAGGCACTGTGATGGACTGCACTTGCCTCTGTTTTTGTGTAACACTGCACATTGTGGTGAATTGCTGAACTTTTATTAACAGTGCAGACGGGATGACTTTGCCTCTGATGTGTATGCATGTGTATATGTGTATATGATTTAAAACTAACTACTCGCAGCAACTATTCAGCCACTGGGGCTGAGCGTCTACGAATACCACATATTATGCTAAGTGCTACCGTAAATAGCAACATACAAAACATTACTCAGACGTGCTTAACCGTCCGATCAAAATGTCTTTATATCTGCTAATTAATGATATAAAAAAGAAAATACTGGGCTATTTAAGGTGTCATACTTAATTAATAAAGCCTTTAGGGATTCACTAGAAAAGTTTAACCCTTGTGTTCTGGGGAAATTGGCTTCGCTTCCTCATTGCCTGGGGTCCCACAGACCCCATAAAATGTACAGCATTTTATTACATGCTGTACATGTTAATAAAATAGTTAAAAGTTAGAGATTTTAACCAGTTAAACCATTTTTTTTTCCTCGGGTCTCTTTTACTTCTTCTGACTACATTAAAACCAAACTGACAGAATATTTTTGAAATCTTAGTTTTCCCTTTTGGCACAAAGGACCTGAGACCAATGGACCTGGCATATGACAAAGGTGATGAAACAGAGTTACAGGTGGGGGGTTAGTTATGCAAAGATTTGTGAATATGTGTGTGCATGCACATATATCATACTTATTTAGTTGAAGTTGTACTGAGTCAACTATGTATTCAACATCAATTCAAATTTCAATTCAAGCATATGAAAATCCATCACATTTAACCAAGTTTTATAGCTGGGGTCTATGGGACCTCAAACAGAAGCAATGAGAGTTTTTCTGTGGAGGACGCCTGAAACATGTCATCCACTCAGAAACATGTTTTTAAGCAGTTATCATGAACAGTTAAGTGTGTTTTTGTGAGGTGTGAAAGAGGCTCTGGGGTCTCACAGACCCCAAACAGAAGATGAGGGTTTGAAGTACAATGCTTAATGGCATAATTTCAAAATGAGGTGCAAAAGAAGTTCCAGTTTGTGTTTATTTAAGAAAAAAGTGTTTATTACATGACCTGAACCTCGATGCTTCCACGATTAGCCCTAAATGAGTTTCTTTTCTGTCAAATACAAGTCTATACAGCTGTCCCGTTTCTTCAACACGTACTTTGCATCTGGGACAGGCATAATTACAAAAACCTCAAGTGTTTTCAAAGGTAATAAATAAACATTGAATCAATGTATTGATTGAGACATAGGTAAATACATATTTAAATAAATAAATAAATACATACATAAATTAATAAATACATAAATAAGTACACAAATGAATAAATAAATAAATAAATAAATAAACAAATAAATAAATAAATAAATAAGCAAATAAATAGTTTTAGGGCCATAACAGAGCCACAACATTGCCCCCAGACCACTTAACGGAGCTCTGACACTGTTAGGAAACTCTATTGCATCAGACTTCTGATCCATTCGCCACAATCTCCCGGTCTTTGTCTGGGGTTCTGATTCAGTAGGAAAAAGAAAAATAAGTGTTCTATTGTTACATTACAAAATAATTTTCATTTTAAAAAAAGTAAAAATAAATAAACAAAAAAATAGTTGTCTTGAGGCACTTTTTAAGAATGTTAAAGAGGATTCTTGCATTTCCAAAGTTCGCAGAACTTCCTTTCCTCTAGTTGTGACAAAGAAAAATACACAAAAAAAGACAGGTTTCCGGAAATAATAATTGAAAAGCTGGCTGTTTCTTTTGACTCTTTCCCTTCTCTCTTTCTCTCTCTCTCTCTCTCTCTCTCTCTCTCTCTGTCTCTCTAAGAATTCAGCTTGGCAGTGAGAAAAGCAATAAACAAAACCAACAAACTGAAAACAAAACTGAATGAATAAAAGTAAACCCTGAATAAATTAAATAAAAAATAAAACAATTAAAAAAATGTGTTTTAAGCACAAAAGAAATGAGTCCTCTACACGTCCGTGTTCTACTGCCATTAAAGTTTGTTTTCTGTCGTGTCCGACTGAGACTCCTGTTCACCGAAAATTCCCGCCAGGGTCTTGAAACGGGGCCCCCACTCGTTGAGGTAATCGTAGTCCTCATCGCCGTCGGCAGCCACGGACTCGATGGAGCTGAGCGACTCTGCGGCGGAGCCCTCGCCCTCGTAGGCGTACGTGGCGAGCGAGTCGTAGGGCGGGGCTGTGCTGTCGCCGTCGTTCTCCTGCAGCCGCTGGTGGATGTAGTCGCGGATGTCGCCGTTGTCCTGGGAGACGGCGGTGGTAGTGGCAGCGGCGGTGATGCGGGATGGGGTCATCCTCGGGCCGGGCGGTGCTTCGGGCTTCACGTCCCGCCGGTACCCGTTCTCCTTGATGGCCTTGGGGTTCCGCAGGGTGCCCATGTCGAAGGCGTGCGTGTCCTCCTCTCCGCCCCCCTCGTCATCGTAGTGGATCACATTGTCCCGTATGTCCTCCTTAGATGTCATCAGTGTTTCCTTCTTCTTCTGTCTCCTCAGCCCCACGTACAGAACCACAATCACTGTGTGAGGGGAAAACAGGTGTCCATCGATCAGTCAAACAATCTTTGAATCAATAAATCAATCAATAGTTCTTTCGGTGCCCCTTTAAGATGGCAGTATAGTATAACGTTTGGGGAGTGGGGCTTGCAACTGAAAGGTTGAAGCATCAATTCCTGAGAAGGGCACAGAAGGGCAATGTATTTCACCTGAATTGGTTCTATAAGTATGCAGCTGTATAAATTAAGGGTGTGCAAAAATGTAAACTGTGTAAGTTGCTCTGGATAAAAAAAACAAAAGCAAAAAACTTCAATCCAAAGGTAATTCAGCATTTATGTAGCATGAAATTAAAGGTGTTATGCTTCTATAACATGTTAATGACGTTTTAAAACATTTATAATAACTTTTCAAATCATTTGCCACATATTGCTCCACAGTTGACCGGGTGTCTTTAGCAGTAGTTTGCTCAGACGGACAGGACTGGGAGACAGACATAATATGGGGATTAAAAAGTTAAAGCCTTTAAAGACTGTTTACACTCACACTATCTGTTTCCTGTGATCAGAATGTTTTTAAATATATATTGCATTGTAAATAGAAGCTTGCGAATGCACAGATATCTGATGCAAAAACACCCCAGTCAAAATCATCTCATCAGTCTTACACATTTGTGTGAACAGTCTATGTGATAAAACACAGCTCAATAAAACCATGCAGTCCTGAGAACACAGTCTGTCAAAACGTACACTCCTTTCTCCATTCACACACTCTTTGGTGATAACAGTCTCTATGTCATTTTGAAACCTAACTTTGTCTGTGAGATAATTATTATGAAGCCTAAATCATTTGTCTGTTAGCACACTCTCACAAACATCCACTGCACTGTCTATACTTTAATAAAAAAAGTATGTAGCTGGATAGATCGCACAGAATTTTTATTAAGCTGTTACCCGAGTTTATCATTTTATTGTTTTACACTAATTTGCATTTACTTCTATATTTATATAATGTATTTATAAGCGTGTTCTCCCTGAAGCAAACGAGGGAGAAGTACTACCATACACTGTCCATAAAAGCTGTGTTTTTCAAACGCTCTGCCTTTGTTGCAAGCCTGAGTTTGTGGGAAGGAAATACGAGGTTTCTGCAGCTTTTATCTAACTCCCAGCAGCATAATGTAGTCCCAGACTGCAAACAGACTGCAGACAGACTGCGTGTCCCTGAAATGGGGCATTGTGGTAATGGAATACGATTCCAAAAAGTATAATTTATGATTTATTAACAAAAAAATCTCAAGAAAATTGGCTTATGCCACTGCTGCTGTAAACACACATATAAATACATTATATAAATAATGTAAATGCAAATTGGTGTAAAATAATAAAATGATAAAATCAGGTATCAGCTTTATAAAAAATAACTAATACAATTATACATGTCATTACTGGCTTTCTATTTGCACCTTCTTCATACTATTACATTGATTTGTGTGGCTGTCTTCTTTGTGGTGTTTTCTCCTAACATGGTCCCCAACATCTTTGAATTGTCTATGCAGATCTCATCAAGGATGATAACCAACACAAGTGCAAACCGCATGATAGAGTAATTAACAGAACCTGCTTTGTAAACAAGAAACGGGGCTTTCATGTACTCCTTTATTTATTTCTTTTAAGTGAATAGTCCATCAATTAATGTGTCACTGCACTGTCACTAAATCGTTTGAGTGAGAGGATTTCACTCTTCGCAAGAGCAGATCTCATTGGGTTCAGCTTTACGGATCAATTTCTATTTGACTGGCTTATTTAACAGTCAGGTGTATTTTCACCAGAAAAGGTCACGGTCTTATAAGACTAATTACAGATGCTCAAGACTTTAGCGCCCTCTAGTGCTACAAGTAGGTATTTTAAGTTTCCTTCTAAATCTCTGCATTCAGCATTCATACTCCTGGTCTCAAAGGTAGAAATACTAATGGCACTCTGCAGTCAGTCACACTTTAAACCTTTGTTATCACATCGATACGCAGTAAAAAAAAAAATACAAAGGAATGCCTCAGTAGTAATTGTAATTATGGGTATTCCATATGCGGTGCTGTAATCACGCTGGCATGTGGGCTGTATGAAATAATGTCTGACCCACCAGTGCTGGAGCACAGTGGGTGGTGAGCTGTGTGTATAATTTAGCACTAGCGCCGCTGCTAGCGGCAATTCTTTCCTTATGTTTCCATTTGCCTTCAGCACTATTTCATTTCTGTCCTTCCTGGGAACCCCACCATGTGTCCGGTGAATTGGCAGAAAAGATTAACACGCTTCGCTGGTGTATGTGTTCATGGCGACATGCCAGAGGTGCGTTATGCCGGTGTTAAACTTTGTGCATCTTTGGGTATGTGACGGTCCCCGAGGGTATCAGTGATGAAAATTTCAGCATCAGAGGGTGTACACGAGGCTCTGAGTGGACGTCCGCATACCCTCAAATTTTTTGTGACTGTGCGGCCACTACGCTACAAGGGCACCAACTGCACATGTGCTGGAAAACTAGGAAAGGGAACCAGTGGAACACATTTTCCAAGAGATCTAGAAAGTAGTATAATAAGAACAACTACACATTCATGGTGTCCGAAACTGTCCGTGTACACGTCCACAAGGGAGTGTAACCGGGCCCATAGTCTGTTTCTTTCTATAAGAGAATCACTGGCACTCTAACACAAGGCAGCAGGGTTTACCATGTGTTTAAAGCCCCAGGTAAAAACGGAAATGAAACCCTTTATAATTATTGTTTTTATTATGAAAAACTGCTGTCACAGCAATTTATGATGTCATTTGAGATGTTTACAAGGACGGATTGACTGGGACGCTTCGCAGAAGTTTCGGCTTACAGTAACAGCCTTTAGGCAAGTAGTTCCTCTCCTATCTTTTATTTTATTTTCCTTCTTTCTCTTTTTGTTTTCCCTGCACTTCATCAGCCCTCCACCGTCTTACCTTGGGGGCTTCTGAAGAGACACAAATTGGAAAACTGGATTACAAAGTTATAAAATCAATTTTTAAAAGGGACTGTGACTGTGCATGTGTGTGTGTGTGTGTGTGTGTGTGTGTGTGTGTGTGTGTGTGTGTGTGTGTGTGTGTGTGTGTGTGTGTGTGTGTGTGTGTGTGTGTGTGTGTGTGTGTGTGTGTGTGTGTGTGTGTGTGTGTGTGTGTGTGTGTGTGTGTGTGTGTGTGTGTGTGTGTGTGTGTGTGAGTGTGTGTGTGTGTGTGTGTGTGTGTGTGTGTGTGTGATGTGTGTGTGTGTGTGTGTGTGTGTGTGTGTGTGTGTGTGTGTGTGTGTGTTCTGGAAACATGCCCGTTTAGCTGTGCTTTCTGAAGTAAGAGAAATTACACACAGGCAACATGGGGATAACAGGCAAAAAAAAAAAAAAAAATTATCAGGTTGCCAAGGCACATGCCGTGTTTTTTGTACTTTACGCCTTGAATGCAAATAGTTTGGATTTTTTTGTTTTGTTTGTTTGTTTTTTTTTTTTAGCCCGGAGACTATTCAGGTGTAAGTGAATACAGCACAATTTCTCACACAAAAAATAAATAAATAAATAAAACTGAAGCAGGGATCCCAGCACTTTCCACACACAATGAGCAAGATGAATGATTACAAACATGAATTTAAGTCTGCATAGCTGATATAGCAAACAGACACATTCTCAAAATGCTTAAATGAAAGAAAAAAACAGTTTTCTTGTGTTATTGCATTCTGTTAATATATTTAAGCTTTTCACAGCTTGATCCTTCACTGATTTTCTTCCACTTGATGTAAATTAAATCAGTGTCAATGCATGTCTCTTAATCTGTGTTAGTGCTGATTGCATTAGTGTTGTTTATCTCAGCATTTTCAGAAGGCTCAGCCCAATTGCCCTTGAAGGGGCTGTAGGGGAGGAGTGGGAGGGGGTGGAAATAACTCCAAAAGAAAATAAACACATAATGACTGGAGATAAAGGATTGCACTAATGGCAAAGTGCACTTGGACTGGGCGGGGTGTGACTGGCCTGAGGGAACATGTCAGTCTGAGAGACACCTCAAATCAAGTCTCCCCAACTGCCATTATCAGGAAACGGGTACGGTTTCCCATGGTCCAGTAAAATAAATAAATAAATACATAAATACATAAATAAGTCAATCGCTCAATAGGTAAACATTTTAATTGGTGACCAGCAAGTTGTGTTGAGAGAGGATCTGAAGTAATATAGTTTCATTTGCATCCCTCTTCTCTCATGCAGATGAGGGGAGAGTGGGCTGCAGTGCTGCACTGGTCTGGGGGTTGGGGGAGCCTGGGGTGTTTATGGGTTTGACCTTGCCGGGTTAAGTTATAGTGAGTGGGGGCGTGTAATGAGCGCCAGGCATGAGGAGCTCAGGCCAGCTTTACGGCTCCTGTGGAGGGGGAAGGCACTGGCACGCCAGGGCCGAGGCCAGATGGCCCATCTCCGCCTGCCTCCTAATTATCACTCCACAACAGATTAGACTGGAGAGGGAGGCTGAGGAGGTGCGTTTTATCACCCCAGCCAAAAACACGCTCCTCTCCTCTCCTCTCCTCTCCTGAATCCTCGCCTCTGGGCGTTTGCCTGGAGTAAACAGATACGGGCGAGCGGAAGGGCAGGTCATCTCAGGACTCCGTAACGTCCATGGCTTCCAAATTCCAAAGTGATGTCACAACAGATCTGTTTAAATAAACGGCATTCTTTTTTGACTGGAATTATAACAACTGTCTCTAAAATGTAAAATCTTAGTTTTCATGAGCAAATGTTCAAACCAGCAGTAATGGAAGTATCAACTATTTTCAGTTTTTTCAACATTATGTATTTATATCTTTCTTTTCTGAATGATATATCTGCTTTCTGAATCATATATCTTCTTCCACTAGTCCTTTCATTGACCTTTTTTGAATGCCTTTTGATGTTGTTTTGGCCATTTTAGCCTTGTTTATACTCAATTGTTCTACTCTGTTGAATTATTTAGCAGTACCAATTTATTTAGTCGGTTTTCTAATTTCGATGGCAGCTTGAGGCTTTTTTGTATTAATGGAGTGTTTTTTTTTCAGTTTGAAGAAGAGAAAACTTGTCCGATAGTGATAATGTTTAGCTTAATTTAACTTCACTCTCAGAAGGGTAAGAGTCAGAACATATTGCATGAGAAACTTAATTTCACTGACACGTTTCACGATCAAACCTTAATTCAGTCTATTAAAAAAAACCCACTGTTTGAAAAATCTTTAAAAGCATCAACTTAATAACCGGATGTCAAAACTTTACATAAATGGAACCTAAATAATTCATTCACTATAAATAAAATATGAATTTTCATCATTTTATATTTGTATTCATGATTCATTTCCATCATGAGTTCAGCTATTAAGCTCTTTCTAAGACATTTTAACTGGCTCAGGATATAGGTGTGATTCCAGGTTGCCTTCCTCAGGTTCAACTAAGGTTCGGCCCCCCTTTTCTCAAAGCCACCGCCCCCAGACCCTTACAGAAAGAATATATACCATCACTTTGATGAAAAATGGACTGTAAAGGTCAGCTTTGACACAAAACTGTGACTTTTGAAGTTTAATGGTCAGCCGCTTTATCTGTTTTCAACGTGGTCTTTTGCCCTTTGCGTTCATAGGTTGACAGCTGACTGTAGCAGAACAGGGTCCAGCAGTCATTTGAAACACTTTATCCCCTTAGAAACTTTCACCCATCTTGGGTCTTCTTCAGATCAAAATCTTTCATGTGATAATGTGCTTTAGTTAGTGACATTGTTTCACTGGAATTTACCGTGGTCTTGCGGGTTTTTTGTTTCTTAGAATTTACCAGAATCTTAAGCAGTTTATGTATTTCATGGGCCATGCTTTTGATTCATGTCTATGCTACAGTGATGCCAAGAATTAACAATGACCCACCAATTACATTTATCAAATCAAAATATTGCTTCTCTGATTGGTTGATCTTAGTCAGTTGCCGGTAACATGGTTGCCACTCATTTGTGGTGCCATGGAGCTTCATTCATTGGCTCGTTAGTAAAATGAGATTAGATTGAACTTTCAGTCTTTCCACTTTGCACTTACAGAATTCATATTGCAACCAGTACATGCTTTCTGTTTCAATTACTCAGTCATCCATTTGCATGTAACTTTGTGATAAAACACAGAATGAAATGGTTGTTGTTTCGACAACACAGAAGAAAAAAATGTTCTTTAACTGTGTTAAAGTGCAAACCAAGAGCACTGATTTAGTGAATTGAAGTAATTATATGTGATGTCATAGATGGATAACAGGAAAGAGGGTGACACTTTGTATAATAACAGGAGGGTGGCAATCTGGGTAATAAGAGATTTAGTTATTATGTTATTACATACCCAGCAGAAAGACGTTGCAAAGCAGGATGGTGAAGTGTATCATAATATAGTGTAATAGAGGGGTAATTGGTGTGTAATAAATAGGTGTATCACTTATTTCATACCCAGCAGAAGGACAATGCAATGCAGGGTGGTGAAGTGTAGCATAATATAATGTAATAGAGGGGTAATTGGTGTGTAATAAATAGGTGTATCAGTTATTTCATACCCAGCAGAAGGACAATGCAATGCAGGGTGGTTAAGTGTAGCATAATATAGTGTAATAGAGGAGTAATTGGTGTGTAATAAATAGGTGTATCAATTATTTCATACCCAGCAGAAGGACGATGCAATGCAGGGTGGTGAAGTGTAGCATAATATAGTGTAATAGAGGGATAATTGGTGTGTAATAAATAGGTGTATCAGTTATTTCATACCCAGCAGAATGACGATGCAGAGAAGGATGGCGATGAGAGCTCCTGTACTGAGCCCTACAGGGAGGAACAGGGCCTCCGCGCTGCAGGACAGCAGGGCGCCGTCTACGTCGCACCCGCACACCCGCACTGTCAGCGTCCCCGTGCTGGTGTGCACCGGATACACCCCGTCCTCTATCACCACCGGCACCAGGTACATCTCCTGCACCCTCCGCCTGAACCCGCTCCGATTGGCCACGATCCCCGCCGTGTTGTCTGAGGACGAATCACGAGAGAGAGAAAGAGAGAGAGAGAGAGAGAGAGAGAGAGAGAGAGAGAGATGGATGTTTCACTTCTTTAATCTGGGGCACTGTTCCAGATTGAAGAGATTACGTTTAAACATGGCACTACCCCAGATACAAAATATAGGCATGGGCATTTCCCCCCTCCATATAAAGAAAAGACTGTTTTTGAACTGGTCCAAAATGACATGCTGTGATAAGAGAACTGCCAAGTGTTTAACAATTCAGTCTGCTGAAAAATAGCACGTTTAGCCTGTGGCTGTGTGTATGTGTGAGAGAGAGAGAGTGTGTGTGTGTGTTTCATTATTGTTGTGGTGCTCATATTTGCTCAGTGTGTTCGGCATCATCATTCATCATTTCAGAAAGCAATGTGTTGATCTTAATCCATAAATGCACCTTGCAGTAGTCATGATTTCTTCCTGTATTGAACCCTGAAGCCCCAGGCTTTCTGTACCCTAGCCTGTGTTTCTGGCACATTATAGCCCCGAATACAAAAAGAATAAAGTGATTTTTCTTTTTACTTCTGGCCAACTCACACAGCAGGGGGTGCTGCTTTCTAACAAGAAAAAAATTCAGAGAGATTTCTGCATTCAGAAGGGTAACGCAACATTTCCATTTTTTGGATTATAAATGTCCCTTGCACTACACCACCTAATGCTTCTAATTACCTTGTAAGCCTTTCGTTATGCCGTACACCTTTGTACTGGCTCAGTGACAATACGGTTGAATTGAACTGAGCTCATCTCCTGGAGCCAAAGGGTGCACTAATTAGCGAAATCAGGTGGTGTTGTGAGTTGTTGGAGCAAAAATACCTGCACAACCCGCAGCCCTAAGGACCTGGAGCTGAATGGCTCTCTTTTACAAATGTGTGCATTGCATTAATTGTGTACAAAAAATCACTCTGTAGAACTTTATTCTGAGGGTTATATAAAGAACCCCTTAAAGATTAACCCATAAGGGTTGCCCCATCAGGACAAATGGAAAACCTTTAAAGGTGCTAGAAAGCATTTTTGTGGTGTAGTGTAGGTGCTGCATGGACAAAGGGCTTGATCCAACTAAGAGCACTTAGTCTCTGTAAGGTCATACACAATTCAATCAAAGCATACTTTACATCACAACATCATTCCCTTAATGAGTATGGCATATCATGTTAGAGAAGGGCACATGTCTCTTTTAATTTTAAATAGAACAGCATATGCACCTTTAAAAAGACTAAACTCAATTTTGACTGAATTGAATATGCTCTTAAACACACTAAATGGGTTTAATTGAATCTTGCTCAAAGTCAAAGTAATCTATGTTAATGTCCAATTACATCAATTTAACACCAGCAGAACAGTGCACTGCAAATGCAAGAACGATTGAAATGTGATGCGTTTGTACATTGAGCTGGAACGCGGGGCACAGTCAAGGTCTTGCACCCGATTGCAATAATATTGACGGTGTGGGCGCCCTGACCCCTGCCTGCCACAAGGGGGCTGCCTTCCCAGCAGAGATGACCCAATGTCAACCTCAGCCGTCCTATGAGGCAGAAACTGTGCTGCCAGCTCCCAGACAGCGACCTACTGCTCCAGGCATTTTCTTACACGAGCTGGGGGCCCGACAGACTACAGAAAAAGGTGGAGGAGGTTAACACTCCAGAGAAAATAAATAAAATAGCAAAAGAAAATTGTAAAAAAAAAGACAGAAAGAAAGAAAATGGTGAAGAACCTGCAGCAGGTGCATTGTGGGTAGGGAAAAGAAAGAGATGGAGCAGGGCGGTGTGTCAGGATGGACGGGAGTGCTAAGTGACCTCGTCAGGCCCTGTTAGTTCCTTTCATGCGAGCAGGCCTTCCCCGTGACTGGCAGGTAGGGCAGGTAAGACACACCTAGCATCCCGAGGTCTCTGCTTTGTTTATTCCAGACCGCAGAGCCACCTGTCCCCCAACATCATGTCTCGACTCTGCGTTCAGGCCTCTCTTGTCAAACGCAGACGTTAAAATGTTGTGAGATGCGTGCTGGCTCAGTGCGGCCACATTACCAGCTTACCAAAAGGCCTGTGCTGCGCTGAGAGGGGCACTTTGGTGAACATGTCACTGCGTTATCCACCATGTAGGACTGGAAACAGTTAAGAGGTAGTCAAGTCTAACTACTCTGTGTTCTAACTACTTTTGTTCTTGACTCTGGCTAACATACATTATCCAGCATAATTTTTTTTTTCTATAATTGATTTTTTTCCCTTAATTTTGAATCTAATTAGAAAAATAAAATGACCTACATTTTTAGAAACCTACATTTTAGAACTGGTTTTCTATTAGTTTTCATTTTGTATGAAGTCAGACTCTTTATGAATTAAAAAAAAAAAAAAATTGAATATATTACACTTACTCAATCGTGTTACCACCCTTTAAGGATAATGTAACATTGTGGTTTGTAATGTTTGCCCTCGCCCTTCTTCCCCCTCCTTCCAGTCTGTTAGTCCCAGATACAAGCGTTTACGCGCAATGCCATTTCATGCATCCTGATTTATCAGCAAACACACACTCAGGCTCCACAACCTTCAGCAGGCCCTGCTATTTTTTTGTACCATTATCTCTCACCGTCAGCTGAATGTGCCCTCTCCCGCATATCAAACGGAATCAGGAGGAAGAAAAAAAAAAATCCACTCACTTCCAAAGTCCCGGACCGTGAAATTCTTATTTTTGACATCTCCGGCTGGCGATTTGAAGGAGAACTTGTGGCCAGCAGGAGTTAGGTCCCCATCCTTAGCGCTGACACTCTGAATTACCTGGAGAGACAAACACAGAGGGATTGGAGTTTAGTGTACTGGCTAAGGAGCTGGGCTTGTAATTCCATGCTTTGCAGGTTTGCTCTACTCATTCCCTGCATGTTATGTTCTCCTGCAATGAAGCCATATGCTTATAACAGAGCACTAAATCAATAATCAGTGTAGGAACCCAGAATCATACTACAGCAAATAACACTCAGATTCACTGAGGGGAAGACATATGCACACAGAGGGTAACAAATTATAGTGGTGATACACTGCACAGTTTTATCACACTGCAAATAAAAAAACAAAACTAACACTGAATAATTAGTCATAAAGCATCAGAAAAAATACCTCAAAAGTACAAAGGCTCATGGAAGCAAACAATAATTCATTATCACTATGCAACTGTAAAACATGTGTTATTTTTTTAGCTTCATGATTAATTTCCCTCACATGTAAATGCAAGGCAACATGCATTACTTTAATAAACTACATCAATGCACAATGCCATTTCCAGATATTCAGTGTGGTTCTTATTTTAATGACACAAGACATGGTCAGGATTCAACTCCTAAGTGGGCTGTTGGTGGAACAAGCTATCAGCCCCACAGGCTGTATTACCAGGCAGAAAGAGAGGGTTTCACGCAGCGGAGTTCTCCCGTCTCCTCAGGGCAGAGGGACTCATCTGGTTAAACATGCACCAGCTCTGTAAAACTAGTCATACATAAACAGTGCTCCTCTGCTGCAAGGACTGCACAGCTCTGCCAGTGGACTGCGCAGTCAAAAGAAGCAGTGGCTGGCAGATTAACTGCTCTTGCACAAAACTAAGGTTATCGATGGAAGTTACTCACAAACATTACTGATGGTTCTCCAGTTGGTTTTTATTATATTTTTAAGTGGAGAATACCATGGTGGTTCAAAGAAAATGATGGCTAGTATTTCAAGGAATAGCATGTCTAATACAGTGTTACTCTAAAGTAAATGAAAACTCTGCTAAATTGTAGTTAGGATAGGATTTGGAAAGCCTAAGAGAAGTTAAAGGCCTATCTAGCCTCCAATTAGGTGGTGATATCGTAGCTTGGATAACGTGTTGATACATGTGAGCAGCATGTGCATTTAGCTGTGATTAGCATAACAAGCTGCATGCCCAGGTCCCACAGTAATAATTCAATAATGGGGTTAGCTTATGGAGCTATTGCTTTCTCATTGCAATGGAATTACACAGACAATAAACAATGCAGACACATGCTATAATACCATTCCTGTTGTGTGTATGAATGTTGTGTGTGTGTGTGCGCGTGTGTGTGTGTGTGTGTGTGTGTGTGTGTGTGTGTGTGTGTGTGGTGTGTGTGTGTGTGTGTGTGTGTGTGTGTGTGTGTGTGAGGCAGCGAGGTAGGCAGGGAGGAATGAAGTCTAGATAATATACATTTGAGAGAAAGCTGTGGTAGGACAGGTTTGCTGCTGGAAATACTCAAAAGAGGATTAGAATGAAAACCCCACAGTCATCTTTGAGCTGTTCGAGTTGTGGAAACACTGTTTAAATTATCCTCATAATAGCATCATCCCTTCAGCTGTGGTGCAGCTTTAATAGTTGCGAGGTACTTGGAGGACAATGTTAAATTTTTACTTGTATGTAAATAACCTGCAAGTACACATACTGCCAACTCATATTGCCATCATCAATCTTATGCAAATTTTACTGGGAACCATTTTCCAGAGACTCAGGAAACTACTTCCAGCTTCCAACTTAGTATTTCAATTATGAATCAATAGCGCAGTCTGTGTTAACGATTCATTTTGTTTATTTATTTATTTATGAACAAATTAAGCCAGTGGCAACTAATGAGGATATTTTACATCCAAATTGTTGCTTCATAATTAGGGGGTCTCTCTTGAAAGTGCTAGCAATTACAGGACTAGGGCTCTATGCTTGCTGTAGCTGAGACAGGATCTTATTAAACATTAAACTTGGCCAACGTAAGCCTGTAAAAATGATAAAATGTACAGAAACCAGTCACATACCTACAGCAGGTTGAGAGTGAAAAACGGTTCTGGTCCATTGCAGTATCTCACCTTAGAGGTAAAGCGTAGCTCACCCTGATATTCTCTGTGCTAAATCCTTATCCTGGCACTTTAGGATATCTGCCCTAACCTGTGAGAGAGTCACACACTGTGGAGAAATGGATTGTGTCGGACGTGGGAAGTACTTCCTAACAGAACAATGAAGAGATAGCAGGGCAACCCACTGCACCATTTGGCTTCATCAACTGAGAGTCATTTCCCTTGGCCTTATGGGTAATTTGTTACGGGGTAGTGTGGCACAGCAGAGTCTGGCAAGCTGTGGCACATGCTCCCATGTTATACAAGTAAGAATTCACACATAGACTCCCCTCCTGCTTGTGGGAATGCTCTCTATAGAAACCCTGGTGCAGCCATTCACTTTGCACAGGGCGCCTGCTTTTCCTGTCTTAAGGGCAGCTTCAGTCGGTATTACAGAGGGAAGTAAAAGACCATGGCAAACATAAAGCACCCTTTGTTCAGACATTTACTTTCCCTCCCCGAGTTATATCTGTACTGCATTGCATTATGCAGTTATATTTCATTGTTTTGTATAGTATTATTCAGAGGGAGAAGTGCACTCAATGAATGGCATTTGCTTAACAGTCTATTGTTAACTGCTTTTAGATTGTTTTTTCCCTTTCTTTGTTTTACCGCAGACATATTAAGAGAAATGATTCCTCCTTTCCGTGACTGATACTAGTAAAATGTCTCGCAGCCTGAAAGTTAAGTGGCTCCAAACTGTGGTTGTCTTGCCTGTTTGACACAAATCCAATCCCCTTCCCCGTTCAAGCTCTTTAAAATTCATTGTCACATGGAAATTTGTCTGCTCTTCTTCTGACTCTCTTCGGGTTTTGGGAAATTACTTTTTTTTTTTTTTTTTTTTTGCTTTCTCGGGAGGGGATTTGACATGAGACGAGTTGACTTGTAAATAAGCACCCTGACAGCGTCGCTCTCTGCAGGCACAGATAATCACGGAGGGACATTAGCATTCCTTACTGTAGTTGTAATAACCCTCACAGAGCCTGGCACCGCCATAGCTATGCCACAGCTATAACACAGCTATGACCCTGCATAGCCCTTCTCTGACACTGATGAATGTTCACAACATAATGATGACTCATCTGGCAGTGTTTGTGCGTAGGGTTCAGTCTAGTGTGTCTGATGTATACATTTACAACCATTTCAATTGCTTTGTGTGTGTCATAATCTGAATATCAAATTGAATCAAATGCACTGTGATACAATGGCTTTCTTTCCCTTTTACTCACACACACACACACACACACACACACACACACACACACACACACACACACACACACACACACACATACACACTTTGCACAGAGTTAGGAACTTAACAACTTTACCCTAAAACAAATTATTAAGATGGAAACTACAATTCTGAACTGTCAATTCAGCCATGAGCAGCATGGGTCACTCTGTTAAAGAGAAGGCAAATAAATAAATAATCACAAAATGGATAAATATGTGGCTATCTTAAATACATCTGCATGCAGCGGAGCGACAGCTAGCGCTGGCATCAGCTCGGCCCCCCTCCATGCGTGTTATTAGAATCCCCGGCTATCTGATGTTAAAACCCCTGGGGGGACACCCCTCTGTGCTGATGGTAGATACCAGTCCTAATCTGCAGTCGTGGGGGATTGTCAGTGTGGGCCGGCAGTGTGGGCAAAACCTGCCTGGAATGTGAATACGCTGTGCTACGCTACACTGTTGACTGTGCCAGGCTGTGCTCCACTATGCTATGCTACACTACACTGTAGAAGCTATGCCAATCTGATCCTATGCTACACTATGGTGTGTTAATATATGGCATAATACACTGTGGTACGCTTGGCTGTTCTACTATATTCTATGCTACACTGTGCTACGTTATGCCAGGCCTGGCCCAGCTCTTGGGCCATGATCTCTCTGTTGGTACTGTATACTATGTTATACAGTGTTTTGCAATGCTACTATATGACATATTACACTGTGCTACGCTATGCTGTGGTACTGAATCATATTTTACACAGTACTATGCTATACTATGGTACTATATTCTATTTTACACAATGCTACACTATGGTGAGTTAATATATGGCGTAATACACTGTGGTACGCTAGGCTGTTCTACTATACTCTATGCTACACTGTGCTACTTTATGCCAGGCCTGGCCCAGCTCTTGGGCCATGATCTCTGTCGTTCTCAGCCAGCCTTCCCGCAAATACCTCTGAGCTTTATTCACCATATGCATCTTCTGTACATCAGAAACAAAATATGCATGAATGCATCCCCACCTCACCCACCTCACCCCCAATCCCCCAGCCCCCACCCCTGTGCCCCGGTGTGGAGCCTGCACTGCTCTGTTATGCTAAGCTACGCTCAAGCTTTCCTGCTGTGATCACTCAGCTGTCTGTATTGTAAGGCTTGGGTGGAGTGATGTGCTCTCTCTCTGTGCTCCAATATCCAGATGGATGGCCCTGCTGAGTGTGCATGTGTGTGTGTGTGTGTGTGCGCGTGTGTTCGTGTGTGTGTACGCGTGTAATCAAAAGGAGGCTGGCGGCAGAGCTGCCCAGGACTCGTACAGAATAACTGCTCTCTGTGAGAGAGGAGGCTGTTGATATTAATGCCTGAAGACAGATGAGTGCAGACAGCCATGCGCACACGCAGACACACTCTCTCTCTCTCTCTCTCTCTCTCTCTCTCATCCTCCTCTCACTTCACCCACACCAGATGAGCGCTGAAATGGCTCCCTCGGGTCTTTTAAATCCTGGTCCACTCACTCACTCCCTCGGGTCTGTTAAATCCTGGTCAACTCGCTCACACCGCGCTCACCTACCTGCCCCGCTTTGGCGTTTTCGCAGACGTACGTCTCGTAGGGTGCGGCGAACTCCGGTGGAAACTCGTTAACATCCAGAACGTGAACGGTGACGGCCACCTTGCTGGTCAGGACTGGGTTATCTGAACACAGAAGACAGTGCAGAGCTACACTCATACCTCAGGTCACATACTATCATTACTATAATTAGTATGATTATTATTTCATTTGTAGTTGCAGTTGTGTATGTTCAGCATTATTATCTTACTTGAGCCGTATAACCATGCATTAAACAGACCAAAAAACATCATTCATAAAAGATACAACACTGACATCAAGTGGAAGTACTCTGAATTGCAGAATTCAATATCGAAAATCTCACGTCGTAATGCCTTACATTTTAGAGTTTAGATCAAATCCATGTCAGGAAAACGAATCATCTATAGATTTTACACACTTCTTAATAAAACAATATCAAACTTAAATGATTCCACACCAAAATCAGCACCTTTATTATGCTGTAATTAAAGTTGTATTGCACTCTGTGTAAAGCTCGGCAGAGCTGATTGATGTTGAAGCATGGCTTTTAACCTTGTGATATGAGGCTAAATGATCTCTCAGTAAAGTACCTTACCTGCACTGGCAGATTGCAAGTGTGTGTTTTTAACCCAAATAACTTGTAAGGTCTTCCAGTGCACTCTAGTTCTGTGTGTTTGTTCTCATCACTGTAACCTCATACTGCAGCATCTTATCCGATGACAGGCGGCCAGTTAAGGTCTGAGTCAGTTGAGAATGTTTTAAGTGTAGCTCATTCATGATTTTAAATGCACCATCCTTCCTCCCTGTACATCATCAGTCTCACTGAGACCTCCCGCACAGACTCAGAGGGATTCTGCCTGCACGTGGGACACCTCAGATTACCATAGTGACCTCCCGTTGCTGTTGTATCACCATGGATACTCCAATCACATTCACATACCGTAGATGCTGTTGGAGTAGTAATAAGTCCATTTGTTCTTTTCACAAACTTGCAGGTGTCTTGCTGGCTAAACCCCAACCACCACACCCACCCCCACCCGAGAACTTTATTTGTCTACTTTCCTAGTGAGACAAAGTCAAACGTTACTTCAGCAACGCTGACCTCTGCCCACAGCCAGTGATGCTGTTACTCCATACAAGAAAAAAAGGTCAACAAAAGGCAGGCTGAGTCATCCTGTAGCCCCTGAATGGTTTACATTCCACCTAAACTTCTACTCTGCAGTTGTATCAGAAAAATAAATGAATAAATAATAGCTCATGGAAAAGTATTCACTCAATAATAGCATTAGCTGGATTCAATTTATTTTTTAATCAAATCCTTAATGATGTTTACTTTGTTTTCTATTCATAATCCAGAATTTCAATGAATTAATATGACATTTCATAACTCGGTGCTGCAGATGTATAACAACTTTAAAAATGAAAGAAAAAAAAAAGATTAACTTATTTGCATATCCTGAGCAGACAAAATACAGTTTTGGAAGCAATCTGAGTATACTGCAACAGATACATTTAATCTGGTGGATGCAGAAAATTCTGAAATGAAATGTTTTCAGTTTGGTGCCGATCTGTCCAAATGAGAAGAGGAGCCAGGAGGAGTGTGGAGTGTAGTCGCCCTTTATTTTCATTTATCGGTGGAGGTTATTTTGCTGTAAGGTGAGGGTGTAAAATTTAGAACTTTACTACAGCACTCTTCTATGTTCCCATGTTTACCCACATATATGAGCGGCCAACAGAACAGCACAGCGACTACACCATTGGAACCCACATCGATTTACACTAAATCAGGATACACTTACCCTGCTGCTCACAGGAGCAAAGCTTTGTAGAAAAGCCCAAAGGACCTCATTAATAAATAACACATTTCACATTTCATTCATTCTAAAATAAGGACATTTTTATTTATTTGTTTCACAGACACACACACACACATACACACACACACACACACACACACACACACACACACACACACACACACACACACACACACACACACACACACACACACACACATAGCTTATGGCTTTGCTTTGTTTACTGGAGGCTGTATTATCCATTATCCCAAATTGAGCAACAGCCATTTTTTTGGCCTGTCTGTTGGCTGGTTCTCAGGGGCATCTGAGGGACCAGAGCTCTGACCCCACGGCTGATAACAGGAGGGTCAGAGCCAGGCGACATCTCCGCTGGTCTGTGCCACCGGGGCTAGAGGCAGACACAGGCACAGACATGCACTAAACGACAACCCAACCGCATTCTCCACACAGCAAGGTCAGGGGACGTGTCAAGACTTCACAAACAGCCACGTTCAGCAGGTACTACGACTACCTCCAGTACAACCTTACAGATACAAACACCCTGGGAATACAGTGGTCTGTAACTCTGAAACTAACATCAGAAGACAATCTAAATCATTTCTGAGTATTTGCACCCTCATGATCATGCAATACTTAAACCTCCCAATAATGGTTGTTTTCATTTATCATTTTGGATTTGGCAGGACAGGGAACGTAGCATTAAAAAAACTACACACACCACAATGCTCATTCAAACACATTCTTCTCCCTATTTTTGTTAAAAAAATAAGGAATAAAAAAAACCAAACCACCTTTACTTTTCTTGAAAGGTTAGCCTGAAGCAAGTCATTTTCAGAGCGTGAAATGTGACTTTGGTGAGTGAACGAAAAGCAGGCAGACTTTATGGATGGGATTTCTGAACTTTCGCTGAGCTGTAGCTTAGGCTCACGAGGAGGACCCATACCTCTCCCTCTCAGAGAGACAGCCAACGCTTCAAAGACCTGTCCAACGGCCCCATCTCCTCGCTCCGGCGAAAATGACATATGTACCAGCTTTTTTCACCGATATGTTATACAGCCCGTGTGACACTTTCATTTCATTGCTACCAGACGCTGTGGAAATCATGTTGGCTCTCTCTCTCTCTCTCCCCCTCTCTCCATATTTCTGTCCCTCTGCCCTCTATCTCTGTTTTTCTTTCACTCTGTTTTTATAAGATTCTGTCAAGGGCCTTCAATTTTCCTCCAGTCTCTCAAAGATGAGACTATTTAGTGCCCTGACACATTTTTACACAGGACAGTTGGTTGCAATCTTTTTTTCCTGGCAAAACACATTCTGTTGCTGTCTGTGCATGACTTTGCATGCATATGTTCACACAGACACACAAGTGTATTTAGGTGTAAAACGGTTTTCAAGATTAATTCAATTTCCAATTACAATATCATTATGAATGTACAGCATTTTCTTTTCTAGAACACAGAATACAAGTTAAGATTCCCTACGCTGCTGTCTTATTTTGTCCACTAGGTGGGGCCATCTACCCTACAAAAATATTCTGCAATCTGCATGCACCTGCAGTCTTAGGACCAAATGTTGCATTAATACTGTTATCTGAAATGTTTTCTCTTTTTTTTAGTTTTACAGTAGTGTTTCTAAGAGTTACAAGTTTGGTTATCCAGCAAATAAGATTTACATATTATGTATGTGTAGCCTTTTCTGTTAAACAAATAAATGATAAATATATACAATTTGCAAGCATTCTATGCATAAACATTTGAAGGGTGCTGCAAAATTCATCTTACCTGTAGAAAAAACCACTGAGCACCACAAACCAGTGCCAGCTGTAGTTTGGTTCAATCAATTACACTAATGCATTTTGTCCTTCACTTCAACTAACAGACTGCTTACATTTTCAGCAAGTATACTTTTACTTAATTTACACTAATTAAATTTCTTCGACTTGCAATGAGTTCATCAATCATTTAGTCACGCAAATTGATGGAAAAACTTTGTACAAAATAAGAAAAATATGTAATTCAAGTTAATGTCTTACTCTTTTTATGGATATACCTCACCTTTAAATCTATCATTAATTTCAACCTGTGTTAACCCGCGTTGATTAACAATAAACCTAGCGATTCGCAGAATAATCCACCAATTAAAATAGAGTACACGATTATCAATTACTTTTGTTCATGGAGTCAAAACAGAACTATATTACAGAATACACAGATAAAAGATCCTGTTTTCTGTAATCTAAAGGTGTATTCCTCCCGATTTCAATACCTTTACTTCCGTTTTATAAATTTGAATCGTAACACAAGAAAGCAAAAAAATATGTCAAAACAGTACTGAAATGAAGAAAACGGCAGAATAAATAATTTGACATGAACAATGACAAAAGTACAATTATGTGTTGGTT
This sequence comes from Albula goreensis, assembly GCA_022829145.1. NCBI lineage: Eukaryota > Metazoa > Chordata > Actinopteri > Albuliformes > Albulidae > Albula > Albula goreensis. The sequence continues at coordinate 5,274,601 of CM040756.1, forward strand.
TTTGCAGAAGTAAAGCATCACAAATGACAATCAATTATGCAGTTTAACCGGTGTTAATAATAGAAACAGGATTTAATCTGAAATTAAATTCACATCCAGCTCTGCCTCAGGAGTCCTGAAATGAAGAAAATATATGTGACCTCCACTATATGTTGAAACAGGATTTCTGATGGATACACTGTGTGTTGCACAGTTACTGATAAGGTGCATTACACAGTCGTTGATAAAGTGTGTTATATGGTCACTGCTGTAGGGTGTTGTACAGTCACTGTTGAGGTGCGTTGCAAAGTCAGTGTTGAGGTGCATTACTCAGTGTTGAGGTGTGTTACACAGTCAGTGTGGAGTTGCATTACACAGTCACTGTTGAAGTGCGTTACACAGTCAGTGTCAAGGCGTGTAACACACAGTCACTGTTAAAGTGCGTTACACAGTCAGTGTCAAGTCGTGTTACACAGTGACGGTTAAAGTGCATAACACAGTCACTACCGTAGGATGTTGTATTGCCACTGCTGAAGTATGTTATACAGTCACTGCTTAAGTGCACTGTTTGGTTACTATTAAAGTGCGTTATTTAGGTCCTGTAAATCACAGTATTGGTTTGCTGTTAAAGTGTGTTATTTGCTTACCGCTGAGATGTGTTAGGCCTGTACGGCTGAGGGCTGTCTGAGAAAACATCTCTCTCCTTCAGAGCAGTGAGGAGTAGTGCGCTAGAGCAGAGGACACTTCACATTCCTCAGCGGTGTTATTGCGCAGTCCGCCGGGCCCACCAGAGCCAGAGGCTCCCAGCTCCACGGGCTTATCACGCAGAGCTTGGTAAATACAGGCTCCAGTGCAGATAAAAACGCTGCACGTCCCCCACATCCTCCTTACAACGCACGGTTACAGAAAAAAAATCAGTTACAAAATATTAAATTCACAAGCTGTTCAAGCTGCCGTTTCGTTTTGGGAACCTTAACTTGTCTCAGGTCCTGATTGATAATAATTATAATAGATAAATTAAAATCCTCTGTTTCATTCTTTTTTGTCAATTGTTTTCCGTTTGTTATCTTGACTGTGTTTCTGTTTCTTCCATCCCATACCATCCCTTCTCTACCTCTGCCTGTTTATAGTATCATCTCAAATAGGAATATCAGTATGGTGCTAACGTCTAGTGCCATTACCTTCATGCGCTTGCTGGTTTACTGTGACAGGACCATGCGCCTGCCTGTCCTGAGTTACAGAGACTCCCACACGGGGGCTTCATGACCCTGCACCCCACCACGCCGGACCGGAGGCTCAGGCTGACAAAGAGTCTTTAGCGGAGAGCTACACTCAAATGGCTGCGTAAATTAGCCGATGAAACTCCGATAGTGACTCTCTGTCTCTCCCCGGGGGCCCGATTCATGTGGATGAAAGCACACAGCAGGCTGATCCACCAATGAGAGAATGCCAGAGGGCATCGGGACTGAGCCAGGTAAGTAAATGTAGCTTAACACCCAAGGATGTGCAGCGTGGGGTTCGACAATTTTGATCGGAGAAAAAACAAAAAGTAAAGCTTCCATCGCACTCTTTTGCCTTCGCTTTCCTACCCTATATTCTGCCTCGTCCTTCCTCTTTCCCTGCTCTCTCTCTCTCTCTCTCTGCCCTCATCTCCCTTTTTTATCTCCCCCTCCCTCCATCATTTCACTCCCAGAACAGTTCAGTTCAATTGTATTTTATTGGCAGAGCCAACCAAAGCAAGGCTGCCAAAGCAATGACCAGAAGCACAATATAAGTTGTTATAGTGAACAAAACAATTACACTGCAGTATATAACACGGCTATACAAATGCAAATACAGGGTACAAATCCTCTCCTTTCACTGTCAATCCCTTCCCTCTTTCTCTCTCTCTCTCTCTCTCTTTTTCCCTCTGCCTTTTTCCCAAAATTTCTCTTCCCCTCTACTATTTACCTCTCTCTCTCTCTCTCTCTCTCTCTCTCTCTCTCTCTCTCTCTCTCTCTCTCTCTCTCTCTCTCTCTCTCTCTCTCTCTCTCTCTCCCCCTCTCTCTCTCTCTCCCTCTCTCTCTCCCTCTCTCTCTCTCTCTCTCTCTCTCTCTCTCTCTCTCTCTCTCTCTCTCTCTCTCTCTCTCTCTCTCTCTCTCTCTCTCTCTCTCTCTCTCTCTCTCTCTCTCTCTCTTTCTCTCTCTCTCCTCTCTCTCTCTCTCTCTCTCTCTCTCTCTCTGTCTTTCTCTTTGAGATCCCAGGGTTCATTTAGAATGCATGTTTTGTAACCGGCTTTAATCCTGCTTCTTTCATTGAAAACCCTCTCAACGAAAGTGGATGGCTTCTCTAGGAATGTATCTCCCTCCCAGGGGTGGTGTGTGTGGTGTGATGGGTGGGTATGGGGGGGGTGATTAGAGGGGTGCTGGCTGGTCTCCCAAACCCCACAGACAGCAGCACCTGCGTGGGCCACGGCTAAAGGCCCGACGCATTAGCATTCCGTGCCATGACCTTGAGGAAGTGTGGAAAACGAGTTCGTAGGCAATAAAGGCTGAGCGTTTAACGACCTTATTTCATATTCCGTGTTAATTAATTTATCGCACACATAATTTTGATTGAGTGCCGCGGCGTTCGGATATAATGACTTTCACAGACTTTCAGCGGACATGATTATTGATCCACGAATTTGCTTGTGTTTTCTGGACATAAGCAGTATTTGCATCCTCATGTCACTTTTTGTCGTCGTTAATTTACCATTCCCTCCATGCCTATCTTGACTCACGCGATCTCCTGAAATCCTCTATTGAACATAAACTTTAATACACATAGATATTTAGCCTTCTGGACTGTATGTTTATTGTTTCCTGCCAGGGGTCCTAACCTAAAATGCACCCAGGGGTGTATTTGGAATGTGAAATGTGTACATTAGGTTAGAATCATAATTTAGTATGGCATATCCAATCCATGGTCTTAGTTTAAACCAGTGACGATATGAATATGACCCTCAGGGAATGAGGGTGTGCTTGGCCTCTCCAAATACCCACAAAGTAAAAGAGCCTCAAAGCAGTATATTTATGAAAGGGTGGGGTGCTAAACCAGATGCTCTCCCAGGGTTTTTATTTAGTCATAAAGCGAGGATCGGGTGCCCTTGAGAGGGAGGGGATGTTCCGTCTCAGATGGATCACACACCGGGTAAACAGGGACAATGGACTTTAAAAACGTAACAGTCGAGCACGGTGAATAATGCGGAAAGATTGTGTGTTTTTTCACCTCATGAAAAACAGCCGAGGTAGAAGATAATGTAAAGGGATACGCTTGTAGTGAGGGCTAGCCCTCGCTGGCGTGGGACACATTATCATTCTTTATGGATACCCATAAATGACTCCAGTGAAATGGGTTTTGCTAATGACCTGGGTGAAAAATAGTGATGAATCAGTCACCGTGAGCACAGTCTAAAACATAGTTAGGCCCCTGCGTAAATCACCATTGATTTGTTATCATACTTACTAACTTTAGTCGCCACGATGGAGATATTGTGCTGTGCGATACTCTCCCTGTCCAGCAGCTCATTGGTGGAAATGGTTCCCACCACCGGATCGATGTCGAAGTAGCTGTCCAAATCACTCTTCCAGTCGATGGAATACCTGATGAAAGAAGAGAAAAAAAAGTTTTGTAAATTAGTACGTTTGCACAGCGGACATGAGGAATACGAGGTATTGAATTCTGCCTTGGGACAAATGTATTGAGTTTGGTAAGGTTGTGCAGCCTGCTCAATGCTAACTTATTGCTGCTACGCTCTTCCCCTGTACTCTGACATAAGTTCAAACATTCAAAGTATATATTTCAGACAGACATCATTCATTATGCTCAAAAAAGATGCATATTTTTACAGTTCACTTGATTGCCATGAACTTTTGCAACTTTTGTGACCTTCTCTGTTAGATTTCTGTATTGCTGTGAGGTCATGGCTTGACTGCCTTAAGAAAATACAGACAAGCAACTGTACCCTTTCGGGGAAAAATACAACAAATAAGAAATGTGAAAAATGGAATAAATACCTGGGATAAATAGATATTTCTGAGCTACAGGTTTCAAACCTCTGCACTAGACCTCTCACTCTGCCTCCCACGGAGGTATTTGTTTTGGTGAGTTATGTATTAGGACTCCAACCTTTAACCTGTTCATATCCCTGTGTAAGCTTCCATTTCATGTCTATCCTCAGCTACTCTACTCTCATAAAACTTTATATGAATGTACATTTTTTTTTGCCTGTCTGTTTTATCAACCGCTGAGCTTGTCATGAGGAAAGCACAGCATATTACCTTTAAATCATATATATATAAATATTTTTTCGACACAAACCCTTGTAAATTTGTCTAGATGTAATATTTTTCATTACTTTTCTCAAATTTGAAAATGTATTCGAAAATGCATTTAAATCTAGAAAATTTCCAATTAGCAGATTGTGATTTAAAGTTTCAAACTATTTTAAAGTAAGTAAGGTTTATTTACTTCAAAATTGTTGGACACTTTAAATGCATGCAGCTGTTATTCGAAGACAGTTCTGCCAGAATTTGAATAATATATTTTCCCACTTGGTATTTTATTCTGCTTCATAAAATATGGCGGTACAGCTTGTGGAGCTGACGGTGACTGTGATCATAGTTATTCTGAGAAACCCGCTCTTGAAACGGATCAGTTGAAGAGTCTGTTGGAGACTTCAATAGATTCTATCAAGACATTTTCCGACGTGCATTGGTGTCATTCTGGTCCTCCTTTAATTGACTAGTGAATAAAACATTAGGACAGCATTCAATTTCCCGAACACAAATGCTGAATATTTTAATCTCTATTGACTTGGAAAACTTGAAGGAGTGGTTTGTGTTTGTTTTAAAGAGCAATATATCATTTTCTACAACCTAGTGATTTCAGAAAAACCATTGGCTTTTACGCTCCACTCTGATGTCACGGTATGTGACACCCTGCTGTTCTTAAATAACTGTTGCGTAATGGGTTTGGCAGGATAACAAATACAGCACTCCTGGACAGTTCTGTGACTCATAACGTCCTTATCTGAAAGAAAAAAAAGCAAATCCGTCATGGAAGACGCGTCCATTTGAGTGTTCGCATTGATATCGTTTTTAATTTGCACAATCTGCTAAACCAATGTGCGCACAGGTGTTTTAACACTGCAGATGTCGCCGCGATTCTCTGCTGTGAAACAGACCCATGTCAGTGTGACCTGAGCTTATTGATGGGATGGAAAAATGAGTAATTAAATGTGTAGATGAATACGGTGGCAGCTTGTTGGCTCAGTGGTTAACACTGTGTTACCACAGATAGAAGGAACCCATGTTTCATTCCCAACATGACTAGGCTGTGGAGATTGCATGTTCTCCCCCTTCCACATGGGGTTCCTTCAGGTTATTTGGTGTCCTCCCTTGGTTCTCAGACATGCAGCTTAGGCACACTGGCCACACCAAACTGTGTGTGTGTGTGACAGAGAGTAAATGTTTCTCTGTCAGGACATGTGTTGGACTGATTATCTGTCCAGATCGTTTCCCTACTCTTGACCCAATGCCTGCTGGGAAGGCACCCAAGCAGTCATCCCCTTGGATGGGAAATCTACCTTGCCAGTCCAAACTCAGGGTGCAGTGAAAAAAAAAACAACATAATATTGAATAATTTCGGTATTATTATTAGAAAATTAATGATGGATAGATATGTGTGTCAGGGCAAGACAGCGTTTATAACAGCTTGGAGTATAACTGCTGATGTCACCTAACTGTTGCTGTCCATTTGTGTCAAACTAATGTCACATAGTTTTGACATTAGTATAGAAGCAGTTACTCATGGTAATTCTCTCTGTTTGCCTGTTGCTCTGTGAGTTTTTACCATTAAAACAGAGCTCTATGATGGGGCTGACTCAAACCCAAATATAAAAGCTCCTAACCAGTCCTGATGTGATCCATGTGCGTAAACAGCAGGGAGGCACTGCTGCACCAACACAGCGAGAGAATGCTTTATTCACCGCATTATTTATTTAAACAAAGGGAGTAGGACGAGGAAAAAAAATAACTAAGGTTATTATTAATTAAGTTTAACATTGGTTATGCATTAGCGTATATTGAATGGTTACTTCTTTTCTTTTTTTGTGAGATAGCAGGGGACTGGGGACTTTGGGGGAAAAAGAAATAACTAGAACAATTTAATTTCAGCAAAAATGTGATTATTATGGAATGAACTGAATGTTCAATAGCAGGTGTGTCATGTCAGAGTTTTTCTGGAATTATAGAGCGTAGTGTTCATCTGAAGTTGAAGAGCATAATAGCTTGAACATTTGATTTAAATGTATTCCTCTTGTAACCTCTGGCCTACCATCTGGGTCTGGTCATTTTCAACTGCCAAAATTTTGATCTGGGCTATTCACACTCTTCCCCCACACACTTTTCTCCCGGAATGGCACATGGTCATCTCCATGACTTTTCTGAAACTAACACGTTTTGTATTAAATGAACCAGCCAAATATACTGTTCTTTTGTCTTTGACTTCAACACTAAGATCGCATGTTTTAGGCTCACCACCACCCAGCCACCTACACTAGCAGCACAACTGACAAAACCGAAAACTGAATTCACCATCCAATCCTTTCTTCAGATGCAGAGCTAAGATAAAGTGTTCTGAAACCCTTTCAGTGGTGAAACACTAAGCGGCCCCCTAATTTAGGAGATCTGAAACTCTGTCTTAAAAGTAACTTGTTTTCTTTTCGTTGGGGAAATCTCAGCGGAGATTTTGAAATGTGAATGAAATATTGCCTTGTCAGAACAGGTTGAGCATGACATGCAGTATTTATGAATGCTGCATATCGGTGGCACTTTTGGGGTTTGGGGTCGAATTTTTGGGGTCACAGGAGTGTTGTTTTGGAACATACGTTTTAACAGTGCAGGTTGGCTTCTGCTTTTGCAATTACAGACAACGGAGTTGCTTTTGGAGGAGAAAACATTGGCCTCATTCTGGGAATGCCTATAAAGTTACCTTGTAATTCATGATCGCTACCCAACAAGACCTCACTTTCTGAGAATTTATGCCTTCCACATTGACTATGATGCTTCGATCAAAGCCCTGTTAGTGCAAAATACCAGAAATCAGAAATTACAAAGACACCATAGAATGCTACAAAGTGAATGGGGCTCAGTCCATACCAAAGTATGAACAGTGAATTACTACTTTACATTACATTACTTTCATTTAGCTGACGCTTTTATCCAAAGCGATTTACAGTTGATTAGACTAACCAAGGGCCAATCCTCCCTAGGAGCAATGTGGGGTTAAGGGCCTTGCTCAAGGACCCAACAGCAATGGTGTTTTTTTTTTTTGCTGTGGCTGGACTGGGACTCAAACCGCCATCCTCAGCGGTTCCAGTTATGTACCTTAGCCACTAGGCTATAGGCTGCCCATAACAAGTTGGAAGGTAAATGAGCTGAACGGCCCATTTTTCAGATGGGTTTAAGATCTTATGTGTTTATTCTCAGAGATTACGTCAGTAGACAATGTAAGGCTTGGTGGGTCATACTAAACAAAGTTTCCTCTGGAAAAAAAGGTTGTAAAATTTGTCAGTTGATGTATTTTTAATCTCAACTGGCTTGTGAAGAGTGGTGTGCCTCAAGGCTCTGTCCTAGAAACCTCTGCTTATTAAAATTAGATTTGAAACATGCACAGAATGAAAAAGGCTACATAAATAGACAACACCACCCTGGTTACTATTAGCTGATGTCTAGTCAATGTGCAGAATTGAACAGACCCCTGTCTGTAATTTCCATTACTATAATGTAAGGTCACCCATAGTGCCTCTGCTAAGTTCGCCCAATCAGATTTGTCCACCTAATGTGCAAACAACATCATTCCCTTTCTTTACCTCTGATTCATCATGGAGATGGATTCTCACAAATGCACCGGAAAGCTATAATAACCTGCAGCAATTTGAGCTGCTCTGAGTGAGCCATTGGTGAGGGGCCATTTTGTTCCCACCCAGGCTCTAGTTAGTCTCTCATACTGGGGACATACCTTCCCACTGTATCAGCCAGGTAAACGCAAGACATTTAAACCAGAAGTGGTGGGTGCAGGCAATGTTCTTTAACTATTTACTTGAACTCTGAGAAGGTGATCTGAGGTGGCATTTCAAACAGAAACTTAACACCTGAGATGCAGCGTGCCACTGTTTTGAATAGAAATATGAGGTCAAATGTGCAAACTGCTTAATTTCTGACAATCTGTGCTCCTGAAAACAATTACTGCAATCCACACAGTCACTCCTGTTTTAGTCCCAGAAGCCCCAACACATACATTTCCTCCCTTTTAAACCATCCAAAATGACCTATCCAGTCAGCCCAACTAAGCAACCATCTCTCAACCAAAGCGACCAGACTCAGGAGGAAGTGATCACACATGACTCCTCAAATTACCGTGGCAACAAGCTTTTTCTTCCACACTGCAGATGCAGTACCAACAACATATTGCCCATGGCATCAATGAAAAGTGGGAGAAATTCATGAGCCTGCCAGGAGGGGCCATTTGAGACAGAGGATCCCATATGAACAAACCCTTACTTCTCCCTGGCGAGGATGTCCAAACTGTTGCCTTGCCAACTTCAACCTCCAGCCACTGTTGGTAATGGAGTGGCCAGAACTCAAACACCCAGCCCCAGGTCACACACATGCACCACAGAAATGTGCTTTCACTTTGTAAACCACCACATGCCCTGCGCATTATCTATTTCTATGTACTAGCACAGACCCTTTGCCGTTTATTGCTGTAATATCCTCTCCACTCCCTCCCACTTCCCAGAGCCTAGCTGTCAGGCTCTCAGCAGCCCGGTTCACTGGGGTGACCACGTTTCCGCCTCCTCAGTGAAGACGAGCACAGAGGGAGTAGTGCCACTTCAATCAGTTCATCTGCTCTGGCTCTCCAAACAAGCCCAGCCTTCAAAGGCTGCTGATGCTAACCGCTCTCTCCCTTTCAAAGGGCTGTCACAACAGTTGTGGATGAAACGGAGGGAAACCCACCGCCCGCAAAAGTAACCAATCTCCCACCCTGCCTCAACACTCACCCCTCGACAGGCTGAGCAGCAAACAGAGGCCTGGGGAGCACCCAACAGACCTCGGACAAACACTCTGGATCAGCGTGGCAGCCCCCACTCCCAAAGGCCGAAGATAGCCTCATCAGTAGCGATCAAGCAATTTGTTGCTGCGGAGATCAATATGTGATTACAATGGAAGACCACCACATGAGCCCTCACAAGTCAATGAATAAACAACGTTATAAGAGATTATAACGTTGTCCTCTCTATATTCCTATTTTAGCGATGGAGGTCCTGGCTACAACCATAGCCATTTATGAAAGTGTCTTAGGGACCGGAATACTTCTCAGTGACCTGCACCTTAGCTTAAAGACGTGCATCAAGCTACCTGATTGTAAAGCTCATCCATTAAAGAAGGAAAAATACTAAACCAACCTGAAATTTCAACTGAAACTGTAGATAACATCTGTTCAACAAACATTCGTTCCTTCCTAAACGTCTTAAAACATGTTTACTCTGTGCAGTTTCTTCAAACTTTTAACTTGTTTTCTTCTTTTGTTCAGCTCTTTCAAATTGTAAACTTGCGCACAAACTGACAGCAGCTTCTAAAGGAATGGAGTAAACTACTGAAAACTCAGGAATAGTTTGACACACCAACCTTTATTAAACTGCCAGGGTCTTCAGACAGCTTGGAGGAACTGTTTCTCACTGCTCACAGATACTTAAAATGCAGTCTCTGAAGGTAAAGAAAGCACCTGAAATCTTTCAATAGTCTTTTCTGAAATAGACATCCCTTGTGCCGTCATCTTCAATTGGCCCGGAACGCTGAGAGCTTCTTCAAAACACTTGGGGGATTACCTCACGTACTGCCTTGCTGGTTTACTGATTTCACTTAGGGGAAGGTAAAGAGACTGCAACACCACATGCTACATCCACATTTGTAAGAGTACTGCATTCTGCTCAGTGCAAATGTTTTTATTTCATTTATTTATTTATTTTTTTTTGTGTATGTCTGTTTGTTCATTCACATCAAAGATCTAGAGCCAAGACAACCAACCACTACAAGCTAGATTATATTAAAAAAAAACAGAAGGATCCCTAATCTAAAATTGCCATTGTTTTCCCTTGAAGGCATGAATTATGAAATACATATTTCACCTTACTCTAAATATTTACAGAACACACAGTGGTCCACAGTCATTCTCTGGGAAAGCCACGGGATGAGCTAATTCTCTCTGTTGCCCAGTGCTAATTGATCAACTGAATTAATAGATCACTTAAAAGAATTGATAGCACAGTTTACTCAGCTTTTCACTTTGGTTAACATTATGGACTACATGGTGTAAACAACAACGGCAACAACAACAGCAGCAGAAGAACAGTGCATGAAGACTGCAACAGAGGCGTGAATAGGGGTGTCTTTAGGGCTGCAGTGTCTGCAGAAATTTGTACTGCCCATGTACTGCACCCCCTGCTTCCCCTGCAAAGCACTTAGTAAAGGTGGGTGGTATTGCACATGGTGGATGATTGGTACAAATACCTGCAGACACTGAAGCCCTTAGGTCCTCGATTTCAATAGCACTGCTATACAGAATATTAATGTACAGCTGAATATGGCTGATGTTTTTCTTTTCTTTTTTTCCCTTTAATCCAATGTGCTTATTTTTCGGTAGATTTTTGGGGAGAATTCTTTCCACAGGGAATTCTCATCCCACGTGCCTGGCATGGTCTGATCTCTGTCAGAGCGAGGGAATCGTGTTCCCTTCTTCTTATCGTCCGTTTTCTAAAAGCAGCTTAAACACCAGCTGTGAGCAGTACGAAAAAAGCTGCTCCGTCTCGGGCACGGAGAACAACATTCCCTCATTTTCCCATGTGATTAATGTTTCGTTACAACGGATTTTGTTTGGACTGAGAGGCCATCTTTCATCTTGAGGTTAGTGGCAGGCCTCAATGGGGCACAAACATTGTGTGGTACTCGAATAAAGGGCTCTTAAAACGTCCCAGGAACCCATCTGCACAGAGAATCAGTCTTATGAGTTTAGATATGTTGACAAATTAAAGAAATATATCTCAGCTTTTTTTTTTTAACACTTCTTATTTAAATATTATTTTCTTAGACATTCGGGAACATTCCCCGTGTGACTGTTCCCTATGAGCCTACAAATAAACTGTGGTCTTGTGAATTTACACAAACACAATGCATTTTCAGTATCTACGTATAAAGCACCAAAAGTTAGAGTGACTTTACAGAACTTTGGTAACAGTAGTGGGGCACTATTAATACAGTAAATATAGACTCTGCATCACTGGGGTGGATGAGCTCCGTACTAAAAGCATCATTCTATATGCATGGAAACCAATCTTGACCATTGTCTTCTGCGCTCAGGCAGCTATTTTTAATTGTGCGTCTCGACAAAACAATAGCAAGTGCAGAGTTTTGAAATATTTAACAATGAAGACAAAGAAACAAGAGAGAAAATAGCAGGCTTTCAACAAATCCATGCCTCTTCCATTTTGTCATGTTTCCTAACATGAAATATTGATAGCAAAACAAATTCACTTCAAGCAATGTTTCAGATTTTTTTTTCCTCCTTTGGTTTGTATGACTGGCCTTGCAGATAACAGTTTTAGAATCACGCAAGAGCTCAATAGTGTTTTGCTCGAGTCAAAACGTGACAATAAACAATGTTGACAGCTAACAAAATGTAGTAACACATTGTTCAAATGTATTCTTCAAGCAAATCTCCGCTGTCTGGCATTTGTGTGTGCAAGCATGCATTCTCGCTTGTTTTGCTGCCTTGTCAGTGGATACTCCATAACATGCCTCTCTGTATTTGAAGTTGTAATCTTTATATCTCTGAGTCTCACTTTTAACAGAAAACGAACCACTGGCAACAACAAAACAGCTTTGGCTGACAGAAGATTGTTTGTTTGTTTGTTTGTTTGTTTGTTTGTTTGTTCTTTGTACTCATGTGCACACCTAATGTTAAACGTTACGTATTGACGCAGCATAGTTTTAATATAAATTGTGTTCTGCTGACCACTTTAATTCCAAAACAGGCATCACAATAAAAGCAGGGGCAGAGCAAAGTCCTACATCGTATACAGCAAATTTGATTAGCCTGATATCCTTGGTTCATGTATTTGTTGGACTGTTGTTTCAAAACTATTACCACAAAATTGTAACTGCAGTGTAACAGATGGCAGTGCATCTAAAATATAGTACTACTCCCTATAGTTTATCTATGAATCATGTATATTGCTATTGTACTACAATATTGCTATTGTAAACATGTGTGTTTTGCCCATGAAGGGTATTCTTCTGCTTTCATTAAAAAAAAAAAAAAAAATCAATAACTGGCTCTGGCTATTGTAATCAACTGCTTTAACAGTTAAATGCAGGGTAACACTAAAAATGTGAAAATCCCTGTGGCCCTCCAGGACAAGAAAAAATAAAAAAAAACAAAAACACTGGTAAAGTTCACTTAAAAGCATAGGAATGCTGAGATGGTGTTAAAAAGGCCATTTCCTGTTTTATAAAGGGTAGCTTTCTTGCCATGACAGTGAGAACCAGACTGATAGATTGCAGTAGGTTATAAGATGCAACTGACTGGAAATGTGGCAAGAGGCAAGAGTTTTATCCAAAAATGAGAGGTGGGAGCTAGGGCAGTGGTTGTGAATTTGTATAAATGCTTTTGTGGATCGGGGTGGCAAGGGAAGCCTAAAGACAGAGAAAACAGCACTCTAGGCTGTTACCATAGGTTAATTCTATTGGTAAAACAGGGGCTGGTCGATGGGCCTTGAAGAGGACAGCGGGGATGGGGTATATAAGAGTCCTGTTGTGAAGTAAGTTGATTTGTTAGTACAGGTGTAGAAGCAGCAAAAGTCTGGACATGAGAGGAAAGCATGGCGACGCCAAGCCTTACATTAGCTTACTTTTTAGGGTTATAACTACTTGACGTTCTTCCTCTGGCACAAGGTATCTATATCCAAATGACAGCGGGTGTGCTTTGCCACTAGGCTAACAGCCATTTTTTTGATTCTGAAGCATCCCATAATAGAAGTGGGTGTGTGAAACGATACACTGCCAAATTCTACCAAATCCATGCTTATAAATATACTGGCACCAATCCGACTGCTGCAAGCCTAAGCCCAGAAGTTTAACAAAGCTATCAAGCTATGCTAATGAGCGGGTGGAGACCCGAGCCCGATACCTGACTTGACTGCTCCCGGCATCCAGATCCTGTGCAGTCACGGCTCCGATGACGGTCCCCACCACCGTGTTCTCCAGAACGTCCATGTTGTAGGACGGCTTACTGAAGACCGGGGGCTCGTCCACGTCCAGGACGTTGATTTTGACGGTGGCCGTGTCCTTGTAGGGCCCAAAATTGTGGAAGCGGGGGTCCAGGTGAGCATTGGAGGCTTCCACTTTGAAGGTGTAGGCCTTCTTAGTCTCATAGTCCAGCGGCTAGAGATGGGCAAAAAGACAGAAAAGATGTTTTCACTGGCCAGCAACCACATAGCTTATTGCCAGCTAATGCTTAGCAAGTAATTAGCTTCATCCTCTCCTTGCTAAGTAGCCACAGTTAGCTGTTCTGTGCGTTAACTTTAATAACGCCTGTGCAGCATAATGTGCTTGGTCCATAATAGAAAGACTTATAGATCAGTTATCCTACCATCAACATTTCATAGCTCTAAATCCACTACAGTTTACTAAAAAAAAATGGTTATGTGCAAACATTACAGAAATTAAGATACCTTAAGATTTGTTATTCACAAGATAAATCCCACAGTATAATAGCTGAAGTAGGGCCATCGAGTGGGTGATAAAATAATTACTGACAATGATGTATTATATATGAATACCAGAATATAGAAGAACCTCAAACATATTGAGACATAATAAAGCACTGTACTGTGCTGGTACCATCAACTACTGAGCCCAGTTATTTTATATATAGTTGCTTTATTTTTGAACAAGTGTATTTTATGTCAAGGTTGAAAGCAGCAAAAAGGGCACCGTCTAATGTCTAACTGTGTTGGGTTTTAAAATTGAGGTATTGCCCGAGGGTGAGATTTGGTAAGGCACAGTCCTGCATTTCCCCGATGCTCAACATGTCAATTAGCTGGCGTTGGCAGCGAGTCTGCGATCAAAGGGGAGACGGACGGCTGGGGGTGTCAGAGGCCGCTCATGTGTGACCAGGTGTTTCTCAGAGGTGAGTTTTGGGGAGTTGGTGGGGGGTTTGGTGGGGGAGTGGGCCAGCTTGCCGTCTTGCTCCACCAACCTCTTGTCATTTGAGGGGAATCCGTTTCATTGCATTTCAAACGAGTACACGGGTAATACGCACCGGCTTCCTGTCAGCCAGAAATGCTCCTTCTGAGCATTTATGTTTGCTGTTTGTAGAGCGAGGGAGTTTTTTATTTATTTATTTATTTTTTTGGGTGAGAGGGGTTCGCTAACAGCGGTTCGTCTGAGTACAACCGGACTTCAATTATGATGATATATATCCCTCAGAACCAGTCTGACTCTCACTGCATCCGCACAGGATTGCATGGCTGAGTGAGCGCGGGATCGATGGCATAATACAAAACCCATTCACTCTGAGGGCTGCTGGGCGGCTCATTCTCTTAGGCTAGTGATGTCAAACTCACATCCTTGTGATGTGGGGTACAGTTTCTGCTGTTTTTGGTATGTTTCAGCAATTAATTGTTTAACTGAGTGCTGAAACACACCAAAAAACACTGAAATCTCTGATTGGATACCGAGTCCAAACACCCGATTTCTAAGGTCTGACATAGCTGCCAACTGAAAGGAAACAACAAAAACCAAACCCCTTAAGGGAATTAATGATTATAATGTCAGTACAGGTGTGCATGGATTCACTGGGTGTGTATGTGTCTCAATGTCTCACTAGTGACCCCTACTGGCCTCACTGTGATGTGCAAAGAAGTCGTAGGATGCATTGTTTGCATGTCTGTATTCTCTCCAACTGATAAATGTGGATGCAGTTTTAAGAAGTCTTTTGGTCCTCACTGGGTGTCCAAATTGTGATAAAAATGGAAAAAGTGTAAAAAAAAAAAAAACCTTAACCATAGTGTTATTATTATGATTATTATTATGATTCACTTTTTTTCTATTATAATTATCATGTGACACCAATTTCTGTTGTATTTTCCATTGCGATGTCATTGATTGTGGGGATGGGTCAGCAAATATAACAGGACATTCTTAAGCATTCCTAAGCAGGACAAAAATACAAAGAAAAAGAAAAATATGAAAAACAGTGTGCACCATTATTTGATGCTGAGTCACATTACTGCAAGTATCAAGTGTTTTTATTTTATTTTTTTTTTCACAATGAAAGTTTGGGAATCTAATTTTGATTAATGCTGAACTAGACAAAATATGCCTGTGAAGGAAGGGGAAAGGTAAAGCTTGCATGTATTTGCGAGTCAAGGTTAAGGACAAACCCTGATTGAGTCACGCCCACTGTGTAAAGTGCCAAAGTCGAAGGGAGGTAAGCCTTTGGGGGTTGGGGGGATGGGGGTGGGGGGTCACCACAGTCAGCGTCACTGCTGTTGGACAGTGATCAGCATAGCAGCATAAATAGAGTTTCCCAGCTACCATTTCACCAAATCATGGACTACAGCTATAGAGGACAAATTACCCCCTCAGTAAGCTCAGGAATAGGTGCAAGAAAAGAGAAGAAAATTACAGATAACACACTGTCCGCTTTCATGCTTTCATATATCTGCTTGAGAAATTGTAGGCCTTTCTATTATTTACGATGACCATCAGGACCTGCCGCACGCTTTCTCTGAGTGAGCGGGCATTTTCTGTAAGAGCTTGACACGGTATTCCTCAAGGTCACCCCATTAATATGCCTTTAAAATGACCTTCTGTGAGAGGCTGCCAAAAAATGTATCTGTGAAAGCTTCACATTAAAAGAAAAAATAAAAACGTATATGTGACCGAACGTATATTTGAGGGGCACATTCGCAAAAGTCACATTTTTATTTTATCACATGATACAAAAGTACAGATTCAGAGCTACAAAATGAGGTATCACTTGCCAAGATTGAAGAAATACTTTGGCCGTAATGTTCAATAGAACATTATACTTTTGCAAACTACAGTTCTGAGAAAACAGCCTTTTTCATTTTTGCATACATTCCCAGCACAAAAATCACTTTTAGAAAAGGAAGATTAAGATAATGATTTAATCAATGGTTAGATTAAGATAGTGATTTAATCAATTAGTCAGTAAATTTTAAATTTGCAGTTTTGAAAAATTCCCAGCCTATCCTGCATCTCTCTTAACCATTCTGTGACTTTAGTACATTAACAGTTGCTCTCCTTATTGTTTTATTATTATTGTTATATTATTATTATTATTATTACTAGTAGTCGTAGTATTAGGAGGAGTAGTGGTAGTATAGCTAACAACACAACAGATTACACTAGACAATGTTAAATTCATAAGAAGCCTGCTAACAGGCTAGCATGTACAGCGGGGGACGAGCACCTTCTGTCACGTGCGGACGCAGTGAAGGACTAAATGTCAGGAGAATCCCTCAGATTATCTTAGGTTATAGGGGTTAGGCGTGGGGAAATGTCAAGAGCTTCATTGGCCTTTTGGTGCGACTGGCTGGGATGATATCGGCCGTAACGCAGGACAGGCGGGGTTTTAATGACTCCAGCCATCGGAGCGCTGCAGAGGGAGCGGAATGGGGTGAAGGTGGGTGTGTGGGGGTTGGGGGGGGGTGGGGGGTGGCGTAATGAAAGATATTGAGAACTAATGAAAAAAGTGGCTAATGTGTCAACGGCTGAGCTCAGAGGAATCAGGCTTGAATTAAAGGGCAAAGACGATGATCGTGGAGGGAAATGCCGGCAATTTTGCGCTTTTTAATGTTAATCTTCATGTCCTCTCTGTTCTTTCCTCTAAATCGCCCCATTTAAACACAAGGCCATATTCATTTCACACTTTGAATGTGGCTCACCACCTGCAAAAAACATTGTCTAAAATGGGTAACAGCATACTGGTTAGGAAGCTGAGGTTGCAGGTTTGAATCCCAGGCAGGGCACTGCATGGCACCCTAGAGAAACATGCTTCGCCTGAACTGCTTCATTGAACCACCCAGCTGAATGGATGGATATTGTATAAACGCTATAGTCGCTCTGGATGAAAGTTTCAGCTGAGTGCCAGGATGTATCATAATGTGAAACAACTGTATGGATGAATGCAATGTGTAAGAAAGCCAGGGGTACCCGCCACAAGAGCGAGGCTCATGGCGAGGACAGGCAGTCTCCCGTCCCCGCTGACTGTCGATCTCCCTGGAGCTCCCGGGAACACGCGGCGTTTTAAATTCCACACACACGTGGAAAGGGCTTTGATATGCAAATGTGCACCTTCCCTGCGCTGACTCCGGTACGGTGGAGTAAAAGGAGCGAGGCTTTGAGCAAAACAGGGCTTTTTTTTTTCCTTCCCAGGGACCCTGCCTCTACCGTCCTCAACCGTAATCGGATATCGTTCATAATGAAAGAGTAAAACAACAAAAGTCCCTCTTTTTTAAGTCATGCTTCTGTCTTCTCCTTTGTGACAATGGTCCGTTTGTTCAGAGAGGCATCATACACAGTATCAGCAGCTGCTCGCTCCTATAGAGGAGTCGCAGCATCCTAGCCTGGAAAATGCACTCATCTGCAGCCGTGATCTATATTTATAGCTATGGCTAAAGGCTGCCCTTATTTCTTCCATTTGGATGGCTTTTATGAAGACTTTCAAAACCGCGAAGGCCCAGCCGGCTGCCTGGCCGCAGCTCGCCGACGCTGCTCGAGAGGCAGAAACAGGATGATACATTTTTAATAGGCTTTCCATTTGTTTGTGTAGAGTTCAATATCACAGTACCATTTCCTCCACCCCCCACCCACCACCTCATGGAAGTGATCACGGTTATGGGTCAGCGTCAAATGAGATACGAAGTCAAACCGCTACATGGCAAACGCAGGTGTGACCCCTGAGACGCCGGAGACAAAACACCCCCCACCACCCACCCACCTAATCAGAACATTCCTGCTGAATGTTTTATAAATGCCTGAGTCATAAATCCTATTTAGCCTTGTGTATGTACAACATGTCGCGTCAATTTTTAATGCGGCACGTCGCCTGACACGGGTTCCCTCTGAAGATACAGCAAGCAGAGGGACTGGGAAAACAAGACAATTAAGCATTTGGAAAATAAATAAAGACAAAACAATACGAAAAAAAACAACTTCATTTGAATGGATATGTCTCCATATTGCATGAAATTAATGCACATTTATCATTTGCATGTCGGCAGCCAGGCATGTTTTACACTTGTTGAGCCTGTGCTTGCATGAGCCAAGTCACCATACTGCGACCTGATATTCGCCACACTGTACCATGCGTACATTCTGGGTAATCGGTTACCTGTGTTGATCCAGAAACAGGTGCGGGGGGTCCTTCAAATAAGGTCCGATAAGGTCCCAGTGAGGGTGCAGATTTTATTTCAAACCTGGAAGTAAAACCCCCGATTCGGCTGATCAAGGTCATGATTAGCCCTTCTTTGATGAGATGCCTTACTCCAGAGGTAGTACTGAACACAGAGTGGCACCAAGACAAACGCATAACATCACTGGTGGAACTACGACTGCTGGGAGCACCGGCCTGGACCCTGATGACCGTAACCTTGACGACGGGCAGTCTGGATAGCGAGCTGCCAGGTGCCGTTTGCCGGATGATGAGAGGAGCAGCGGACAGGTGCTCTAATAAGGTGAGAAACATGGGACGCCAGCTGCCCTGTAGCGCCTCTGTACTGCATAACGCCTCCTCAGCCTGGGACAGGGCGCCCCGGCCACCACAGAGCAGAGGCATGCCTAATGTGCATTCAGTCCCCACGCTACTGCAGGACCACCGCTGTTACCGCCGCCAATTACTATGGAAATGCTTCTGTTTCTGCACCATAAACACACACACACACACACACACACACACACACACATAGACACACTCACTCAAATACCCACACACATACAGACACACAAAAATACTCTTACTCATACTGGCATAGATGCTGTTTTTCTCTTATACACACACACATACACGCACACACTCACACACATTTATACACATACACATGCTTAAACGCATTTTATGTGCATTTGCATGAACAGACATCACACATGCACTTGTGCACACTCACAGGAGCACAGACACACAGACACATATGTGCAGGCACAAATACACACACATTCACGAGCATGTGTGCTGTACACATACAAACAGACATACACAAATACATGAATGTATTCACATGCTCACACACACCACACGCACACACACACACACACACACACACACACAAACACACACACACACAAACACACACACACACTGCACTGGTATATATCTCTGAGAGCCATCCTCGCCCCCTGCTACTCTAAGCAGCTTCTCTCTCCCACAGTATGAGAGCCGATTCTCAGGCGTCTGTTCTGGTTCTGTTTATCACATAGTCTGGAGTTTTTAATGTGCTTCCAGAGCTTGGCTGAAAGTTAACAAAACACACACCCCATGTAGCAAAATAAAACAACATCTGCTCCTTTGTAATTTTTTAATGCACTACTTAAATGTGAATCTGCCAGAGGATTTAATTTTTAGTGCTGTGAAACATTGTAATCATTGTGATAAAATGTGGAAAAAAAAAAAAAAAAAACTTCTGTCTGGCAGATCAGATAATGAATTGTGAATGGCCTACAGGGGGCGATGTTTGCTTCCTTTATCTTCTGAATCTGCTCTGTGTCTCCTGAATCTATTATTCAGTAGTCTTTTGGCCACAGTCTTTGCTCTCCTGCAAAAACTACAGCAAACGCTTTGTTCCTGTATTATATAATCTGATTATTACCTTTCAAATGGCACTCACCAGGACACAAAGGGTGCAGTCAGATAATGGGCTAGTATCCCTTAAACGATTTCAGGTTCACGCTGTGCCGTCAACATTTATGCCTCATAACGTGACATTTTTAATTCGTAGATGAGACGAGAAGAGCCACTCTGATGAAGTGATTGGGTGACAACAGCGGGGGTGATTGGACTGTTTTTGGAGGGGTACTAATGGCCTAGCCTTCTGTTAGACAAATATGTCACAAGTTCAAAGAGATTTTTTTTTTGTTTGCTTCCATGTGTGGTGGGTGGTCTCCCATTTCACATTGATTTATGTCCCGGAGCCATTTCCAAGTAAAGCTGGCCCGATACTCCGTTTGCATAATCGTCGGCATTTTCTGGAGCACGACACAGGGAACCATTACTTGCATTTTGTCATTTTACAAAGAGGAAAACGCACAATTTTATCCACATAAACAAACACTTACAGGCCTGAGGGGGTCACAAATGTGTGCTGTGTGGCTCCGACAGCGGGACACTTTTCTCGTGTTAATGCAGCCGCCCTGAGCTCTTCTCAAAGACTCAAAAGCAATGAGTCCCGCGAACATGCGATGTCTACAGGCTTGGGGTCCTGGAGGGGATCTGAGCTGCCAGAACCCGAGAAACGAGCTGGTCACCCACTCAGCTGCATCCTCTGTTCTTCGGTCATTAAGGTTTGTGCCACACACACACACTCACACACACACACATGCGTGCGCACGCGTGTGTCGCCACCACCGCATAAAGCCATTCCGCTGGGCTTAGTACATTTCAATTATCCATATCAAAAGTCCAGCCCTTTACCAAAAGCTTACAGGAAAAAAAAAGGATAGAAACAGAAAAAAAAAAGTGTGAATGCACTTGAACAAATCTAATCTGACAACAAGCTTCTTACGCTGGGAAAGACCTGGACGCTTTACATTAACGTCCCTTTATTTTCCCCTGCTGTCGTTTCTCTGGCAGTATAAGATGAGAGCGCACGACAGTTTTCCTTCCTCGGGAATTCCTGCTGGTGCCTGTGCTTATTGTTCCCTTCTAATCTCGTATTTTGCAGGGGCGGGGGGGGCACGGGGGGGTGGATAAACCGGGCATGTCTCTCTGCAGGATTCGCCCGGTATTGACAGACCCCCGAAAAACAGATGATTATCCCCCCATCCTCATAGCCCATTACAGTCCCTGATCCTCTTATTACATGACAGTCCCACCCCCCTGCCCTCCAAACCTCCTCCCCCACCTCCCTTCCACCCCCTCCACCCCCATCCACCCCCCTCCACCCCCCTCCACCCCAATCTGCAGTCCAGAGCCCACTGAATGGTACGTACTCCTTTACCAAGGAAGTGGGGGGTCTCCCAAACTCCTGCTGCACTGCTCTTGGGTGTGTGTGGGCCCCATTGCCCCAAGCACCCACTAACTGTCATTATTCAGAGTGGAGATCTCATACTGTTTCAGCAGTGAACTACACAGAATGCAGATCTGCTGAGCACCATATGCCACCCCCTACTCCCTAACCCCCACCCCTCCCATCGCCATTTCACCACCCCCAACCCCAACCCCAACCACAACCCCAACCCCAACCACAACCACAGCACAGAGAGTCTGACTGGACTCCTCTCTGCAGCTGGGAATAAGAGAATGAATTACACATTTCCACTGATGTTATGGCAGCTTATCCACAACAAAGGCACACACACACACACACACACACACACACACACACAGAGAGAGAGAGAGAGAGAGAGAGAGAGAGAGAGAGAGAGAGAGGCATAAGGAGGCTTTGGACCCAATTCATCAGAGCCTGCCTTTTTAGGATTTAAACAAACGAGTGTGCTCATTTACATCATAATCACACCTCTGCTTCCCCTCTCTGATTCCGTTACAGGTCAGGCTTAACGATCTCCGGCCACGGTTTATTTAATCATCCCCAACCACCCAATACTTTAAAGAGCCCCGGCCTGCGTGCCTCTCTCCTATTTAACATCCCTATCTGCATTACATGATTGCGTGATAATAATCTCTAAACATTTAATTTGATATATTACAAGGGTCCTTATTGTTAGTGTCCTAGATGGATTCTGTGTAAAACTCAGTACTGGGGGATGTGTCTGCTCTGCTCTGCATGGCTAGGACTGTGCGTATCCCAGTATAGAAAGAGAAATATTCATTCATTCTAAAGTTAGAAGCTTATAAAAAATATATATATTTGAAGGGCAATAAATGAAATTTGGGATGCTGTGTGGTGTTGGTGGTTCTTGCTGTTTTAAATTGTTGATAATGTTTAATGATATTAATTTTATCTGCATTCATTTTATCCCGTTTCATCCCCCCTCCCCCAATGAAAGGAATAGAGTCTTACACACCCAATCGGCTGTTTTAGACTTGTTTAAACCAGAGAGACAATTTCATTCATTCTTTTGCTAGTATTTTGGTATTTTTTGGAAACACATGTTTTAAAGTGTCAAATCAGGTCAGTCCCAAATCTAACAGGCCTTCTGTTGCAAATAAATGTTCAGCAGTATTTAAAAATTAAATATCTCAGAAATATCACTTAGCTGAGACTGCCATCGTCTAATGAAGGTCAACCGCTGTCAAATGTTTTTTGTGATGAGGACTCTGAAAAACACATGTTGTGGCGCAACACATGGAAGACTGATAAGAACAAAAGGACAATCGTACCAAAGGTGGAATAAAACAAGCTGGAGAAAAAAAGATCTCCAGGCATGAGACTGTCAGCTGTTTAAGAAGGATGAAGTTCATCACATGACTACCAGTCACCTGTTACATAAACCATTGATTGATTCTGTATGCTTTATAATATAAGAAGGGGACCCTCAGACCACCTGACAGGCTCCTGCAGGCAGGGTCTCCGGGGCCCGTATTGCTGCTACAGCTAAAGAATACAGGATTCTGAACCTGTCCTGGCTTGAGAGTTTGTTTTCCCCCTGGGTTTGGATCTCTGGGCAGTTCCACTACATGCAACACATTCTTTCTGCCGAAAGGAGTATTTTTACAAAGTACGGATGTGGGTCTCATTTCTGCAGCTGGGCTGGACAGTGTCTTTGTGAAGAGAGAGTGCCCCCTCACATTGGACGCTCACTATTTACATGGTGGAAAGAGGGAGTAGCACCTGGCTCCATAGCGGAGATGGGACCTGAAAACAGGCACTTTGCTTTCAGTGAAATGCGCCCCCCGATCCCTCACCTATGAGTGGCACACTCAAACATCGCTCAGGAGCTTTTATATGGCAGAGGATCTGGAGCCAGCGTGCATTTGACTGGAGACTCCAGGGTTGTTTTCTTTCTTTTTTTTATATTTATTATGTTTCTGAGCGAGCCTTTGAGCTGGAGGTACAGGGCTGAGCCCCTGGGGATTTCTGCCTGTCACATCTGGGTGAGAGGCCTGGAATGCCTCTAATTATTTATTTATTTATTCATGTATTTTTCATTCCTTTTTTCCATTTTTTTTTCCCTCGATCATGGTAGATAGGCCGTGTTATGTGAAAAAAAAAAAAAAACAAAATAGCAAAGTGTGAAATCCTTCAAAAAAGAAAGAAGGAAAGAGAGAAAGAAAAATAAAACACTTCCAGAGTTGTGACAGAGGGTGTCTCTGTCTGACATTGATCTTTGCCCTGCTTATCCCTTCATCTTTTGGAAAACATTATGCAAGATGATCTTTGTTCTGAGATTCTATCTTCAGTTTCCCAGGTCATGCACAATACCATGTTTCAAAACAGCACTTTAAATTACCCAGACAGGTTTCTATACAGGGTAAGAATGCCCTCAGGGATGACAGGTGTACGAGCATGTGTGTGTGCATGCGCGCGTGTGTGTGTGTGTGTGTGTGGGTGTGTGTGTGTGCACGCGCGTGTGATTGAGGGTGTCTGTGTGCACATGTGTGTTTGTGTGTGTGTGTCTGTGTGCGCATGTGTGTGTGTGTGTGCGTGCATGTGCATGTGCGCGTGTGCGTGAGTGCGGGTGCCTGTGTGCATGTGTGCTTGTGTGTGTGTGTTTGTGTGTGAGTGTGTGTGCGTGCATGCGTGCATGTGTGTGAGTGTGTGAAGTAAAGAGAAACTCATATAGCATTCACTTTACTGATCACGCAGAGGTGTAATTCAAATGCTGCAATGAAGAACAATTAGATCAAGGCTTAACCTCTGACTGAAACCACAGCAGCAGTCACACACGTCTTTGCGCTTCCACCGAAATGTAGCAGAAATGCTAATAGCAGAAGAGGAGGCGATCTGCTTGCTTCCTCTGACATTTCTAGGTTGAGCTACAGACAAATAATACACTTCTCTGGGGAAACACACACCGTTGTTTGCATATGTATGGACGGGATTTGGGTTTTTGTCCGGACAGAAACAGCCCGATCCCCAGACCAAAACTAAATAGATAAATAAATAAATACATAATCAGCATAAGGGTGCAGTTTTACTATGTGTACCAGAGGGATGTCACTGCCCACATTCTGTTGCCATGGCTCTCTCGAACTTAACTTTGAGTAGCAAATTTATGCTGGGTCTCCACTTTCTCATTTTATACTTGCTGACACATAGCAAAGTGGCTCACACAGTGATTGTGGAGATGGCTTCCAGTGTTTCTCTTCACACTTATTCATCCAAATGTGCAAATGGTTTTAATAGCTTGTACCCCCCTCCAATAACCATTTGCTATACCACAAAGCCGGTTAGGACGTACACAGGTACTTGTGGAAATGGGATTACACAGATCGCATAATGTTAGTGTCTTTTCCTCCATAACTGTCAGAGGGTCCCCCTTAGTGTGCTGCACATTGCTTTGTATTTTTGTGCGATGTACTTTGGGGAAATAAATGGATTATTCAAATCACAGCATCTAATTCTGAAACTGGCTTTGGTTTATATTCCTCTCTCCTGTGATCGGAAAGTGAATTTTTCCGAAGTCGCAATGGCTTTAACTCTGGTTTTTAACCCATAGTGACTGGAACTGGCTTTAACTCTGACCAGTTTTTTCCAACCACATGCATTTGACTGGAAGGCTGGGGGTAAATGTCTTTAGGATAACATCAAACATCATGATTTAGGTGTTATTCAACACCTTTTTTGAAGAAGGCATCGAAATCATCAGGAGAAGTCAGAAGGGTGACCAGCAAAAATGGTGCATGAGATTGAATGTGGGCAGATTTGTGAACAATGTATCCACCACACCTAAAGTCAAATGTTGGTGTTTATTATTTATGTATCGCGTCCCTTTTTTTTTTTTTTATTTTTTTATTTTTACTGAAACTGGCCCTATTGAGGTACTGGGAACAGGACTGACGGGAGTTAAAAATCATCTCTCTGGGAGTTGAGTATGCGTAGTGAGAGTTTCATCTCTCGTTATGCGGCGGGGGTTTGCTTTTGTTTGCAGCCATGAGTTGAGGGGCTCCAAACCGCCATAAAAAGCTGAGGTACTTATTCATAAAGGGGTAGTTCACAGAAATTACATATTTCCGCAATATATAAGACATCTCACAAGTGAGCTATAAACCACTGTTGAGAATGTTGACAATGGGCCTGTTCTTCTGTCTGCTACACCCTTTATACAATGATAGCACTAACATTACAATGGTAGTTTATGTAGTTTAGACTGTGTTAATGAGTTCCTTAACCACATTGGAATAATGTGTATCATGTTTACTAAGGCTTAGAGACATAAAATATACCTATGATTAAAAATGAAACCGATTCAAGTGGATGAAATCGAGTTTATCAGTTCAGTTTATCTTCTCAATCCAAAAAATCATAAGGAAATGCAAAAAATATGCAAATTATTTAGGAGGTAGATAATTTGGGCTTCTGTAAAGGTATTCAATATAAATCCATTGCTATTTGTCTTGAATTGGAAATAATGTGTGTGACTATGTATCCTGTATCCTGCTGTAGGTGACATGTGTTGACATGATTTGGGATTGTATGGGCACATGTCTTGTTTGTTGTGTTACTTTTCATTTGAATGGTTTTGCGGTGTTAGCACGCGGGCACAGGGGGAAGTTCACACACCTTTCTCAGGACATGGTTCTGCGTTGTTAGTGTGTGGGCGCAGGGGGAAGTTCACACACCTTTTTCAGGACAATGATCCCTTCCTGGTTGTGCTCGTTTGTCGTGATGTCGAACATGGTGCCCCCGTCTCCCGGGACGATGTTGTATTCCACCTCCGCGTTTTTGCCAATATCCAGGTCGTGAGCCTTGATACGGCCGACCGCCGATCCCACAGGAGAAGATTCCGGAACCCTCAGGTGAAAAAATACCTTTCATAAGAGGAGGGGAAAAAATAAAAAAACAGAAAAAAACATGAGAAAATAAATAAGTAAGTAAATAAATAAATAAATATAAAAATAAGTCTGAGTGACACTTGGGAACATGAGTCAGATTACCACAGCAGAAAACTTACTGTCTGCACCTTAATGAAGTGGCACACTTCGGGCCATTCACAACTGACCCAGAGTAGAGCTACACTGATCCAGCTCATTCAAAGCCTGTCAGAATGTGTTGATTACTTGCTGTGTGTAAAAAAATAAATAAATAAAATAAAAATAAAAAAATAATCACGAGAAGCAATGCCAAAAAAAGTTGACTAATTTGGGAGTCATCATAACGAGGTCACAGAGGGTGTGAATGAAAGACAAAATGAAAGAGAGGGAAGCGATGGGGTGGGGGGCTAACAGCGGGCGTCAGATCCATCCGGAGAGGAGGAGAGTGTGGAGGCCTCCGTGGTAAGATCATTAGAGAAATGTCATCAATCTCAAGGCTCAGCATGCAAGTGCAATGACTTGGGAAATTCTCAGAAAAAAAAAAATGGATCACATTAGGTATTTACATACAAAACATCATATTTCCCTCCTGATTTACACTTTGGTATAATTCACTGGGTAATTAAACCAAGTTGAAATAAGGCATAATTATTCACAGACAGTGGGTGACATTGCAATTTGGTA
>CM040756.1:5311522-5349022 GCA_022829145.1 Albula goreensis
ATGAATCCGCAGGGGACTTCCCCAGCAGCTGGACTCTGATAAGAGCAACCTTATGGGAAGTGCTCCTGTCCTGTCTCTGCCCCTGTGCTTACACTGTCTGCGGGCATTCTCTCCCAGTGGTCCCAGTACTGAAGAGCAATGCTTCGCTGGCCTTCACTGATGGGAACTGGCTGTCATATAACCATCCTATTATAGTTACAATAAACTTCTTTCTTTAGTTCAGTTCCTTCTCAGGCACTACATCTCAATGTGGTTCTAGCATCTTTCCAAAATGGCATGACCTCACAGTCTCAACGATGCATTTACATGCAGTATTGCTTCTGGAAATAGTATGCTTTTTGAGACATTGCATACATTTTAGGAAATTGTTCGCACATTATATATACACACACACACACACACACACACACACACACACACAAACATGCGTTTATGTAATATCAAGTTATTAGCTGTAAGTAATATACCATTATTTGTCAAATAAATTTTTGATTTTTATATGTTGCAAGTCATCCCTGTCGTATTTGGCCATAACCATTGGGAGAAATTAATTATTGTTTCTTAATTAACTAATGAGCTCACATCCTAAGAAACAATAGTCTCTCACTCAAGGACCAGTAGACGAATAAAGCAGTGTGCACAATTTGGAACCAAATTGTTACTCACAAACATTTGCTGATTTAATTTTCCAAAATGTGATGACACAAAAGCAAATTGAAAAAGAATAATGAATAGAGGGGAACTGCAGCGCTGCAGGGTACAGTGTGCATGTCCATGTCTGGAGCCTGGTCATTTAAATTCTGCATACATAGCCTTACAGTACAGCCTGCTCCTCACCCTCTGCAACCATTCAGCATCTAATGCATTTGCCAGAAAATATTGATTTCTGTACAGAAACTTCTCAAGTGGACTGGCTTATGGTGCTGCGTTCCATTAAAGAGGGTTTGTCCCACGCCCATGCATACATATTGGAATGCAGGCACATCAGTCTGATTACCACTTGTGGGTGTTAAAGGTCTCAGTCGTGAATATTTAAAGGTCATATTTCTTTGCATTAAATGTCACGGAGATTATGTGAACATGGAAAATCCACACAAAAATTACACCACCCGTTTATGAGAAAGCATGTGCCTGCATTAAGCTGATGTTCAGGTCATTCTTCCGTTTGTTCCCAAAGGCGATACCAATCAGTGAAGTCACACCCATGGCAACAGACCTCCAAACCTGTTCCCACAGTGCAAAGCTTTCAGATAAAGCCATTCATATTTGCAGAAGTTTCCAGGCTTCTCATTTAATAGTTTTTAGTTTCCTTGCAGTGCCAGGTTAGATTGTGGATATCTGTTTTCAGACCTTAAAACTTTGTGTGTGAAGAGGATTTCTCTCTATGTTTCTCTCGCTCTCTCTCTCGCTCGCTCTCTCTCTCCCCTTCTGGGTGGAGGAGGAGAAGAGTTCATGGGTGATTGCCGTGGATTCATTTCAAAGCCATTATAACTTTGCCACTGCATTGCAGAGATGGAGTCAAGCCAAAGCTCCGGACAGTTACAGCATGCTATTCAAAATCACACACATTTCAAAAGCAAAGTTAACAAAAGCAAAGGCTGCTTTACAGTCACACATAAGCCTTAGATCTTAAAACTGAAATTCTATAATCATCACGATTGTAAATTTTTTGCACAGTAATCATTTGAAGATCTGCATGCTTTATGTGAAAAAAAAAAAAAAAAATCACAGCTGTGAAGTGGCCACATTGCCTGTGTAATTGTTAGACAATACAACTATATGCAGAGCAAGAAAATAATGTGAATTGAGAATCATATTTTTGATTTGACCGGATTACTGAATCCTATATTCTATAATATATCCGTAATGGATCTCTATTGCTAGCACAGCACAGCAATTTGGGTATTTTAACTACATCATGGTTCATTATGAAGGGGGTGTGAACATCAATTATGATTAAAAGTGTTCTTCAACACCAAAGACACAGACTTCAATATAAGGACTGTCATTGTGCTGGAGCAAAGCTGACAGTTTGATGCAGTATACGCGCTTATTACTGTATTTTATTACATTATTTAGTGTTGGTATATGTATAACCAAACAGCAGAGAATTTAACACTGAACGCACATTCGCTGCATGTTTGAATCAGGATCTCTTGGGGTGATGCCGTGCCCAATGGAGAAACACCCCTGCCATGCTTAAATGAACCTGAAACAGGACGCTGTCCTGGCACTAACTAGACGTATTTCAAAAGGGGGGCATCTGATCCAGAAGATCATCAGACCGACCCTACACTCCTGCCAGACCCCTCCGCTGCCACCTCTGGTCGCCTGATGCCGCCCCCTCTCGGCTCCTGCACTTCCAGCTCACGTCTGCTGTCTGTCTTGGATCCCAGGTGGTGGAATGACCTTCCCGTGGAGGTCAGAATGGCAGAGACACTGGCCACCTTTAAGCGCAAACTCACCTCTTCAGGCCGCACCTCTCCCCTCCCCTCCCTTGCTCTTTGTAACGTCTCTAACCTTATTTGCTCGTGTGAAATGAAACTGTCATTTGTTTTAACCTAGGCTGTTGTTTATTTTCTCCTTAGATAGTCTGTAGGGGACTCCTAATCTATTCGATCACCTTGGGACTTTACCCCTCTCTTATCTTTTCATTTTTTGTACCATTCTTATGCACTTTGCCTTGTTAGTCGCTCTGGATAAGAGCGTCTAACAAATGTCATTGATGTAATATAATCTCATTGGTCAGAATGAAGGCACACTCTTGGCAAACCTGCATATAATAAGTTAAACTAACCCATTTTACAGTCAAGCGGTGATTTCTCCATCATGAAAATGTCAACATAGATTTCAGGGACTATGTTCTATAATGACTCCTACAATGAAGATGAGGCCAAGCATACAGGAAATTATGTTCCATACAGAGATTACAATCATATAGAAATGCAGTAAAGATGAGGACTCAGCACACAGAAAAATAAATAGACTGACTAGCAGAAAATTAAAAACACCGAAGCGCCACTTTGCATCAGTGAAATGATAAAGACAACATTTGACAAAAAGGAAAATAATTTACAAATTGTCAGAGATTTGCATTTTGTGCTTATATTTCTGGCTATGGCTGCTGTGCTTTGTCAGAATTCCATCAGTAAATATTATCCAATGTGAATGAATAAAAGGATGTAAATGCCAACTGTGCATGTCAATGGGTAAGGATGAGTACAAGCAGATAATTTGATAAATTCACCATTTATTTTTGCATACACTCTTCATCTGTTGGCTAACAAGAGCTTCCTCTTAAATCCATTTGTCCATAAAGGGATGAAAATGTATCTGTCTAACAGAGCTAAGCATGAATGCATTTCTATTGCGGTGGAAAAGATGTATCAATAAAAAAAAATAAAAAAAACACATTTGATATTTTTAGGCATGTTCTGCTGAGGGCCATATCCTAACAATAGCAGTTACTAATGATAGTTTTTCGTGGAAAGATTTGAGTGACAGGAGCTGCTTGTCGACTCTAACTCAGCCCGCTGTGAGATTTCTTTTCTCTGACCGTGAACGCTTTCCATCCGTCGAGAGAAGAGAACGAGGCGCCAGCTCTCTGCGGAAAATCACACTCAACCCCATTTAACCTGATGGATTACTGGGAGACGGCTGCACTGGAGGAGAGGGAAAGAAAGAAAGACAGGAAGACAGAGCGGCGTGTCCTGGGGCTTCTTGCAAGGAGACATTATCAGGCAAGGGATGGTGGTCTCCTTGTGACATGAAAAGTGCTCTGCTGTTGCAGAGCAGAGCATTATGGGAACCAAATTATGGGATTACTTACTGGGGGTTGGGGGCCCAAGGGTGTGATGGGTAATTTTGGGGGGGGTGGCTGTAGAATTGACTACTGGGAACTCATGGGCATAAGGCCCATCCACTAAGGGGGAGGGAGGGGAGTCCCATGCTTATGGTCATTTGAAAAAGAAAGCAAGATGAAAACAAGATGCAAGTTTATTGAGATAACAGCTTGAACACTGTGGTCACGTGTACCCATGTCATTTAAATGACTTGTTTTGTTAAGTGTTTTAATAAGGGGATGGGGGTTTTTGGTGTCTCATGCAAAACACATATCCATCGATTGGACTGAAAACCTTAAATCAAGCCATGGCTTTCAGCTGGAAACAGGAAAACAGCACAGACCACACTTTCAGCTGGTGCAAGTTTACAAAGGCCACAACTTCACAAACACTGTGTACTCATGTATCCAGGTGTGAGAATCTCAACAGAAAGTTTTTTTTTTTTTTTTTCTCATTAAATATTCATTTTAAATAGAAGTGCACTGTGCTCCTATGCAAGCCTACAGTTTTATAACTGAGGAATACAGATCACAAAAGTTTCTCTGACTACTTTTACAAGATCATCCATGTTCAGATGTTTTGATTAGGCTATTCTGGCATTGATCACATCATCGTTCCCCTTTACCATTGCCTTAACAATAACTTATACTGTGGAAAAAATACAATTCTGTCAGTCATTATAAACTCATCATAAAAAAACAGTGTTTGATAAAATCTCGGGCACAAAAAAGCAAAATGGATTCAGAAATCATTGGAGCATCCTAAATTAATTTTTGTGTCAAGGTTATCGAGTTTATATAGCTCAAAACAGATTAAATTTACTCCATCAGAGTTGATTTAACACTGAATATATCCATGTCTATGGTTGTCTGGCACTACAAATCCAAATTGCAACGCTATGCAAGCTAATGATGCTCTTTCTCATTATTGTCTAGGACCCTAAAAACAGTGTGAGTTCAGGTGATGCTTTTTTTAATAACCAGTCATTATTTTACTCATCATTTGTTCAAGTACAAAGAAAGCATGTCCTCAAATGGCCAAGCTCAGGCCTCAGTATTGGACATTCGTATCTATATTCAAGTTTGCTGTCGCTCTGCTATTTCTTTCTGCATTTTACGCTTCATCACTGTCCATGTTTCTCTTGTGATATATGTGATATATTCCATATTAGTCTTGTAATTCCTCCCGGGTATGATGATCTGCCAAAATAAAACTGCATTAAAAATACATATTCACTATGTTCCGCATAAATACAGCATGCGCTGAATTTGAGTCATAATCTCAATGTGTACATCCAAATCAAAATGAGTGAATCGAGTCAGGTCATTACTCCATGAGTAATTAAAATAAGAGGGTAACAGCTATTTGAGCGGACAGCAAACTTGCTTGAAACACAAAGTAATTATAAAGCCAATTACTGTGCAACTGATGTTTGAAATTGTGTTTCTTATTGGAGTTAGGATTAGGTTTTCCGTGGATTAATGGCACAGTGTGCTTAGTTATAAATGCACAGCATAAGATCCATTTACAGAATGAGTACTCCAATACAGAAGATACTACTGGCTGGCTCTTCTGGTAAGACACTGTTCCTCTGTGTATATCAAACTCACATTGCTGAAGAGACATGGGATTTGCTGTTTTTTATTGTTACCTAGCACTTGAGTACTGATTCAAAATAATATTCACCGGTCACCAGATATCTGGGTTTAACTTGGTTGAGGAATAACAAAAAACAGCTCAGGCAAAGGTTCTCCAGGGCCAGGGGCGACTAGTGGTGTAGGCTGACTTAATAACAGACTATGCCAGTATAGGATGGCGCAAAACTGGCCACAGCTCCATCGAGGTGGGAGGGAGGGGACCAGTAAGTGGAATGAATGTGTCTCAACTGACACCAGCCACCTCCCAGCCCCTACCAGTCAGTCTGGCCTCCATCGTCTCCCTGCACACACTCCTCTGTGAACCCCCAGTACAAGCCAAATGATCACATTAGCTAACTCAACCTGGCGGACTGCAGGGCGTTCGTGAGGGGAGCGTTTGGCTTGTCTGCACTCCCCTGAATCAACAAAAAGGCTATATCAATGACACAGGCATACAAATGCTATCAGCCTTTTAAAAATAAGAGTTAAAAGGAAACACTGGGTAGCAAATTGGTTTGAAAATGAGAAGAAAGAGAAAGTGTAAAAGTATTGATAGGTGAAGTCCTCGCAAATAATAGAAATTTTCTTCTTGGCTTGGGTTTTTGCCAAAACCTGCCTCCACATTTCAGGGAAAGCAATGGTTGTACCCCGATGGAATTAACAAAAAATTCTACATCCCTTGTCCTGTTTCTGAAACATATTACTTGGTAGATGGTGCTGCGGTGTTCCAAGCAGTCTTC
Organism: Albula goreensis; assembly: GCA_022829145.1. Classification (NCBI taxonomy): domain Eukaryota; kingdom Metazoa; phylum Chordata; class Actinopteri; order Albuliformes; family Albulidae; genus Albula; species Albula goreensis. The sequence continues at coordinate 5,317,742 of CM040756.1, forward strand.
AGTGTAGTCGCAACTACATTGTAAAACCTGCACTGAACAAATTCAAGACTTTTGTTTCTTTTCAAAAACTGTTTCTGTCCTTTAAAAAAAAAAAAAAAAAAACCTCTGTCGTTTTAATGCTTGAGTTGTCCCCCGCTCAGTTTTGTATTGTACTGCTGTGGTTTGTGATCTTGGCCAGGGCATTGTTATAAATTAGAACTTGTTCTCAATTAACTTTTTTTTTTTTTTTTTGGTATTGTTGCTGATTTCAGAATTTAATGAAGTTATCAGCTCCACCTGCTGCAAAATTCCACCTTAGCCTGGAATGTAGAAGGCTTCCATGGCAACCGGCCATGACATATTCTCCTGCCTGCTCTATATTGCCATCTCCATCACAGGAGCATGGAGTCAACATATCTTCAATTCACAATCCTTTTGATGCCCTGGCAACAAAAAAAAGGCACCTTAAAGAGCGTTGAAATGGATGAGATTCGGTGTCTGAGGCAGTTGTTGCCGTGCCAATGCAGACGGAGGTGGGCCATAGCTGGTAATTGCAGAAGAGGTACTTCCAAAGCCCAGTGGCAGGCCAGAATAAGGTACACAGCACATGCCAGTTTGGCCATTCGACTGATGGAGAAGGCCGTGTATATGATAACTGGGTAGGACTGTATTAATTGTGGGTAGATAACGTTATAATGGGACATGTGTTCTCTTAATGTGCGTTTTATTGCCTGTTCGTTCAATGTTAATGAGAGGCTCATTACATTTATCTGACAACAATCTTTATGCAGAGTATAGCAATGCGTATAGCAAGAGGAGTCCAATACAGCGTATACAGCTAAAAGTCTTCAAACCCAATCATGATCTAAGCCAGCAAATAAATGTATACTGTTGAGTTGAATTTACTTGATTTGTACAAATATCCTTTTAGTAAATTACATTATAAACTTGACTGCCACCACTGAGCTGTTTTTCCAGATAAAATGATTGCTTCAGTTCAATCATTGTTTAACCTACTGAGATCTCATGTTCTGTCGAAACCTATATATAGGATGAAAGATGCTGAAGATGGTAAAGAAGGCATTCATTCAACTAAGGTACAGATATTGGTAGAAAGTCCATAAATAATAGTGATTAGACTTTAAAAAATGCTACATCTGAAATGCATGGGAAAGTACATGCAGTTAATGTGTTGTATTAACTGCAAATGTACCACAGGGTTCATGAGCTTTTCAAATTTCTTCAATGATCTTTTGAAAAACAATACAATACAAGATGGTTCTTACTAAATGAATTACAAAAGTAAGGGGAAGCATGTGTATTGTGTGAAATTATATAATCACAGGTTAATGATTCATATGTGCACGTAGTATTGTCAGTTTCAGGCATGTTTACTTTTTTAGTCCTTTCATAGAGTCATAGAGGGTGCTCTCCCCTCTTGCTTTTTTTTTTTTTTTTTGTCATTGCAAGCTTCTCCAGAACTATAAGCTATGGGGTCATTTTAATTAACTCAGAGTGGAAGATGGTTATCTTCCAATGAGTCTCCCCCCTCCCTATTAGTAGTAATAATGTTGAGAGAGGACATTCAAGGCTGTACCAAAAACCCACCCAGGGTTAGCGCGGCTTTAATTACACCCACACAAAATAGCACCCACCCCCAGTCCGCTTTGGGGAGCCATCGAGGGCCGCAGTCCACACTGCTGCTTTGAGGAGCCACCTGAGTCCTTGTTTCAGAAAGCAATAGGCCGGAGGTAACTTTCCCAGAGAGACACCACAACTTGCTTTCTTTAGGAAGTTTCTATTTCTCATCTCATCTTTGGTTTTTTTTTTTTTTTTTTTTTTTTGCTTTGTAAATAAATTCTGATCTGATCCCGCTGACTCAAAAACATAGACAAAAGCCTTCATGGTGAAACATTATATAAATAAATAAACATATGAAAAACTCAATGAAAGTCACCTTGTCTCTGAGTCAGTGGTGTTCTCGCTCGCTGTTGCTGGGTCACTTTCGGACCACTGACGTACTTTATCGCCCCCTGTCCACCGGGAGATGTGCTGCGTTTAATCTTATGCATAATGCGCTGTTAACAGCACCATTCTTTAAATGCTTTTTTCCGAGCCAGTTTCTCAGATAGTTCTACGATGGCCACTGGAGCAGATTTTAAGGCAGCGGAATATGGGGCAGGGAAGATTGAGGTATTTTTGGACAGCATTCCGCCTGAATTAATGCAGTGTTTGACAGAATAATTTAAAAACACAATTAGGACATATCTGCAAAGGTATTCATTCTTATCTCTGAATAGCAGTTATGGTGTAGTACTTTTCAGGAGGGAAAAAAAGGGAAAAATATGGGGCTGAATCACTTCAAGTTTAATACAACTACCACAGTAAATTCCCAAATACTTGAACAACTCTGTATATATCCACTTTAGCTTTCCTTAGAAGAAAAATATGAAATCCATTTCTATCAGATAATTCCATTATGATGATTCATATTACAAACAAGCATGCCTTGACTCATATTGCTGTCCTGCAGCTGATGTACAACATTCTGTAGTTTTCCAGTGTTGTTGCACAATTACCAAAGTCTAAAAATTGACTTTCCACTAAAAGTATGAACAGTTCTTATTTTCTCCCAAAATTATTTCCTAAATATGCTGAGCGAATGAGGGCACAGTTATTGTCCACATAATTCATGAATAAATATTTCCTTCCCCACACAAATTTTCATTTTCATTTAAGTTTTTTTTTTTTTTTTTTTTTTTTTAATAATAGGAAGAGACAAGATGGTAAAATTGGCTGGCAGGGGCTCTTTCAAGAAGAAAGACTTAAGTGAAATTATTTTTTAAGGACAGATGGGAATCACATGCAGTAAAGGACAAAAATAACAACAGCATAAGCTACTGGTATTTTTGTGCTTATCTCCATGCATGTGCTGCAATTACAGTAGGGGAATGGAATAGACCTAACTTACCCACAGGGGACATCTCTGGCACACTGGCAGTATATGGACCCTCCAGGAACTTTGGCTCGTTGTCATTGATATCTTGCACCTTGATCACGAACTCTGATTCAGGCTCCAGGGGCAGGCCGGTCTCCAGATCCACAGCCTGGGCACGCAGCGTGTAGTAAGGCTTCTCCTCCCTGTCCAGGCTCCTTAAGGCATGGATGTCCCCTGTCGTCTGGTCGATGGTGAATATGGAGCCGGCCCGTCCCCCCGAAAGAGTGTACTTGACTGCGCTGTCGCCCTTGTCCAGGTCTGTGTGGAGCTGCGAGACAAGACAAGAACGAGATGTCAACCCCAGCAAAGATCCTGCTGAAGATAAAAGAGAGGTGCTTGGTAGTGATGGCTGAGAGGAGGTTTCATGAACCAATCATGGCAATCATTGTCTCATTTGAACCAACCAAAGTGTTTTTTTTTTTTTTCCTCTTCACTGGAATAGATCATTGAGTCACTGGTGCATGATAGCTCTCGACCAAATTGTTGCTTTAGAGAAGAAAACGTAATGTTCTTATTCATTTGCGAGTAAAAGTAAAAGACACGTGTTCCCTGAATATCAGCCATTCACTACTGCTGCATGACTCACATACACAATCAATCGCAATGACGTAATTAAATCTGATATCCCTTTTACCATAGCTGCATAAGGCAAATAGGCACCGCATGGCAAGAATTCCCAATTGTGTTTCTGTCCCATATGCTAGGAGAACTGTTTTTGTGTGTTAGGCACACGACCATGCTTTGAACTGTATTCAGTATATAGTTTTCCATATCGAGTTGCACTTGGTAGAAAACATATGTGTTCCAAGGACAAAAGTGCCATGTGTCAGCTGAAATGTAACTGTACTTCAAAGATTTTAACTAGAGGCAAAGTGTGTACCCCAGTGTGACAGCATTTCCTGGGTTTAGCCGGCTGTTTTTGACCTACTATGAGTGCCAGACCTCAGAATCCTGCTCATTTCGTGCCAGCTCTTTGAAGACATTCCCTCAAGACTTTTGCCTGAAGCTTCTAGTCGGCATTGACTCAGTATACTCAGTAAAACTGAGTACCGTAAAACAGACCGTATGGCCATCACCCTCTGGATTAACTCCATATTTGTCCAAAACCATGATTTACCATTAAACATAAGTGTTTGTTTCTTATCTTCACAGACGCAGTGCAATGAGTACACTGACATCATAGAAAGGAATTTTTTGAACGAACCAGAAAGGGGTTTGAATGCTTTGATTTCAATTCAGACCTAAAGGCAAGCATTGACTGAAAATAGTATTGCATAATTTCATGATTTATTTGCTTCACAGCATTCACTACCAAATAACTAAATAAACAAATGAATGAATACATAAAGCACATTTTGGCAACACCAGATGTCATACACACTTAATTGTTGTAATTGTTCTTCATATTCTATAATTAATTATATTTTAAATAAAGAACTGCTTTTCCATATCTTTTCTACCTCTTGCAACATTTAAGTTTTCCCATATTTTAATTGGGTCACAGCTTGTTATTCATTTTTTAATGAGTTTGATGTGCAATTCCTCAGAGACTGGTTGAAAAATGTATTTTTAGTGGCAAATCGGAAATCCAAGAATATGTGCTTGTTGCTAAGACATGACAACCATCTTTTTTTAACATTTATTTCAATAAAGCAAAGATCTGAATGTTCACATGAGACCAATTAATGCTCTGAGCAAAACCGTGTACACAGATCCATAGGTATTTCATTACATCAACGTCGTGGAGACCCCCTGCGTCAAGGGAACACCTGTGATGTCCTGAGCTGGCTAAGAAACCTGGCTAACAATCTTCAGCTGTTTGGATGAATTGACCTCAATCATAGGAACAGTGTAAGTGTATCTGTGATTCCAGAGATTCTAACAGTGAAATCAAAGGCTGTATTCATCAGGATATTCAGAACAGGAGCGTTGATGTAGGGTCAGCCTCTCTCTGTGCATATCAAATGCTTGTCCTTTAAACATACAGCAGAGAGTTTTGAGCATTGCACTTACAAGTAGGGTCAGGGGTGAAACTTCCATTTTGAGTTTGGTTAACTTTAGGGGGTTAACTTCAGGGATTTGGGTTAACTTCAGGGGGTTGGGTTAACTTTTGGAGCTGGGTTACTTTTAGTGCCAATGATATGTCCCTTAAGACAGATTAATGTCAGATCAAACTGAGTAGAGCAGGAAAGCTGATATAGGGTTTCTCGTGTACACTCTTTCATCTAATTCATTATAATCTATATGGCAAACTGATCCCAGTTCAATATTCTGAAACGATTTATGAATATATTGTGTCAAATTGTGCAGCTAAAATTCCACCCTAACTGTAAGCCTTTTAGCTTGTAATGGATAATATGAAGACTCCAGCATGTAAAATCTGATCTTATTTCAGCACTCCCTCACATATAATTTAATGACCAGAATTTTTACTTTTGTTGAATGGACTAGAGCCTGTTTCTCAAAGTCTATGTCTTCTGCCATAGGCTTTACCACCACTCTGAGTCTCCCTGTAATGTCTATTACTGGGGCTGTGGCCTATTGTAATAGTTTACCAGTGGAAATACCGAGGCCACACATTTGGCTCGGGGAAACCAGAGGGTCTACCTGCTCACAGACACTCATATTCACTTCCCTCGTGTGATTTATGGAGCCAGCATCCGAAACACATGAGAGCTGTAATCAATCCATACACTTGCTGTTTTACAGCGACAACGCTGTCTGCTTAATTGTTGCTCAGCTACGGCAGCTGTCATGAGGAATGGCGTTCCGCCTTCCCGGCCCATTTGTGGCATTTGAGCACAGTATAGCACCTGGCATCAATCAAGTGCAGAAACACATATGTGTGCATCAAATGCCTGTGGTAAATTACATGGGATGTAATAAATCCGGCCGATTACTGGAAAATCGTCTCAGACCAGGAGTGCTGATCTAGCTTCGGCTCTCCCCGGTCCGTATCATAACCATGTCTGTGGTGAGCTAAAAATGCTAAACTGATCCTGCATCGCTTGCTTTGATGAGTACTGGCCCAGGAGTCTCTGATCTGTGAAGCTACAGCACAGCAGGTCCAGACAAAGTGAAAGACATTGCAAATGCAGAGAGGCTATGCTCGTTTTTTGTTTCTTTCCAAACAGAAATAGCAAAACAACAAAGAGTTATTCTGAATTGATGAGGGGCTGTGCTTTACAAAGTAGCTGCTTGTGATTCAAGCTTCACTCTGTTAAATATAACTCAGACATAATGCTGAGGTACAAAGAAGATGCTTACCTTGTATGACTGCATGGTTTACCATATGCCAGTCCAGAAATAGTTTCAATAATATATATGTAGCACTAAGTCATTACGGACTTTTGGGACACCTTAAAGCAGGGGTGTCAAACTGCAGTCCTGGAGGGCTCATTCAGATTATTTTTTTAGCACTTGAATAATTAAAATCATTGGTTTCCATGGTTTCCAAGGCCTAAAATGGCTTCGAAAGGAAAGAACAAAAACCCGCAACACTGACCCAGGACTGGAGTTTGACATTTTTAAAGAGTCACTTGACTCATTCAGATTATTTTCAGTTGATATTTAGTTTGAAAATGGTGTTCCACAATGACCCACATTTTGACATTTTCTATGGGGTATGAGTATTTTTACACCTTTATCACTTACTCCTAAAATTGTTTTCCATGTGATACACGTGTGTATTCGTGTTTCAGGGGAATTACATTTGTTCGGTACCATCACAAACACAACTACAGTGGAATCACATTTAAATTTAGTTCCCACAACTGTGATCTCGCCGCTAACTGCCTCCATTTTTTGAATATTTTTGAAGAAACCCTGGAAGTAAATTTAGCTGGAGGGGGTCTGTCCAGCAAGCAATGACAGCCAACGACAGTAGCTCACTGCTGGCCATCCTTGGTGCTGCAGGGCTGCAGGTGCATGGTCCTCTGGGTGTCTTTGTTTTTCAGCATTTAACAAATACATTTAAAAAGCTGACTGAACAATTTAAACCAGAGTTGATTGAACATGAGCCCTTCCATGGCTGGGGTTGGCCACACCACTGCTAAAGGGTGGATTTTAAAACGAATAATTATGAACCACCAAAATGTGAAACATTTACAAAAAATGAAAACCCAAAGGATAAGTAGGCATCAGTCACTGCCAGTGTTTGTTAAGTATCGTAACTGTTCAAATGTGCTTGTGTATGGAAAACTGAAATAAAGGGCTGCAGGAACCAATTCAAAGTGAATAAAAACATGGGCGCTGCTGACTGTATCCGTTTCTTATGCAAAGTTACCTAATTACCACAATTCACCTGGATGACAGGCTTGTTAACTGGATGCAGATTTATCACTGAACATGCAATTTACCACAAACATTTAGAGCACACACATGTTTTTCTGGGCATGATGGATGCCTTGCTGAGATTGATTCTAGAATTGCTTTGACAGAAATTAAGCAGCCGTCAATGCAGCTAGCTGTTTAATGGTGAGTGCGGCAATTGTGTGTAGTTCTTGTGTGTTTCTTATTTGTGTGTTTATGGTGTGTTTCTGTACATGATATCATAGCAGACATAATCCATAGATTACAACAAGGGTGGACTTGGCATTTGTATTGAAACAAAGTCAACTGGCAACAGCATAAACAAATCCCAGTAAAATACAATGAGAATGGCTTCAGACAAAGACACTACAGTGTCATATATCGAGAATTACAAAGAACACTGGTACCATTATCACTTCTGTTTGAGTAGCCGTGTAAATATATGATTTCATATACAAAATGTATACAAGAAGAGAACAAGTATTTGTTCACTTTTGATTGGAGCTAGGTTGCATCTCTGAAAATCCAGTCATTGTGCTAACATTAAGCATAGCCAGGTACAGTGTTTCTGGAGATATCTCTGTAAAACATTGATGGATCTTAAAATGGTAGGTTTCTGTAAGCTTTGGATTCCCTTGCATATATTACTTTTTTGGTGTATTCTGTCGAATGTTTGGATATCCATACTTTATAATTATATGTACACAAAACTGAAAGTCTAAACAAACAGCAGGACTGACTGCCAGCTGCCCTCTTGTTCAATTAGACACACTGAAATACATTACAGTGACAGACTTGTATTGCTAGCATTCCTTCAAACTATGTGCAGCTGACAACTTGCCCGACCTATTTATTTTTATCAATTAACATTAGTTACATTGATGACACTGATATTTAGACAAAAATGCACACTTTTTTATCATTTTTATTCAGTTACTGAAAAAAGGGAATGCCAAACGTCACATATTCCCTTACTAATTTGCTGCTCAAATCTTAGTGATGTTAATTAAAAATTCCATTAGATGAACAATAGTAATCAATCATAAAAAGAGATTCATTACTATAGCACAAGGGGATGTTTTTTTGTTATTATTTTTCACTACACACCAGATAGTGTGTTGTCCCCAGCTGCAGAGAGGTTGCATCTGTATGCAGAGTGAGCTGGAGCATGTGTCCACAGTTTTTTTTTTTTTTTTATTTATTTAGTTATTTAATGGCAAGTCAATTTCAATATCTTATGGAAATGAACAGAAAGTGTAGATGTGTGCTCGGAATGCAGCCTGCACTAAATTCTGTTAGACTCACATTTGGAGCAGGGCTAAATAAGGAGAGAAGCTTATGCATGGAGCAGTCACTTCTACAAGAAACATCCAGAAACATCCAACCCACCACGGGAACGACCTTATTCTTATGCAAATGAATAATGAAAAGAAAGAAAGAAAAAAAAAGGTCTATTTACACTGAATTGAAATGAGCAAATGATAGAGGAACAAACAAACAAGAAATAAATACATTTAAATAATAATACAGATATGTAAACAAAGGATGAACTGCTGTTGGGTTATGCTGTGGTAGTTACCCTACAGCAGAGGGTCTGTATGGAAAAGGGCTGTCAACAGCAGCAGAAAATCCAGTTTGAACACAAATTCCTACAAACCGCCTCAGTTCAAACATATTTCAATATTGATTGCAAAATTTACAAGAATATTGATCTAATGTCATGGCTAATATGCAAGTTTGAATTATTTGTAAAATTAACTTTCTTGGCTGATTCTTAGGAGAATATGCTCTGAAGTAAATTAATATACCATGTTTATATTGCAAAGTTTGCATGTGACTTCGCTTTTGACATTTATCTTGAGAATTAATGACCAAGAAGAGAACCAAAAAAGGATTTTCAAATGGCTTGGCTGGAGCGATAGTGTCTTTGAGAGAAGGTTGATTCCCTGCTATATGCCAGGGTATTTAACCACTAAACCTTAATTAGCATTTTTAAAACTCATAGCTGCAGAAAAATTAAAAGGTGATGACAAGGCCCTGCAGCAAAAATACATTCCAGAATATTATTATTATTATTATTATTTTTGTTTTATCATAACTCAGAGAGCTGCAGTGGGGAGTCATGGTGTATATGGGATGATATATGCAGGGCATGCATATGGATTATGCATATATATATATATATATATATATATATATATATATATATATATATATATAATGCTGACAGCAATCAAGAAGTGATTTCTGCATAACTACCCCATACAAACAGTATCTACAAACTCAACATATACTCTTCAACAGAAAATGCTGCTGTTTCAGTTTCAGGAGGCTTACATTGATTCACACCAAGGTAACAAATGTAATCTGTGTATTGTGGATTTTCAGACTGATGGGAGCGCAGTATTGGTGCCGTCGTGGGCTTTTCTTTGTTGGTTAGGTGCGATCAAACAGTTGGAACCAGAGCGTGGGTAATACGTTGTGGGCAGTCATAAAATATCAAAGACAAGCCTCCCCAGCTATCTCTCTGAACTCCACATTTGGCAGGAAGAGTGTGGTTAGCACAACGGTGGATGCATTTTAAAGCACTATGATACATCTGACCTGCGCATGGTGCAGTCACACTGTAGTAGCTATGTTGTGCTATATATTGTGTCAAGTGTCATGTTAAGTGCACCGTGAAGCTTCATTTGACATGAGTATGATATGGATCAACAATAGTGCACATATTGTTCAAAACTCTGCGCTGCATTTGCGATAAGGATGGTGTGAGTAAACCATTGTAGGTGAGTTGTGTCAAGCTCTACGCAACATTTAAAATGAGTATGGTGTAAGCACTCCACAGTTGTAATGTTATGTAAAAGACACCACTAGATCTAAAAGTAGATACAGCACGTTTCCCCCCCACTGAAGAGTGTTTCTGTGCATGGTATAAATCACTGTGATTCATCTGAACACTGAAGTGTGAGTAAACATGGTTTCTCCATTGCTTAAGACACTTCATAAAATTGATATTTCCTGTCCTGTCTGTTGATTGATCAATCAAACTTCCTAGCAGCGCCATTTTTCATGATACAGCACAGATTAATATGATGCTCATAAATCATTTTAATAGTATTCTGATTTCCAGTTTCATAAACATCCTTGATATTGAAATATTATCGCAATAAACCACAATAAAATCTGCGGGACATTAAATGTATGCTTCAAGCGACATTTGTCCAAGTACAGGCGTTTTCCTTACGAACACACCTTAGTAAATTTAACAATCAATCATGGAATGAATTAAAATTTTTTTGACTGAAAATGTATAACTCATCCATCCCTATGTAGAACCCAAAAAACTATTGATCCCAGGCCATTGTCCATATATTTTTTCATTTCATTTTTTTATATTTGTGTGTATGTGTATTGTATATGATCAATAGTTTCACCACAAAAATAGCAAAACCACACTTGTCAGGGTATGTTTTTTTCAGTTAATTACTTCCAATTGGCTCCAGAGCATATGAGACAAAAACAGCATGGAAATACCCATGAGCCTCTGCAGCACTTAAGCACTTGGGTAGATAACAATCAAATGTAGGACTCCTGGTTGGTGATTACCCCTTTGTGTAGATGCCTCTAAATGACTTGGGGCACGAGCGCGGTCCGTCAAACATGCGCCACACTTTGCTGGAAACGTCCGATTCATCATGCCCGGGACCTGAATATTGATTAATCTGAATGATTAAAGCCGTAAACGCGATCGGCCTCTGTAGAAGCATGCCTAATTGGATCTCTGAAAGCATGGATGGAAGCGATGCATGATGGGAGGGCTCACGTCGGAACTTCATGTCGAGCTCGGTTTGATGGCTACACCTGTGGGAATTCAGACAGAGGATTCTGTAGCTCAACAACCTGTTTATGGTATAACTATTTTTTTTCCATACATGTGTTGCCCAGGTTATGGACACTATGGGATATGAACATAAATGTTGATAGGATGGTAACTATGTGTCTTCCCTTTTAAACTGTGAACAGTTTTTTTTTTTTTTGGCAGTGATATTTAGTGATGTAAGAAATTGTCTGGCACTCCCTGGAAAAGACCAGGATGTCCTCATTCCACCTGCTCTTTGAGAGCAAACATTTTCCAGACTACAGTGTAAAAATAAATAAAGAAGTCTAACAAGATGGTACACCGCTGTGTGAACTCTAAATGCATTTTGAAGCCTTGGTACAATTTGAATACCAATATCCTCGGTTCAATACAGGATTATTTCAAAGGGAAAGTGTTGAGGCGGGCACCGTTTGCCATCACTTTCGAATGTCACCGTCCTCAGTGTCGCTCTGCTACTTTACATCTTTTAAAAAATGGTTTATATTTAAGTTGTTTGATGGCTGGAAAATGCCAAAAGAGAACACATGGAAACAAATCATGTGTACATGAATGTTGACAGACAGAAACAGACAGATGTATATTGTGACAGACAGACAGACAGACAGACAGACAGACAGACAGACAGACAGACACACACACACACACACACACACACACACACACACACACACACGAACACACCTTTACTTTAGCCAGTACATCTCATCTCTCGTAATAACTTCATCTGTCCACATAATTCTATGTCTCAGAGCAGAATTGATCTTCATTATTCTCAGGGTCTGTGTGGTGTTTCAATAAAGTAAAGACTAGTTTGTCGCACTCATAAAGTTGATTTATTTTCATTCTGTTACTGTGGATCCTGTCAGGCCTGAGACGTCCCCTCTCCAGCACGGCCCTTCAGAGCAGCAGTATTGTCTGTAGATGTCTGTAGATGCACAATACTCACATTCACTATTCTATCACCATGCATGGTGGAGGTCTTTCTATCTACCACACATAAAAGAGGCATATCAAATCAAATGTTCCTCTTATATAACACCTTTTTTTAATTATGGGCATAAAACTATCACTCTTGTGGACAGCAATAAGTGCTTCTTGAAACTTAAACTCTCAACCCAGAAGTCCTTCTTTCTCCCTCTCCATGTGAGCTAGCAAGGTATGGATGTGTATGTGAGCACACCTCAGTTTCCTGTTTTCCTTCTCGAGTGCACATTTACAGACACTCCCTATCTGGGCATCAGGGAGCTGAGGATGAGCAGCATAACTACACAGCGGCAGCAATTAGCATCCATCGCCACAACCTCACCAGGTTGTATCACATGAAAAGCTACTTAATCAGGTATTTACTTAATTGCTCATTGCATTAATTCCACAGGTTGCCATGGTGTTATACTGTATGTCATCTTAGAGCACTATATTATAACATGGTTTCATTCGTTCCCATGTTTGTTGTTAGTTAGTTATTGTCCCCAGGAAGGGAGCTTTTTTTTTTTTCCACAGCACTGTACCATACCAGAAACCTGTAGGAAAATCATAAACCTCCCAACAGCAATACATTTGACCCACAGTTGCATGCAACAATGACAAGAAACCACAAACATCAAGTCTCAAGATTGTATCTGGCTTTCTCCATCTGAGTTAGCAAGGTATGAACGTACTTAGATGTGTATGCTTGCATGCCATGCATGTCTTTTCAAGGTGGCGTATCATGTCGTCCAAACCCGGAAGTGGATGTACAACACATCTGCATTAGCAAAATGTATGGCATTACCTGTATTACAGTAAAACTCACTTTGTGGCACTAGAAAGACAGTTTTCTTTGAGGATAATCCCTGCATGCTGCATCATCGAGGCTAATTATGTATTGTTTTAACAATGCACAAAAGTTACCTCGTTGATTAAGACCGCCCTAATTAGTTAAATGGATCTATTAGATCCTCTCAACTTCCCAGTGAATTCAGCACACAACTTGCTTTGCTAGATTAGAATTTCCACTGCCTGTTCCTGTACAAACAAAAAATCTGTGTGTGTGTGTGTGTGTGTGTGTGTGTGTGTGTGTGTGATGTGTGTGGATGGTGTGTGTGTGTGTGTGTGTGTGTGTGTGTGTGTGTGTGTGTGTGTGTGTGTGTGTGTGTGTGTGTGTGTGTGTTTGTGGGTGTGCATGTGAAAGGGAGACAGAGAGAGAGATTGTGCATGTTTGTGCATGTGGTGTAAGTGTATGAGTGAGAGTGTGTGTGTGGGTGTGTTGGGTGACTGTTGTAATTCACCCGCCTCTAATTAAAATGACTTGTGCTGTATCAACCGCAGCTCCAGTAACACCCTGCTTTTGGATTCCATTATCTTGACTGCTGTCATGGTGGACAAACATTTCTCAAAACAGCTTAGAAAACAAATAGCTCCACAGCTTGAGGAAAAATCGATGTTCCACAGGAGGGACGGTAAATGTGTAAAATGACTTTCTGCAAGCGGGAGGCCTCGAGTCTGAGCCGGAGCGGTGATGATGGTGAGGTCAAACGCAGGAGACGGGAGGGAAGGCGCCGCCATCATTACCCCTGCCTGAACACACACTCCTGAAGACGCGTGTCAGGCACATCAACGGGTGTATTTTCATTAATAAAACACTTACTACTGGGTTACAGGCGGCTGACACATTGCAAAGCAAAGCAGAGCGGAGAAACATAAAATATCAAAACATGATATTAGATTATTAAAACCTCATAACATCAACAAAATCAGTTTACTAGCCTTTAAAAACAGATTGAATATAAAACAAAACTGATAAACAGTTTCTCTATCATAATTCAGCATGCCTTGGTGTTGGCTCAGAATTCAACCGGATTACAAATAAATTGATGCTATAAAACAGACAGACAAAGACAGTGACCATAGACAGTCTGGTCAAAATATGATAAAACCAGTGCTAAATTAACCATATCAGCGGCTCTGAACATGTTTACCGATTTTCACACCGAGTTATCTTTGAGATGAAACAAAACGACTTTTAAACGACCACATCTGAATGCAGAGACGCGCAGGCCCGTGGACGGGTTTTTTGTCTCCATTTGGGCTTCAAGGCAGCCGATGCTTATCAGGTTGGAGACAATTTGGGCTCGAGCGAGAGGATGAGAGGATCAAGGTTAATATGTTTACAGTCAATCCGCACGTGATTAAAGGAATCTAAACCGTATCGATCGGTGCGGTGAGGGCCCAGTGAGGATGTTGATGGCAGATGACGGAGCAGCTAACTTTGTTCGATGCAAATCAGCTCCCGGTCTCTTCTGGCCGGCACAAGCGGCTTTATCTCCCTGTCTCCCACAGGCCAGTGCAGAGGAGAAGGTGCTAGCCCGCTTTTTCAAAGGCCTGTGCACGTTTTCCTTCTTGAGCGTACACTTGCAGACGCTCCCTTACGGGCATCAGAGAGCTGAGGTTCAGAAGCGTTCTCATTTCCAGAGCTGCTGCAGCAATTAACACCCTTCGGCTCCGATTCACCACTCCCTCTGGCTTTATCACCTGTCACAAGTCGTCACTCATTACATCAGTTTCACAGTTTACCATGATGATTGTATCTGTAGTACTGTACATCATCTTAAACCACTGAAATGTTTTTACTCTTCCCCATGTTTGTTGTTGTATCCTATATCTTCTTTTGTGTCTATTTTGACTTATCACTAATAAAATGTCATGCAGAGACAACACAATAAGGAGACAAATTGCATTGTAAAAATGGGCTAAACTGTTAAACAGAGGTAACCGATAAGCACAAGGTAATTACCCACCATCCATATCTACACAGCTGGAGATCATGGGTAAAACAATGAAATACACAAGTATCATCACCTGTTACGTAAAACAACCAGAAAGATCCATGAAAGATGTCTGTATCGCCCCACCCCTCACACACTTTCCCATGCTGCATCCTGTCTGATTTGGAGACAATTCTATCACTGTTAACCACACAAACCAAGTACAAACATGACATCACAGAGTTTCAGCACAAACTACATACCGCTGACAGCACTGTGACATTTATTTATTGCAGTTATTTCTTCCTGAAAATCCTAATATATATCATATTGCCACACTGGCTGGCATAATAGAAATTGTTATTGCATGAGCTGGCAAATTACTCACCAGGTATCTGGGTTATTAATCAGCAGATATTAAAATAGATCTCAGCAAATTAACTTGAGACAGCCTCCTTTAAATATTATCCATCTATGTCCATATGCTAATGTATAAAAAATGGTGTATGTTTCATTGTGTGACTTTGTAAGTTATTTCCAGTACTCAAGCAGAAATCATATAAAATGAGCATGACAATGTGCATAAAGAAAGTACAATTTCGGGGAAGCAGATGAATTAAATTGCTGTCGATAATTTTACTTCATATTGTCAGCAAAGCTCACAGTGTTCATTATCAACATGCATTACACTTGCTAATGTCCTTCAGCCCCTAAACACATTATAATGGGGAACTGAAATCCTGCCAAACCTGACGCATAATTTTATGTACTGTAATCCTTCCAAATTGATTCACATCCCAAGCACAGATTCCTCTAACAAAGCAATTGTCCTAAACGCCAAATTGAAATTAAATTATTTGGGCATAATTTTATATAGGTGATTATGTCTCTGCAAATTCAGTATTAAATTGAAATTCATTACGGCTGCATTCCCATTTCATTATCAAAGCACACCCTATTCCAGGCTATAAAACACATCTAGGAAGGCTGTACAGCTATTTATTCAATGATACATAGCATGCTCGCAAACACACACACACACACACACACACACACACACACACACACACACACACACACACACACACACACACACACACACACACACACACACACACACACACACACACACACACACACTTCTGTAATGCCATGCTGGCTGCAGTATTTATAAAATTCTCCATTTAATTGGACTGAAACATTGTGCTGTAAAATGTTTTATCTTCCTGTTTATGTTTAGTGTTCAGGAAAAGCCCAGCCCTCTCCAGCCCAGTAGCTTGTGTATGTGAACAGTTCTACATGTGCACCTTAATGGTCTCATATTAGGGTATGAGATGTAAAGTTATCAGCTGTAATTTAAATGACAGGTCATAAGCATGTCTTGTGTCATGAGTACAGTATGTCTCTTATACATCACTCTTGTCTGAAATTGTTTACATTTCGTTGCCTCACTTGAGTGAAGGAATTGCATGCATTCTACTTATTGCTCCTTAATTATCTTACACAGACAAATGAGTTATGATTGATGCTGCAAGTTGGTTTGTTGTGGATTGTTTGGATGAAAGAAGTGCACACTTTGCTGCCCCATTTAAAATGTGTGCTTTTGTTCTCAGCCATCGGACAAAAGAAACCCTGGATGCTCTGTAGAAAGGACACACAGTCATACTCATTCCTCAGGCCCTCCAGGAAACAGAAAAAGACAAATAACTAGGAAGATCATTCATCTCCAAGCTGACAAGAAGGGGACAGGGAAGATTTGTCCCCAGGCTAGTCCCTTTGATTGAGAAACAAGAGGACTGCTCAATGGATGTTGCTGCTTCACTGCCACTTTCGCCATCTAGTGGCCAATGTGTCATACTGCAGTTAACTGCCGAGGGAGCCGAACACTCCAGGAGCAAGTGAGCAAGGGACCCTACAATTTCCAAGGTTACTTCCTCCTGTCACAGCCAATAAATCAGTGCTCTTGATCTTTCCCCACACACAAGCTCTCCACATTAGGCATGCTTTGACAACCCCTAATACATTGCTGTCATCTCCATTAGGTGACATGTCACCGCAAGGATATCTTGACAATAGCTCAGTGTACAATGGAGAGGAAGGAGCCTCTGACCTTGTCACATAAGTTAATTAACAAACAGGCCATAATTTTCACAACACAGGTTTCACATTCACAGTTGCATGCATTCTCCTTGGTTCAAGCTTTGGTGATATGACAAATGGAAGACAGCGCATTGTATTTCTTGGATTAGATGTTGTTATTTGTGTGGTAACTTTCCCCCTCTATTATACAGTGCTTAAAACTTCCATTGTTAGAAGTGACGATCAATCAGCACATAAGAGTGGTATAAAAGGTTTTATTGCCTGAAGATAGGATCTTGCTGAAAGATGAAAGGAGAGCTGAAGCGTATGCCATAAATCTATCTTTAATGTTTGGAAGAAGAGGACCAGCGGCTCCATCGATAAAACAGGAAATCCAGTTGGCTGTCAGCTCAAAAAACTCGAGTGAGTAAACAAGACGTTGGAGAAAACACAGCTGCCCTTTCAACAAAGAGAGTTTTTATTGACTTTTATTCAAATGAGTGACCTTTTGATTTGCTCTATATATATGCCAAAAAAGTAAAGTTTTGGACATCTTTGAACATGGATTTCACTGGATGTTTTTTGAAAACTGAAAACCTTGATCTTGAGCAGTCCTCTTCTATTTCACTTAAATCCAAAGTTTGATATGTTTTGTTCCATTAGTAATAAAGATAATAAAATAATAAGGATTTACCTTTTTCCTTTTCATAATATATATTGTTATCAGTTATTTATTTATTGTTTGAAATTGCATGTGTTCATGGCTGTCCTATAGCTGCTGGGCTGTCTGTCTATCAGTCTAGATAAATTAATCAGACTTGATTAACTAATGTGTTGTTTTAAACTTGTGTTGAGACTGTGTACCTTGGGTTGGTTTTCAGTCTGCAGTCTGACCAGCTGTGGTGTGTTGCCACTCAGCTGGAGGGCCACATATCTAAAGTAAACAGGCTGGGAGGACTGCAGAAGGCAAGACTGACAGAGGAGTTTCAGGCTTCTCCGTTCCTCACTCCCTGGGTGATTCTTTAGTCAATTATACATCGGACCTCATGGTGCTCCCGACTGTAATAAGGAACAGCATGGTCGGAATTTAATTCCAAACCATTTAGAAAAGGGGCGCACCTCTCCTGTCCTGGTGTGTGTGCTGGATTTTTTAATTTTTTTTTTCCCGTTTCATTTCATTCAGCAAACAATACAGGCCTTGGAACTCTTTGGCTGACCAAAGAGTTAAGCTGTTAGTTTAGAGTACTGAAATGTACCAAAAAAGGAAACACAACAACCTTCCAAGAGTAACGCTGTGCAGCCTAGATACAGAGCAACACTGTGCCACGGACTAGCGTAATAGCTAGATACCCCAAAAACCCAGGAGGGGCAAAAACCTTTTCCTACACATCATTAATGCTATACAATAGCTAGTGACATTTTCATCGTACATAAATGAATAAATGCATAAATAAATAGAGTAATATATGAAACTTTAGGCATGCTTCAACAAACTTTATGTCCTTGATCTCCGCTGGGACACAATATGTGCCCCACAACGCTGAAACTCTCTGGAATATTTCCTTCATCTTTGCCCACATGGGGACCCATGTCACAGCGGTGGCTTGCTGGGGATATCGCAGAAGTGGTGGTGGAGATACAGCACAGGCCTAGATATCACTCCCGCCCACCCACTCCTCCTCCTCCTCCTCCTCTTCCCCCCTCAGCTGAGGCAGGCTGGAGGCCCCATGAGTACAAGACCAGCCCCTGGGAGTGCGCACGGTAACCAGTGATGCATGCTGGGAGTGATCCCAGTACAAGGAGCTTTGGGACCCCCTAGTAACTGCCAGCCTGGACTTAAGATGTCATATGCACATTAACACACACATACACACACACAAATGTGCAGATATGCTCATACATACACGCGCACACACAGATGCGACGATATGCGCACATACACATACACGGACACGCATAGCTGCGCTAACACTCTGACGCACACGGCATGTAAAACTACATGCATTCAGTTTTGTTATGGTGATAATCACATCTTTCTGTACTGACCTGTAAGCTGTGTGCATGCTGTTTCCTTGGTTATTGGAAAGACTGGTGCTTTTTTAGTTCTTTTCCTTCTGATACAATTAGATCACGCTTAGACTCTGCAGCCTGCTGACCCTGTTCTGTTCCTCCAGAGACTGGGCCCATCTGCATTCATTGGAAAACACTCTGGCTAACGAGACCTTCTATGTCTATATACAGAGTAATACAGCTGTTGAAGATGCATAAATATATATATATGTACAGTATACACAATACTACTACTACTACTTCTACTACTACTGATAATAATTATACAAATAGCAAAAACAATAAGTTGTAATTGTTGTCTAATAAATCTAAATCTTCCAGAGCAGTGTATAATTATCATATGGCATATGATTTTGCCGCGAGGCTGTCCATTAGTATCCTCTCTGAGTAATTAGACTGCCTTCAGCCCCCTGGTCCTCCACAGAATTCATCCCCTCACACACACACACACACACATGCTGTCACTGCAGGATGAGACCTGGCACTGCAGTTCCTGGCACACCAGCAGCGGCATGTGAAGGGAAGTGTCTCTCGGTCGAGGATGCTGACCCCAGCGGGCTGAGGGGGAAGCTGCTCCTGTTTGATTTATTATCCAAAAAAGCGACTGATTTTTTTCTTTTCCTTTTTCTTCTGCAAAACACCTTTGCGCAGCATTGGCTGAACAGAAAAAAATAATAATTTCCTTTCATTAAACTGTAAGAACATGGTTTTGTTAAATTATTCCCTAAAGCAAACTGGATATGGCTGTGCCTACTGAATGGCAGACGCACTGAGCTCAGATCAGTTTTCTTAGCTGAAGTCATGCAATGGCATCCATTTTCAGATGGTTTTGTTTAATATCTCAGAATGAAAGAAAAGATAAATAAATAAGTGTGTAAAACTTTCCTCATGCCCTTATGAAAGTAAAATATGAAATTGTATAGTGCTATTGAAAATATCTGAATACCATATTTATTCAAATATAACTGTCTTTTGGATTGTGTCTGTGGAGTATTGGGAAAAGGACTTGAATGTAAATATGACTTGCATTCAGAAAGTAAATAGAATATAACTCTGCATACATATTGCAACTATCAATCCTGCCATTGCCCCCACAATACCACTAGCACTGACTGCTTCTACTGCTACTGATGTTACCACTACTATTACCACTAACAAGGATAATAATATAATGGGTCTTCACCCTTATCACCCATTGGATGTGAATAAATAAATATAGGTGACGGTGCAGAAATGTCAGAATACATGGACTTTCTCCGTGTTGAGCTGCTGAGCAGGCTACAGTCACTGCACAGTTGAGCAGAGAAAACAACTTGATTTCCCCAAAGCCACCCCTTTTTCTGCCTACTGTAAGCCCGGATACAGGCTATTTATTGCCGCTTGTTTAGATATTGCACACGTTGCCGTTTCCTCTCTCCCCCTCGATCTGTCACATAAGCAAACTGACAGCGCTTTGCTTCTATTCATTAATGCCAGAGGAACAAAGCTTCGACTAAACAAGTGGAGAGAATCCTTTTGTGGTTGTCTTTCTTCCTTCGCGGTGTCACTTGTGCTCTGATCGACCTCCGTTGTTGTCACACACCAACCAAAGCACCCCCCTCCCCCCCCAGTCCCATCTATGAATATATGAGTCAGGAAACTGAAGACTGAAAATTGCCACCAGGGGCAGGAGTGGAACCACACTATCAGTGCTAGAACATGATGGGATGCACTTTCTTTTTTACCAGTTTTTTTTTTTTTTTTTGGTCTGTTAGTGCCCCTGCTTTTTCTTTAATCTTTATAAAGACTCCATGTGAAGTTGGAAGTTTACATCATCATACTATGAGAAAATTGGGGAGTCAATCAGGATTGTATTTCACTGTAGCATGTTGTTTGGGACACAGTTGGGACACATATGAATACTCAAAATAGACCCATAGTTTAACATATAATGAGTATTGCAGGATTGATATCTGTACTTTACTTTGACTCCCTATAAAAAGGCATGTTGGCTGTTTCAGCAAAGTTCAGTGAAAGACAGATGATCTGATTAACCTTGTATTACCTGAAGGTGACATAAGATATTGAATTAATCTGTTTTACAGCAGCACTGCACTTTCACTGTGGAAATGGCAGTATGGGATTCTGAAATGAACTTCATGTGCTTGCACCTCTATTGTACTGTTATACCACAGCCTTTGGATTTCAGAACACAGAGTGCCAAGAGTCAAATGTCATGAGGATTTAAATCTTAATCTATTTTTGAAAAAAAGTAGTTTTATATCTTTTTGGATTGAAATACCACAATTTTCAATAGGGTGTGGATTTGAAATTAAAGTGTGCAGATCTCTGATAATGTATCCTAGTCCTTTTAAATAGTTTTGAGTGTCTTCACTTTGATATCCAGGGCTATTTGAATTGACCATTTCTCAACTTCCAGACATTGTATTATAATTGGATTCCCCTGGAACCCCATACCCTGATGCCTCAATTATAATTAAAGCAGGACACACCAGAGGTCAGAATCGATGGAGAACTGTTCCATTACATATTTAAGAAGCTCAGTATATGAAATTAATATTAGACTTTTTTGCTCATTGTAACATAATGAGTTTTGTCTTGGCCTGACCATTCATATCAAACTTTTTCTTAGTTCATGTCCTTGTTGGCTGACTTACATGTGGATATCCTCTAAAGCTGATTAAGCCGATGTTGTACTTTATTATTATGTTGATGCATACCTCCTAATTCATTTTTGTACTCTGAATGAGGAAAATGTGTTTAAGAATTTGACATTTGAGCTATTGATGTAACAACATTTACTTTTTGCCATCATTAGCCAAACTCTGTGTAATGTCACCATAGATTCCCAACAATGTGGCAGCCAAAGTAATTTCGCCTGCTCAGGTGTAAGTGTTGGACCACAGCCATGACTGTAAAACAGGCCAACAAGTATGTGCATGAACTTAATCAATTTTACATCAATAGAGAACCGTCAAATATGACCACTGAAACTATAGTCACTGTCTTCACTTCTGTTTTCCATTTTTTCCCAATATGTTAATCAGAAAGTATGCACAATGTAACATTCATTGTCAGTTGAAAATGTAAATATGTCAATGTTAAATGACAATAAAAATTGAAGTAAAAGTAAATTAAAACAAAAATAAAACAGTAAAAAAAGAGAGGCAGTAATGATAGAGTCTACGTGTTTATTGCTAAACAAGGAGACTTATAGAGAACCAGGCTTGACAAGAAGAGATATAGAGAACGACCAGAGCTCACAGTTGGCTTCAAAACACTCATGCCAAGTTTGTCATCATCATCCACACATGTGTAAACTAAAAGTCATACTAAATACTCAGTGGATCAAAATTTGGATACGCACCCATCATCGATCTAAAGATCTGGTGAAACAAGAAAGCTTTTATTCATATTGTGGTTTTGATTCATGCGTGTACAACCTTTGTACATCAAATCTGACTAATAACTCTGAAGCATAAACAGCAAAAAGAGAGCCAAAATGCTCTGGACGGCAGCCTCGAGGTTCAATAGGAACAGACACGCACTCTTACTCATGGCCGGGGAGTATGGCCTGACCCCTGCCAGCACTTCTGATTCAGAGAGCAACAGACACTTCACTGCCTAATAGCTAATGAGGAGCCTTTGATTAGGGTTTTTTTTTCTCTTTCTTTCCTTTACTTTTCTTTTTTTCCTTCCTTCTCTGACAGCGCCTGGAAGTGTTCCTTCCCTCATCCTGATCAGGGAACAGCGCAGATAAACAAACATGAGCTTTGAGCAAAGCCTGTCACAGCTCGGAGTAATAAAAAAACAAAAGTCACCCCAGATTAGCTCAAATCTGAGAGAACTGAAAACAACTGCTTAGACAGCATTTTTTTGTTTTCTCCACAGCAGAAATATGCAAATATGCCACTTTCTGATTTGAGGATCCTGGCTGTTGTTTTAGAGTAATAGATTTATTATTTTATTATTCTGTCACACTGGAGTGTTCCGACCGTCAGTGCTACTCTCTAATGCAGCTCTCTGACACAATAGTAAGCACGAGCTGCAAAGCTGAGGTGTAAAATGTACTCACGTCTCCAGACACATTTTTATGGATAGTTGTTAATAATAAATAATTGTGCACTTATTATTTATTCATTTATTTTAACACCTTTCAAGCACAATCGCACAAAGTATTTCAACAAACAATCAGCTGACAGTAATTAAAGACGCAATAAGCAAAAAAATATTAGAAAAGAATAAGATAACATCTATGAAAAATAATATATAATTAATAAAAGGAAAGACATGAGATGGTGTTGCATCACTCTCTCTGATGTGCCACAATGGCACTCGTTTAAAACAAATAAGCTTCCCCATATAAGAGAACCAAAGCACTAAAACCTCATGACGTGTGACACGCTCAGTCTGACTAATGAGCCTGCTGGCTCTGTCTGTCCCTGCTACCTCTCTGGCGGTTCGGATGACCGTGACCGTTACCGGAGTCTCTCCAGGGTCATGTTTGACCCGTGCCTTACAACCCCACTCCACCCCACCCCGTCTGTAGTGCCCTACAGGAGAACAGCGGGGCCTGAGCCATTTCCCAATTAAGATCTGATCCCAGCGGCTCCCCTGCACTTTATTTATCACCGGCAGATTGCTTTATTTAAGGTTCTCTCCGGCAAGGGCTCTGTGATTTACTTTACAAATTCCCCTAATGGAAGCGGAAGTGAGGAATCAGTCAATTATTTCCTAGCACTGTAGCTGTCCTGGATTAAGAAAAAAAGGGGTGATAAAGAAAGGATGGAAGGGAAAAAAACATAAAACTTGCAAATGTTATAGACCAGTCTTAGCCCCTCTGGTGAGGCTGGGAACAGCTGTACATCTGGCCAGATCTGTTGTAAGCTGCTCTGCGGCTTATTTAGGAAGCACTGGGGATGATTGAGACAGCTCTGGGACGGATTCTCCAAAGGAAGAGGTGCCAGAATTTAACTTCATTCTCAATAGCACTTCTAACTCATTGGAAATATCTTTTCATTTGCTGGGAAAGACATACACTTTAACCTTTGTAATACAGAGCTAAAACAGAATCAATGTTTTAACAGCCGGGTAATTACCTCCATCTTTCATGTCAGACCGATTTTCTTCTTTTCATGCTTATTACTTTTACTACCAATACTAATGGCACAACCAGTGTTAGCAGCTCTGCAAATACTTATACCCACTATTACTACTAATTACAACTGCCACTCTTACAATCTATAAAGCTACTACTTCCACTAGTACGGTCAACAACAGCTACTATAGAAAACAGTAATACATTTTAGAGCCAACTCTATCTTTTAAAGCCAACTCAAATCACTGTCTAATTTTAATCAAAGAGAATGAGAATGTGAGAAGGTTTTACTCAGGAGTATGCTCGATTTATGAATTACTATCAAACTACAGGAAACTATAACTCACAAAAAAATTAATACATAAATAGATTGATGCTAATGCTGACTCGCAAACTTGCTTGTCAATATGTGTGTATATGGAATAAAACAGTAACAGTTCATGTTGTGAGACATATAAGAGAGTAAGATGGTCTCATTTTCCTCATCATGGCCAACTCCTCCGCAAATTCATGTCTCATAACCTTTTGTAATATTGGATTAAGCATCAACAATGTGTTCTATAATGAATTATAATGCCATTTTGAATGCACCATTACACCCCTACAAATGGAGTGCATTCTCAAGT
Organism: Albula goreensis; assembly: GCA_022829145.1. NCBI lineage: Eukaryota > Metazoa > Chordata > Actinopteri > Albuliformes > Albulidae > Albula > Albula goreensis. Next base: position 5,342,526 of record CM040756.1, read on the forward strand.
GTTACCAAAACAAATAATAAAAAAGGGAAGCACTAGCGAGAGACTGGGGGAAGGTCTGTTAGTTTTACAAGAGTCATCATTTTTTAGACTTTCCTCTCTCAAAGTCATAAATTCATAAGCCACTCACACGGTGCCGTTTATAAGACTGCAGCGCAATCAGAAGTTAAATATAGATCCTCTGGCGCACATCCAAAACATATTGATTTTACTCTCCACCCCAACATTTTTAATACACTCTGAAATTCATAAAATGAGATATGATACAATGAGACAAATATATGAAATATTCAGTATGGGAGCAGAAAGCAGAGGCGGCGGACCCAGAAAGCAGATTAGAGGGGATTAAAACAGAAACGATGGAACTGGTTGGCCGTACCCCCTCCTCTGTGTGCTGGCCCTGCCATCAGGACGAGGCAGGGCGCGGGGTTACAGCGGCACTGAAACTGTGCCCAAGCATGTGCACTGATTAAACATGAGTCAGACAAATCTCTCTCTCTCCTTCCCCCCCTCTCTCTCAGCTGTGCATGCATACTGCTACTACAAGTTACAAACATATTCATAACCTATAGAAAGGAAAAAAAAACTCTCTCTGTCTCTCTCTTTCTATATCATTCTGTTCATCTGTGTCTGTCTCTCACAGTCCTGCTCAAATCTCCTCTGCAGAAAAGTTAAACTTGTCTCTTGTATATTTGCCCATAATGTTATGAAATGTGCTTTGAAATCATTTACAGTGCATTTTAAGCATTTAGCAGATTCTCTTATCCAGAGTGACCTACACAGCTGGTGTTTTTACACAAAGTATCCATAGATTCAGCAGGATATTCATTTGCAGTAATTCAGGTTCAGCACCTTGCTCAAGGGCACAGCCGCACTGCCTGACCTGGGATTTGTACCTGCAACCTCTGAGCTGCAGCTCTGGTTCCCTCCTCATACTGCATTACACTGCACTGCTATAGTGAAGTGAGGCAGTATGTATTGTACCGATAATGGTATTACATTTCATTTCAAAATGCTTTATTCTTTGTTTTTGTTTTTCTCTGGACCTCTGTCACAGGCCAATCCTAATCACCTATTGGAAAATATGAAAACTTAAATTATTTTTGTATATTTCCCCATGTATTATAAAGTGATGCTGTATCTGTTCTGATCTTGCTACTATATTCTATTTCAGTATATATTATGTATTTGTTTATATCTCCCTCTCTGGACTTTCTTTGGCATCTCGATTAGAGAGCAGGATGTAGCGGACATAATCTATTTAAGCCATATATTACCTTGCCAAATACATGAGCAGAAATGCAGTACTGTATGTGTACAGTATCTTGGCTATTTTTACAATACAGGTACACTACTGTATCTCATATAGCTTTGATAATATGTTCTTTGCACAATGTCCAAATCGTCCTATTTCACAGAATGTATCATGGATGTTAAGCGACGCAGACCTGTATTATGAAGTTATCCTATGTCTGTTGTGATCTCTGTACTGTACTCTGTTTCAGTATATCTAAGTCTCATTAGGATGCCAGTCATCCAGCACGGACAGAAGCACGGGCCTGTAAGCCTGCCCTGCAGTAGGTCCATCCTGGCCTGCTCTGCTCCTCTCCTCTCCAGTCCGTCCTGGAGCCAGCCCATGTCCTTGCCTGCCTCAGACACGTACTCAGTGAGCAGAGCCCCAATCCCCCGGCCTGTGATTACACGCGCTCGTCTCCTAACCCCCCTCCTGCTGTCTGGGGCCTGCTGAGTGCTGCAGGCTGGAGATACGGCTCACCAGCACGGGGGCCCAGGGCCAGACCTGGGTAAACAGCCTCTTCACTGCACCGTATCAACGACCCGACACAGATTACGCCCACATTATTCACACACTCTTTATTAGCTGTCCAGTCTGACCGAAGTATTTGACCTTCCCTTCTTTCTTTCTTTCTTTCTTTCTTTCTTTCTTTCTTTCTTTCTTTCTTTCTTTCTTTCTTTCTTTCTTTCTTTCTTTCTTTCTTTCTTTCTTTCTTTCTTTCTTTCTTTCTTTTCTTTATGAAGTACATGCACTGACAATCCACCCAGTTAAACAAAGAAAAAGAAAAAACAAGGAGCCACTGCCATCGCATCAGTGGTTTGGTTTAAAGGGGATAGCCGCTGACGTGCCGTCTCTTGGTTTTAAGCCAATAGCTACAGATAGCATTACCACATGACTTAAAGACCACAGAAACAAAGTTAATGCAGAGCTGGCTGGAAATTTACTTTGTAAGATTATGAATATGAAAGGCAATTTCCCATTTGTAATGCATGCAAGGCTATGCATCGCGGCATGTGTGAAATTATTTTAGGTCCAGTTTATGGTCCAGTTGCTTTCATTGAAATGTTAATGGGCAGAGCTGAATCATTGTCAAACACTTTTTCAGACTGCAGGATGTAATATATAGCTACAATGTGCCAAAGTTAAGTTGCCTTTAAACTAAAGGGCAAGAGAGAAGCGCCTTACCTTGCCCACATACTGGGGGTCAGACCCCATGTATTCCTCCAGCACGAAGAACTGGTTCCAGACCCAGCCCCTCTTTACCCTCTGGAAGCCCTGGCCGCCATTCCTCCTCAATCCCATCAGGCTACGGGGCGTGTCCTTTCCCAGCCTGCCCTGGGGCGTGGAGTGCAGGGGCGAGAGGAGGCCCTTGTCCATCAGAAACCAAAGGAGCAGCAGCGAGCAGTTCCTTGTAAGCATTGGCAATCCGTGAGGTACGGGGTCCAGGTTAAACTCCGCAACAAAAAAAAAGGATGGGGAGGGGGAGGAGGGGGGATTCCCCCTGCGTGGGTCGGAGCGGGCGGGGACAGGTGGCCGTGCGGCGGAGATCAGGTGATCCGATGCCTCAGGACCGTGAGGTGACTGTGACCGTCGCGTCTCTTTAGCGCCTCACGTGAAGCATGACCTGGGGGACAGTAGAAGGGAAAAAATGAGAAAAAAAAAAAAAAAAACACTTTTTAATTTGTTGAGTTACATGGTCAAGAGGCCATGAATTCAATGAGCATTTGTCCTTAATTTTTTACTTGCAAGTGTTTTTTTGTAACTGTTTTGTTGTTGTTTTTTTTCTTTACAAGTTTACAATTCTGGGGACTTCACATTTCTCCAAACTGCGTTTGAGAATGAAAAAAAGAGCACTAATTTAATTAGGCTATTCATACTTAAGGATAAATGTTGTGTAATCTAAGTCTAAACAATCGCCTAAATCAAATGCAATGCATGAATATATACAAATATATAATGCGATTTTTGTATTGTTTACATCACAACCATACTCCTTGCCCTCAGGCGTACATAGTTAATTTATTTTGAACAAAGCTATTTTTCAAATGAGATTAAGAAAAATGAAACTGCAAGCAATGCACACTGAACAGCCATTACAATATGTGCATCCAAAATGCAAGCCTCTCTACTGAGTATGTGGCAGAGGGGATTGGTCAGCTTTAAGAAAATTCCCAGCCAATCACAGACGAGTATTCAGTCGTAAATGATAACACCATAAAAGTTACCCCAAACTGTACCACACACACACACACACACACACACACACACACACACACACACACACACACACACACACACACACACACACACACACACACACACACACACACACACACATAGCTATGTACATATTCAAATGCACACCGACCTGGTAGTTTCCAGCCCAGGGAAGAGAATGCTTTGAATATTTAAGACATGTTACTTTCATCTGAAATGTTCTAAAATCTAGTGCCTGCAAACTAACATCATTTCAGCTGAACTAAATTGAATCATATCCAGTTTCTTTTTTGTTTGTTTTTATTGTGTCTCCTTGAAACATTCTGAGGACAGGAAAAGGAAAGGAATAGCAAAAGCCTCCATGTATCCTGAGCAGAGCATTTCAAATGGTATATGAAAACCTTCCAAATGAAAATGAGGATTCCGTCCCTTTATGCAAACTCTACCCATGATACTTCATGTATCTGTAGTGCATCTTCTTTCTGATGCGTCTGTTTAGTTTTCATAGTGTGTTCTTTGAAAAGAAGACAAAGGCAATAAAAACAAAGTAAGATCTTTTTTTTCTGGGGCAAGTATAAGTGTTTTTCTGTGTCTCTGCAAACACTGTGAAGTCTGGAATCTAATTCCTTGGAACAATGTGCCTGCAGTTTTATCATTGACTGTGCTTACATCACATTTCATTGCATCATTCATATTATTTTGGGCACATCTAAAGTCATTGGAACATTTTCTGAGACAATGTTTCATTTTGTTGGAGGCCTCTTTTTCTTTGCCTACCACCATGGCCAAATGCTATGCAACACAGGGTATAGATATATCTTTTCTGAGTCCATCGCATTTAGAAATAAAACAAGAGAGGACAGTGTAACCCTCACCGAATTCTGTCTACAATATAAACATGTAACACAGAACATATATGTTTATGTAACTCATAGGGTGTCTGTACATATAACAACATGCACACACAGACACACACATGTACACACATGTACACACACACACACACACACACACACACACACACACAACACACAAACACACACACACACACACACACACACACACACACACACACACACACACACACAAACACAAACGTAATACAATATGTTTCACTAACATAATACATGCACTGGATTTGTAAGCCAAAGCTTATGGATTTAAAGCCCAGGAGGCAAGCCTGTTGTTAGGTACTAAACCTAAACCACAGAATTAGTGAAATATAATTACGTATAAATTGGTAGGGTGGGTTTGTTGTCCTGGATAATGCAAGATAATAAATTATTAAAATAATAATAATAATATTAAGAATAATGTATAATTGGGACCTGAGTACAACCAAGATGATTGTTCATTCCAGCAACCATACTAAAAAAAAAAATGGACATAAACCACTTAAGTCCCCTTAGACTTAAGTAAGTCCCCTTAGACTTAAGTACTGTTAGACTCCTGGCTTGTTTTTAGAGAGGCACACCGTGATTATCTCTTGTTGAGTGATGCCATTGTGTCAAGGATGTACTGAATTCCTATGTCTGACTTTGGAGCGCTTTCGTTTTTCTCCGAAGCTTCAAATCGATTTCTTCACTGAACTATCCTTCTTACACCCCCTTGGATTGAAACTGTGACCGGTGATGTAATGCAAAGGGGCGGAGTCCAATCTTGACTGACATCCCAAGGGGCTATAAGCAAAGTGGATATCACAATTTAATCAGTGGGACGTTATCTTCTGCTGCTCTGCCATACGAAAAGAGTTTGATGAATAGATGCCATTACTTTCCCCGTTCCTCCCCAATCACTCCAATTACTGGCTCAGCTAGAGACATATATATTTATATAAATATAAGCTTTTCCCAAGCACAAAGTAAATTTCAGACCAAGAAAGGTTTTTTTGTGTTTCCTTATTCTTCTGTTGCTGAGGTCTTAACTTTTTTTGTCAGAGTGTAGTTGCAAGCAGGGTCAGTGGACTGTCCGACAGCACACCCGTCAACAACTGCACCAAAGACAAACCACTGTGCCTGTTTATGTGCAGTATTTCCAATGCCGCCCCCTGCTGTGGCCTCCAACAACAATGGGGACTGAGAAAAAAGAAAGAAAGAAAGTAGGAAAGCCCATATGTTCCAGGAGAAATGCAACAAACTTACATGTATATCAAAATAGCAATTTATCATTACTTAAAGCAAGGGATATACACTTCAGGGAGGTCTTTATGTACGATTTGATCAGGATAATGTTGTGCGCATTTAATTCAATTTTATTTTGTGGTGTATAGCATTATGTCTAACTGTACTGTTAAAATATAAACAATAGACTACAGATCTGGCAAGGCAATCTCACTGGACTAACGACAACAAACTGCTTTCAATCAATACAAACAGACTAAAATTATAGACTACAAACCATCAAACTAGGCTGTAGAGGAGCTATCCACACTGCAGACTGTCAATACAGCCAACAAACAACCCATCTAGACCACAAAGTATACATCTTGACCTTCAGTCTATAAAATAAGCTATCTGTCTAAACTTTACCATTTGAATCTAGTCAATAGACTATCTATAAATACTGTATCAGAAGTCTGTACAACAGGCCTTTAGTCTAGACTGTAGGATTGAACTATCAATCTAGACTGTAAAGTTCTACAGATCATTCAGAGAAATTTTGCTGGGTTACGGAGGGCAGTGAGATTCAGCAGTGACATGACGGAATGCAACATACTCTGCAATTTGTTTAGCAGAGCAAGTGCTGTGCAGTGAAAACAAGAGGGAAAGCAAGAGCAAACTCTGTGAAGAATGAGAAAATAAAAAACTTTTTCCATAATTTTTCTCTTCGGCTTGGCAGAGGTCCAGGACTGAGCTGGATTCAGCAGGGCGAGGCCAGGCTCTGTGGCAGTGTGCCCACAGGAAAGATGGCCGGGGGGACAGGGTGGTTAGCGCCGTGGATGGCATCTGCGCAGGTGGCTGCGCAGGTGGTCTGCGCAGGTGGCGCATGT
>CM040756.1:5354022-5556522 GCA_022829145.1 Albula goreensis
GGTTTCACACTATGTGCAGTTGAGTCGTCCATCCATAACTCTGACTTTGCATCTGTCATTTGAATAAATTACAGACTTTCTCAAGAATAGCAAATCATGCACTCATGCGTGACTGTGGGAAAACATTATGGGAATCATTTCGATAGCACATGTCAAACGCACACCCACATATATAGTTTCACCTGAATATGTACATTCGAGCCAGCTGTGGGCTTTGAACGATGCCCCCAATCCCCCAAGCTGGGGACTGAGAGAGTGGAGGTGGTGGTGATGGTGATGGAGGTGCGCACAAATGAAAATGAAGTAAAATGTGTTTTGGCCATGGGGAATGAGCAGACACACGCTTATTACTATTTGAGAAGAGAGCCGCACAGACACACACACACACACACACACACACACACACACACACACACACACACACACACACACACACACACACACACACACACAGTCATTCTATTCCTTTGATTTTTGCAAGGGTGTGTGTGTGCTGTGTGTGTGCTGGGGGGGGGGGTTTAGTTGTGGGTAAGGCGGTTGAAGCTGTGTGAAAGAAAGGAGAAATCAAGTTACTTCACCATGGATGTAATTTCATTACAGCACATTTCATTGACATCATTGTCTTTGGTAAATTTTATAAGGCTTGGCACGCTGGTGAAGCAGAGCAAGGGAGGGGGGGGGGGGGGGGATAGATCATCCTATCAAGGTTAAACTTCCCAACCCGCTTCATCTATTTTCACAGTCACTATTTTAAAGTCAAAACTAATCAGCAAAGTTTCCCAGGAAATCAGGACGGACCATCGGCGGGGTCGGCGAAGTGATCGCTCAGGTCGTTCCTCATTTCGCATAAACATAATGGGAAATGACTGTTTCGGTAATTCCTGAAAATCACAGCGGCGCACTGTACAGCTCCTCCCGGGCCGCCGTGCATACTTAATGAGATGAGTTCATTAGCATGTGTCAGCCCCCGGGCGTGGAGCTTTGACCCTCCGTGTCTGCCTCAGATAACATGACGGAGCGCCGTGACAATATCCCCGCACATCACATCCCATAATCAAATGAGCATATGGGGCGCTGAGCGGGCCGACGCAGAGATTAAAAAAAAAAAGGCCACATACGCCCACGGAAAGTTATGAGTTGTCAGATGGCCATAAACACGGAGAGCGGGTGCAGGGCTTTAACTCAGGGACGGGGTATTAAAATATTACAGATGATCCCCCTATTTCTGCTTGCGTTCGCGAGGGGACGTGGGCCGTTCGTATTTTCGTCACGGCAGCAGTGCAGGTGTGCTCTTGTGTGGACGTGACGACATTCGAAGACTTAGGGGAGGTGAGGAAGTCCTTAATAGGATTTTAGGATGTGAAGGGTGTTAAATAAAGGAATGCATCACTCATGAAGGCAATATGTCTTGAAAGTAACATTTCAGATTATGTAAATTAAGGATATTGTTTCATTATTCGTTAATGCGATCAAATGACTTTAAAAAATGAATCACAAAATAATTTGTCAAATACTAAAAAAAAAAAAAAAAAAAAAAATTCATCAGCTCACAGCTCTTCTTTATAGATAATAAAGTAAAATAAAATGGAATTCATACAGAAGAAGGCAGTGATTTTTATTTTAACAGATACTCAATCATTTTGTGAAGCTCAGCTCATTCAGGCTCTGAATGTGTTTCACAGTGTCAGTGGAATATACTGCTGTGTGCTGGCAGCCAGTGTTAAAACAAACCTACATATTTTGGTTTCTGTGACCTTGTGCCATTCTATCTGACAAAACATGTACCCTTTAACCCTTTAACCCTTTAACCAAACTTCTAGACACACACACACACACACACACACACACGCACACGCACACGCACACACACAAACACAAAATGCATTAGATATGCATACATACATACAAATTATAAACTAATAGATAGATAGATAGATAGATAGATAGATAGATAGATAGATAGATAGATAGATAGATAGATGAAAAGTCCTTAGATGTGAATATGGGACATTCATTCTGCACATTTCTGACATACTCTGGCCTTAAGAGGCTATGTCATCCCCCAAAAGACATTAAAAGTGCCTGATTAGGAACAATGCTATGCTAATTGCAATTCAGGATTTGCAATCATTCCTGAAACAAAAGGCCCATTATCACATTGTAACACATAGCCTGAGTTTGGTTCGGCTAAGGTTGCTATGCAAAGTCTCCATTTTCTCTAACTCTGGAATGCCCAATTATATTCATAAGCTGCTCTCATTGCCACAACCTCTGCTGCTTTTGAAAAAAAAAAAAAAAAGTCAGCTTCCACTTCATCTACCACTGCTTTACACAAAATTGAGTTTGGTCAGAAAAGAGTAAGATAATGACACTGCATTAGAACGTTTGTGCAAGCAGGCTGCTGGCATGAAGTTGACCACCAGGGGTCACTGAATAGTGATGAGACACAGACATTCCCACCAACAGAATCCCTCTCTCACTGCTACGGTGAGGCTAATTATGAGTCTCCCCTCAAGGCTGCAGGCCAACGGCATCCACTGGTATATTCTGCATTTTAAACCTGACCGTGGAGCCTTTCCACACACACTGGGGCAGTGCCATAAACAAGATGAGCCACCCAGTAGCCAATAGACATAAAGTTCATCTAATACGATTATTTTACTCAGGTTCCAGGCATACCGTTGTTATATAATATAATAAGCAAGCATCAATAGATCAAAGACCTTGTTTACAGCAGCTAGCTCATTACACAGACAGTATAATAAGCCAGCAGCAGCCTGTGGCTATCAAAACGCGACTGTTACTCTGCTATTTTATGTGTCGTATTTATGATCATGAATTATGTTGTTTTCCGCCCCTGTCAGTGTGAAACCCGTGAGTAAGGCTGAACCTGCAGCTGGATGCCATGGCATCGCTTGCAGAGACATCAGGTGTCATGGCAATTGGATTATCTCTGATACAGCATTTTTTCTCAGGGATACTATTCTTTTAGTCACACTGGGTCCTGTATATCACAGATCCACCTCTGCTTCTGTCCCTCTCCAAATAATTATTCCATATTTTCAGTACATCACTATCCCCTGCACTATTTCGAAAACCAAATATGACATCTTCGCTATTGTACAGCACGCTGCAGAAGGGGGAAAGCTGGAAAACGTATTATATCAAAGATCTCTGTCATAATCATTTTATAACGTTTTTCTCCATACAATCTCTGTGGTCCTGAATCGCTGATCTGGAGAGAGAGAGAGAGAGAGAGAGTGGCATCTTCAAGAGACCCAGTGGAGACAGAGGGGGAAAAATGGCAGTATATTTTATAGCTGCCTTTCACTTGGAATGTGGGCTGGCTCTGATCATGCTCGGCCTTGTTGCCCGTCCCCTCCCCACTCCACGCTCAGTGATCAAGCTTTCCTTTGTGACTCTCCTGGCTGAGCTGCAAGGGAATGATGTTTCATACCTATGTTGAATAATTACAGCCTTTTTGTTTCGTTCTCCTGCTTTCTCTCAATCTCAAATTCTCAATTTGTGTTTCTTGCATTGGTGTGACCTTGTGCTGAAAAGCACCTGCTCTTCTGCAAACGTTGTGACTCATTTTGCTCTGTAGTTGTACCAGGTTCAATCCTCACCTCACAACAAAAACAAAGTTAGTGGATGACACATTATTGTGTGGCTTGTACAGACAGCGATTGACCAGAGGGGGTCGCTAGTGTGTGATAGACAAAGATGTCGCTGTGAAGGTTTGATTACAGGGTAGGGCACTACCATTGCACCCCTGAGCAAGATACTTAAGATGAATTGTTTCAGTAAATATATACCTTTATAAGTGGATAATGAACAAAATGTAGCCAGTGCAAGTCACTGGATGAATGTAAATATAACTACATTTCTAAGATGTAAAATATCTGATATATTGGTAAATGGATAACAGTCCATGGGGACCCCTCTCAACACCAGAAAAGTGTCTTTACCAGATGAGTCACCCAGCAGCCCATGGTAACATTTTACCTGGAAATGAAAATGAAAACACAGCAATCGCTGAGCTAGGCCTCAACTTTCAGTCTGCGGTCTGCGTTCCATTAAGATGCTTAACTTTGCATCAAGCCACTTGGGCCAAGAAGAAACAAGCCAACAACAACAAATAAAGCAAAAAAAAAAAAAAGACAGACAGCTTAAAAAAAAATTGCACTGCCCTCACTATGTACAGGGAAATATGTCCACCTCAGCAGCTCAGTACTATCTGAGCGCATAAATGTTATTTCACAGCTGATTTGAGGGGTGCCTCTATAGCTTGATTCAAGTACTAATGGGAACAGACGTTTCAGAGCCGGGCCCATTCGACAGCCTGCCTTGGGCTGCGCAATGAGCTCCATTAAGACTCACGGATGTAACCTCCATCCTAAATGACTTCACTTACGGAATACAGATTCGCTGCAAGGTCCTGCGAATATGTGGAATGATGAATATGCTTTATAGCAATAACAATATTTGAAAACCAACGTTTGTTTTTTCAATAAACTGCAAAGTTTTCTGATCTTGATGATAAATATAATTCCACTTTCAAGTTCTTTTTTTTTCCAGTAAGGGACTGTCTGGCTTTCTTAAAAAATAATGTAAATGAGTATAAATATTAGAATAAAAAGTAAGAACAACATATACATTAAATTAAATATATCACCCAGAATTATATCTGATCTCAGTAATAATGTACTATGAGTCTGGGCAGGAAGAGAGGAGACATTGAGGAAACTGGGAAAATGAGTACGTAGGAGCTGGAGAGGGAGCGAAAAGGGTGCCCAGAGACTACAAGCAGAGACAGGAAGCCCAGAACGCAGGAGAGTAATGAAGAGTGAAATGCAACAAGCCCTTCTGGGGCTAAATAAATAATCAGTGGTAGTTAATGCATAAATGATGGGACGTTAAACCTGCTGATACGGGCACCAGGAGAGAGTGCAGGATGGCACGCGATGACCCCCTCCACCCCCCATGACATTGCCAGCTTAAGAGGTGGAACCAAGATGTGGAAAAGGAACCCCCAGGGTTGCTTCCTCCCAAAGGGTTTTGCTTGTCACGGTGCACGGTGCTTTCTCCCGAACTGTGTGATCTGTACAAGAACAATAAACTCTTCTGTTTTTTTTTCCCCATAAATTCTTCATTGTTCTTTTTTTCAAATTTTTCAAAATTTTCTCAAATTTTTTCCCCTTTTTTATGTGCATGATTCCTCCTTCTACCTCCGGCATGTCATTTATCCAGCATTTTTTGGTCTGCTGCCTAAATAATATATATCATAATCAATTTTTTAAGTCACTATAGATAAGTGTCTTTCAAAGTATTAGATGCGTTTTTTTTTTTTTTATAATAAAAGTAATTCTGTTATCTATCATTATGACAAAAGAAGCTGATAGCCAAAGACATTGATAGATCATATAGTGCATACGTTTATTACTTAAATGACCTCCTGAGCTGTTCATGATGCTATCATACAGTATGTACTAAATGGTTTTCTTTTTTAATGAGACTTTGCAGAAATGTTTACATCTGGAAAGTTTCTTGAGCATGCTCCATGTTAAATGTTCATAATCATTTCTGTATGTTCATGTCATTCACAAGTATTTATAATGCATTTATAATGACTATCAATATCTTACGATTTCCTTAAAAGGTAATATCGAGTTGTGCTGAACACAGTAGCCAATCAAGCCACGAGCATTGAAATTTATAAGTTCCAGGAGAGATCACAGATACCATTTTTTTATCACCAGCAAAACTGAGCTTTACCAGGACTAATTAAATGCTGATAGCAAGCTAAGAGCTACAGGCAGTGCTTTATTTTTATTTTTTTTTTCTGTTTAATCACAAAACGCAACAGCCCCTCTCCATTCAATAAGCAATTCAACAGCACAATTTAGCAGCGAGCGCCTGCTTTTGCATGTCATTACGCACGTGTCACAGTTCTTCTGCTTAATTAAATGGGGAGGTGGGAGATGTAATCAAAAAACAGCCAGGAGTGGACAACGAAAAAACCGCATGACATCAGCGAACGTGTTCAGCACACCAGTAACTCTCTCTCTCTCTCTCTCTCTCTCTCTCTCTCTCTCTCTCTCTCTCTCTCTCTCTCTCTCTCTCTCTCTCTCTCTTTCTCCCTCTCTCTCTCAATTGTCAAGCTCTCAATCTCTGAAATGTTCTGAATGATGTTTGTGGTTGAGCATGTTTTAGACATCATGGCCTATATTGTATATCTTAAGAAATTATTTAGTGCAGTCATACACATGTGAAGCCGAAAATATCCTCTGCATCGTATCCATTGGCTAACTGAGAAAACAAAACATGCTCTCACTATACTCTTTTCTCAGTGAGGTTATACGATATGGAGTGGTTATAATGATTAGATGGAACCCTAATTATTATAAGTGAACAGCCAAGTGAAATAATGGGTGAGCAAGACAGTCAGTGTGAAGGAGGACAACACTATAAGGGGCTGCATATTCACTTCACAGCTGTACAGGCAGAAATAAATCCTTAAATAAAGGATAAATACTGTGAAACAAACCAATGCCATGTTTCACATGGTCCATACAAGCTGTGGCATTAGGTGTTCTTGCTTGGGGACATTATGCTATATGTGGACATTATCATTTATTAACATATTTATTAACATTACTTATCCTTGGGTGAGCTCCAGCATAAAGTTAACCAGTTTTGCGGACTAGTGATCGTTGGAATGAAGTTTCTGAGATCCCAGTAGGGTGGAGCTACACTCAAAAATGCATCTCGCAACACAGACAATGTGGTAATTGGTCCAAATGTTTGAGTTACAGATACTTCAGTGTAGCTCCCTCCATTGTAAGTCTCTCATTCTCTCATTACAAGTTCATACTTCACACTCTTTTCTTATTGAGACTCTCCATACCTGAAATTCTGCTGGAAAGTATAACACAATTAAACACCACATGTGGAGATGATGGGAGTTGGAAAAAGAAAAAAAATCAGCATAATTCAAGAATACCATGTGAATGCCTTGATTACATTCAGACAGTCAAAGCAGCAATATATCAGTGTCAATCCCATGAACCCATTGGCATACTACTTGAGTGCTGTGGTGAACTTGTCCATTGTTACCCATTATTTTTTTTCCTGCTAGGCTTCGTTTCATTCCGTACCTGTATGTTAATTGACTGTAAAAGGAGGCAAAGCTGATGGAGTAGGGTAATTCAGAGAGGAGGATCACAGCTCTTATACTTGACCTTTGTCTCAGGGATTCTCTGCTGAGCACAAAGCTTCACGGACTGGCAGTGCTCTGAGCTTCGGCTCATTTCAGACAGCGTGTTCGCAACTAAGCAGGGCAGAGGTTCACAACTAAGCAGGGCAGAGGGGCTGCGATATCCGGAGAAGCTCTTTACTCATTATGCCATCTCTTGAACAAGCAACAAGGAAAACAGTGAACAAAACAACAACCTGTTGAACTCAGACTGCTGCATTCAGAAAAAAAAAAAAAAAACATATTTTTAAATCGGATGCCACAGAAATGAAAGTGCAAGTAAATTCAAATTTTCTCCCACTGGTATAAATCTGTATCAGATATGACTGCTTGCCTGTTGGTGTCAATATTATTGCATGTCTCCCATTACCTAAAATATGACCAAAAATACATACAGATATGTATACTGTGGTGCCTCCTTACAGCAGAAAGGTGAAAGCAAACTGATGGTTGTAATAAAATGCTCATACTAAAGCCAATAAAAGAAGGGCAAAAACTGGGCTACATTCAGCCTAACATGCTTGGTCTCATACAATCAACACAGCCTGAAAAGCCACAACCTCATTTTCCTTCAGTATGTTTTATTTTATTGAAGACACAAAAAAAACTGTCCTTCAGAATGTGTCCTTTTAATTTTAGAACAGAGGAGAGTGTGCGCGTAAAGAGGCTAAAGCCCACTTTGACTGAATTGCATATGCTGTATAAAAAGACTGAGCATGTTCGAATGAATCCAGCCCGATGTCACGTAACATAAAGCTTGCCTCCGCACCGCCCATGTGTAGTGTGAGGGCTTCATCAAAAAGCACTGAGAGGGGGACTGTGAGAAGAGCAGCCGGAGAGATAGGCCCAGAGGCGGTCCTCAAGAGAGCCGGCGAGTGGCCGTCGCCGGAGGCAACCAGCCTCAGCATCCGCGTGGATCCATTGCGGTAATCCTGCTGTGACATCATGTGCCTGTACCAGCCATCTCAGCTCCTTTCCATACTTTCCGTTAAATAACATGGGTCATTTATATTGTATGTCTTTTTTAATATGTATATATATGCAGTTTTGTTTTCCAGTTACTCCATTTGGTTGAGTTTGGTGGTGTTTGCCCTTTCTCTGAGATAGCAGCAATGCAGACTGCATCTTCAGCCCTCAAAGTGTTAGTTAAATGATACTTTCAGTTTACTTGAGATGTTGTTTTCCTCTCAGCTTGAGGAAGGCTTGAAATTTTGCACAGTAGCTCTACCGAGTTATTTTAAAGACACTGCTGGTGACTCTTATTAGGATCATACTGTGTCTAAATTGTGATTTAAATTATATAAGTCTCAGGAGGAAAACTGAAGAATGTGAGACGCTTAAATGTGTCTTTGCAGTTGAGATGCAAAGTGATACAAAAAGATCACGGTCACATTCTTCTTATCCTGCATAATTTTGATTTATTATATTAGTGTCCATCTTTAAGTCTATATCCTATGTTCCAGTCACAAACAACTACTCCCACCCCCCCCTTCTCTCCTCTGCACAGATACATAAGTGCAGCTTAGGTCCAAAGTCATATATATATAAGTATTTCAAAGCATCACTTTGAAGGTCACTTGTGCCTTCCCATTCTTTCCATAGCAAAAAAAAAAAAAAAAAAAAATATATATATATATATATATATATATATATATATATATATATATATATATATATATATATATATATATATTTACGAACACAAACTCTGGCTGCCCCTCATCACTGAAAAACTGCCATCTTTCAATGAGAGTGAACTTTCTTTCAACCCTGGATAGACATCGCAAGGATGTACCATGCAGACAAAATGGCCAGCGGCAAAAGAAGGGAGGAACAGACAGGGCCCATATCCCCCTGTGAGGCAGGCCCGGGAAGAGTGGAGAGAGGAGGTCTATGATGCAAGAGGCGTAGACTTTAATGAAAGAGAGTGATTAACAGAAATCCAACGGACAGATTAAAACGGGCGCTGATGATCTGAGTGAGACATGGCTCTCTCTATTCTATCACACTCTGACGAAGATTCTTGGCCGGTGGCAGTCCCAGCATTGGAAGAGAGACATGTCTCATGATCCCATTCCTGGAAACTTCAGAGAAGCCCATACAATTCTTTGAATAGCGTTCGTAATGTTTTGTAATGTCCTCCTGTCTGAGGCTGGCAGAGGTCAGTGTCTGCCTCCGACGGTTTTCAGCACAGAGCTTTCTGCCCACAAATGATCGATGATGAAAAAAAATATCAAATATTTTTCTGTCTTTTTTTTTTTTTTTTTTCTCAGACAAATTCAGTGGACCTGGGCCCAGGAGAATCTGACATCAGATTTTAAATTCATGAAAAATGTCCTGCAACAGGATGAAGAAAAAAATGTACTACATCCAGTTTGACATTTTTTCATACTTTGCATATTATGTGCTTTTGTAGTCATGACATCAGTCAGTGATATTCATTTAGGCATCAATGTATCGTTTAGGATACAGGAGGAAGCTTTCAAACTGCTGAAGGAGAGCATAAAATGTTCACCCTTGCAGTTAACAAGGATTTTAATATTAAACCCATTTGATGGTTCCTCCTCACTGAAAGCATATTCTATCATCTATAACTATATTAGAATCCAGGCCATAGATGCAGAATAATGTATTTTTATAAGGAAACTGCACTGACTATTGCCAGATCATTCAAACCTGGCACAAATAGCTATATCATTGAACAAAATTTTATGTGTCTTATTAAGAAATAAAATCTATATTTATGAAGCTCTTACACTCCAAAACACTCAAGTATTCATGACACTTCATGACTGCAGACAGCTATCCATGGCACAGTGTCTTTCAAATCATGTTGAATGACATGAGTGGCGAGATTAATTGAATAATAGATCAGACTACAGATTGGAAAGTAGTCTTGACTGGCACTTCTCAGACAGGAAAACAACGGTTTTGAATAAAACCCATGGCCTAAGCAATCATTGACTAAAAGATCAGAACCAATCACTGAAAGAACAAAACTTTTTAGACTTACAACTAAATGTAGCTCCACCCACCATTAGGCCCATGGCTCAAGTCTCAGCCTCACTGGTCAGTGGATCACAATATTTTATGTTAAATTAAATTTAATCCCCTTTAAAGGAGTCTGTGGATTATACTCTGCCAACATAGTAAGTTATTGCACAACACACTGAAAATCATTGCTGATACAAAAAAACTAAATAAATAAATAAAACAGGGCTGATGTTACTGTGGGTTCACAAATGGCATTTGCCAAGTCAAAAATATGGCCTTATCACAATCCTCTTTGTAACGTTAATTTCCCATGGCATATTTTAGGCCTGAACTCTCCTTCACTTGTGTGGCGGCAAGATTCTACTCCTGCTCAGTTGCATTAATAAGTGGCATAAAACCTGTTGGCCATTCCTTGAGGGAGATCTAATGTTTTTATTTTATTTTATGCTATTTTGTCCCCACACACAGCTGGAGGTGCCGTTCCTCAGCCCTCCTGCATTATTCACAGATAACTTGATTTAAAACCCATGCATATTTTCCAGAAATGTCTCTGGTTAGACACCATTTATTAGCACAAATGGAATAACCCCCCTCGCCCCCCCCTTTAATAAATCGGCAGCATATCTCATTCTCTCCATTGCGACATTCTCTTCCTGTGAAATGAATTGCTTCATTAGGCAAAGCGAAAGTACCCGTTCCCATGTGCTTTCCAGGAAGAACCTTCACCATGCAAACAATAATTATTTTAATTTGCTATGGTTTATTTAATAGAAATTGTCTCTGCTAAATCAGATATCTTGCTTCTATTTAATACCCTCTACACACATAAATAGACATAAATACAAAGCAACGTGGTATAATTTTAGTCATTGTTTTGAAAAGACGTTTTTCTAACCATTTCTTCTGGATTAAATAATTTAACAACTTTATCAGTCCAGCTTGCCTCCTATATGTAATTTCTATAATTTGTAACCAAGTATAAAATATATTATTATTATTATTATTAATATTGCAGTTACCTGCCTCCCTTTGCTCCAAGTTTGGCCTTTGGCCTTCTTTGATTTCATAGGACATCTCTCAGTCTCACATAGTCAAGATAATTTGCTGAACTGTTTTCAAAAGGTATGGTTTACAAAAAATTAGCACGCAAATGCAGAAAAGTCATGAACTGGCATAATGATAAAAAGTTAAGTAGATTTCCCTCCTGTGGAAAGTTCTCTCACACAAAGAACACACACACTTTCCCATTCAATTGGACCCTACTTTATATTTTTTGGTCGTATATGTAAGATCAATGTCCAATTTGAAGTATTCCCATCACAAAGTTATCACTCATTTTTGTTTGTTCAAACTGCAGCTTGTCAATCCTGTGTGGTTTCCCACCTCACCGATTGCCGTAGCGTTTCTTCCCCACATGAGCGAACAGGCGGGCGCCCCATAATTCATGTAGACTCCTTCTAATTACCGTGACCTAATAAGATAATCAGCAACACATGACGGATTTATATCCGGGGCCACAATGGCTGACTGTATCAGAGTTGAGTGTTCCGCAAATATATCTCATTTTCAGCTAATTAGCCATTGCAAAATGTTAACACATAAAGCTTGGATGAACGAGTCAGTGCGGGTTCTGATTTACTCTCATGACAGATGGCTCTGGATTACATAAGAGTGAGAGAGACAGAGAGAGAGAGAGAGAGAGAGAGAGAGAGAGAGAGAGAGAGAGAGAGAGAGAGAGAGAGAGAGATGCCAAAGCTCAATTCCAGTCCATTACATTTCAGTTGGATATAAATGTCCAGCCATTTCCCCCTTTCTTTTCTGAGTCCCTTAATGCACACCCCCTTCCCTCTGTGATGAGATCAGTAACTTTGTAGGAAGACCACAGAGTGCTAGGAGAACCACCAGTCATGACACCTCTCACGAATGAAATAGATAGATATTTGATGCAATAGGTCTGCAAGCTTTTCCTTTTTCTGGGTGTCATATGGTCCTAGAAATGTCACATTTTGTTACTGAGTTTTCTACAGCCTTTAAAAATTACAAGAGCAAGCAAATAAGTAAATATATTAACAACAAACACAAACTAATCCAATGGTAATTGCTCCTAATGTGGAGAAACACAGTTTTTAAAATGTCTCTTTTGCCTTAACTTAAGCTGATGGAGGGTGACATCACACTTTAGATATGTAAGATTTTAGGTATAGATTTATTTTAGGTATCGGTTTCATGTTCAAACATTTGTCAGTCATCATCCTGGATAAGCACATTAGTATCCATGGAGTGAAGGAAGGTCCCATGACAGGGGAGCAAGGCCACGCCCCTTGGGTGTATAGCCCTGTCAATCACCATGTGTATTAACCAATTAGAATACTTTTCTATCCACAGCAAAACTCACAGATTGGTGACTCACACAACAATGACTCTTTGATGTAACATGATAGGTTCTCTAGTTCCGGAGTTCAGAAAGCCCCATCATTCCATTTGTAATCTCCCTGACACTGCAGTGATCTCTGCCTCCATGTGGCATGGTGCATTGGAGGTCTTCTCCCTGACACTGCAGTGATCTCTGCCTCCATGTGGCATGGTGCATTGGAGGTCTTCTCCCTGACACTGCAGTGATCTCTGCCTCCATGTGGCATGGTGCATTGGAGGTCTTCTCCCTGACACTGCAGTGATCTCTGCCTCCATGTGGCATGGTGCATTGGAGGTCTTCTCCTGACACTGCAGTGATCTCTGCCTCCATGTGGCATGGTGCATTGGAGGTCTTCTCCCTGACACTGCAGTGATCTCTGCCTCCATGTGGCATGGTGCATTGGAGGTCTTCTCCCTGACACTGCAGTGATCTCTGCCTCCATGTGGCATGGTGCATTGGAGGTCTTCTCCCTGACACTGCAGTGATCTCTGCCTCCATGTGGCATGGTGCATTGGAGGTCTTCTCACACGGCATTGATTTTGATCACATGATTGAACAATGTTTTTCCCCACGACTGATAAGACCCTGCTAATCCATAAAACTCAAAGAAAAAAAAAAACCATGGTGCATCCTTCACATACTTTATAAGAAAAGGAGAAAAATGTGACTAAATCTTTAAAATATGACATTTTTTTTCTTCTTTTTTTTTTTTTTTTGCCAGAAAGTGGACCCAGGTGCTCTTGTCTGGGCCACTTAATTGAATTTGGTTCCAAGACTGCTGCTAAAACTTTTTTTTTTCCTTTCTTTCTTTGTAAACTCAGGCAAAAGATTGCTTTTTAACAGTTGTTTGACGGATGAATTCCTCTTCATTTAATTTTCTGTCATTTCCCTCTCTGAGTCTCCCAGGCAGATTTCCCATGCTTTATTTACTCCTTCTGTTTCAGTGGATCTCAGGCTGAGGAGAGCACTGAATAGAGTACATAGAAAACAAATTATGAGCCCACAGTCTATCGAAAAACTGCTCAGCACTCATGAATATGAAAAAAAAAAACATCTTCAATAATTTTATGCTGATTTCCTGCAGCAAAGGCCTTTGCCGGCAGTTGAATACATTCTTTCATTTTACTTCTTTATTTATTTCCCTTGTATGAATTAAGGTCATGCAAACAAGAGCAGGCACATAACCAGAGTACAATGTAGACAGAGTGTGCCGTGTAGGTAGATTAGAACAGTGCATCATCTCTTCAGCTTGTCAGTCTTCTGCTTCCTTGCTTTGTCTTTTTTCCCAATCATTAACCAGACAAATGCAAACAAAGTGCATTGTGCTTCCTTGAAGATGTATTTATTTAATTATTTTGTTCCCAAATACAATCTGACTTTTTCATGATCACCTTTAAAATTAATTATCATGTGCTCTATCTTCGAGTGTTTTAGTTGTATACTTTATTGTCACACACATCCATATTAGCCACATAGCTGCTAAGCGGGATCTTTCCCAGTTTTCCATTAAAATAGTAATCTAAATGCAAATTCCAGCCGTCTTTCTTTAAAGCTAGGATGATGATGCGGGCACCAGATCATGTTCTTAAGAACGAGATGTTTTTGCTCCCCCTCTTCATTCATTCTTTTTCTCGCTCTTCCTCCCTCTTTCTCTTACACAAGAATTTAATAAAGACTCAGGGTAGTCCATTAAGGTACCATGATGTAACAAGTTATGCCAGTGGAGACCTAAGCCATGTCCCATAGCAAAAGGGGGACTCAAATTCAAATTTAAATTCAAACACAAATGTGCTTTATTGGCAAGACAAGATACTCTTGTGCTGCTAAAGCGTAAATACAATGAACAATGAATAAAGACAATAAGAACATTCACCATCCCCAACATAAACACATTTACCCATATTAAACAGATGTATTGATAGACTGATAGGGGAAAAAAGGACTGCAGGGCTACCCTATACCCTGGAAGTCCCTGTCCGCTAAACTTAGATTCTGTTGAAACAATGGAGCTCGGCATCAGTCATATCAGAGTTGAAGATAAACTGTGCATAAGAAAAATGCAGGAATAAAAATCAAAAATTTTCAATTTTCTATAGTTGGCATTTGTTTTTTTGGAAAGAAAATGAGGTTTCTGTATGTTAAGGTCCATGACTAGGCCTGTATGAAATAATTTGCTGGATGAATGCTTTGTTCAAAGGTTAAAGCCCTGAAATGATTAATATAGCCTACTTACATTATAATAAAAACTGAAAAACATAATCATCTTTTTTGATTTTCTAGAATATCGACCTGAAAAGCGTATTGAAATTAATTTGATATTTGTGCGCTGATCCATTTGGTGAATTGCTGATCCTTTTCAGATGCAGTACACTCCCAACGTCCCCATTGAAATGATAATGTCAGTCTCTAAATGATCTTGATTGACTGCCTGGAGAAGTGCTAGCTTTTATATCAGTGCGGCTCATTAGCGGTACTCCCACACTTGTGCTTTAATTCTACAACTTTTTGTTAATGAGTTAAATTATTTGTTTTTCTGAAATAATTGTTAAGCAAATTTCTGCTTCTGTTTTTTTTTTTTTTTTTTTGACAGTGAAAAGAGTGTCTGTCCTCTTAAAACCACATCAATAAAATGGGTAATTTCTTTTTTAATATAATTATAAAAATAATACAGGAATCAGTTTTAAATAACTTGTGTATCTGATGGCAAACCCCAAACAAACACATTATTGGGTGCTGAGACGTTAAAATTAAAATAAAATAAAATGCATGGGCAAATCAAAAGGATGTTAGGGCACACAGTCACTGGAAGGTAACCATTTTAACTTCCAATGACTGCGTTTTTTCCATTTTGTTTCATTTTTTCCCTGTAAAGTATCCTTAATGTATCTTGCCATGATAGTTTTGAACCTCTGCCAGATAAGTAAACTGATAATAAACAGACGAACAGAAAATTAAGTAAGCACACAAGCAAGTGCATAGATACATTTTCTTGCTCTCTCTCTGTCTCTCTCGCTCTTTCACACACACACTCTCCTTCCCTCCCTCCCTCCCTCCCTCCCTCTCTATGGCGCTGTGTGTGTTCCAAAAAGCATCTGCCAAATAGACAAGCAGACCAGCATATGTTTTTTCCGCAAATCAATATCCATTTATTTCCCTTTCAAACTGCTTGGAAATGAGATAACTTGAGAAAAAATGAATTGACACCAACAGCAAATTTTAATGACTATTTAAACAGTGTGTAAAACATTATACAGAACCGTACAATCCCAGAGTCTGACTTGCACAGTGCAGCCGCCTATTCCAAAACAGCAGCAGACAAAATAAACTTTCACCAAGAACAACAACAACAACAACAACAACAACAACAACAACAACAACAACTTTTTACCTTTCTCTGCACTGCCTCTCTGAGCAAGAGAGGCTCAACTCTCTACATATAAGTCTGTATCCAATCAATATCTGCCCTCAGATATCGCATCTGATAACCAATTAGTTGTGGAATGGTTGATATGCAGGCTA
Source organism: Albula goreensis (assembly GCA_022829145.1). Lineage (NCBI taxonomy): Eukaryota > Metazoa > Chordata > Actinopteri > Albuliformes > Albulidae > Albula > Albula goreensis. The sequence continues at coordinate 5,370,204 of CM040756.1, forward strand.
CCTCTGTTAAAAACAGACCCTATCCATTCTAGGAGTTCCCAGCCAACCAGTGGACCTGGAGAAACTGCAGGGTAATCTACTTATCTAACAGTTACTCAGCATCAAACTGATCAAATACAGCTGTGTTTTTCTGTTATTAGTAACCCATCTGTATCTGTTAACATTACTAACTAAAAATACTGAGATTTGAGATCACTTACGCACTCATGTCTGGGCCTGGGACAGCACTGAAACCGCTTTGAGAGGCAGTAATCCTTCATCTTTCTAACTTCCTGCCAGGCCAGGGCCAATAAAACCTCAACCTAAGCTTTGGCAGATATCTCCTCTCTGTTCTCTTAAACCTCAGGTGTGCTTGATCTCGCTTAACTGTTCTCCTCAACCTCAGGTGTGCTTGATCTCTCTTGTCTGTTCTACTCAACCTCAGGTGTGCTTGATCTCTCTTGACTGTTCTCCTCAAACTCAGGTGTGGCTTATTTTTCCTCTCTGTACCGTTCAACCCCAGCATTGGCTGGTACCTCCTCGATAGGGTTAATTAAATGAAACATTATGTTTTTATGATACAGTTAAATCCCTCTCTATAGCAAACAAATCGTGCACTGTGTCACTGTCTCCCAGTTATTATTATTATTATTATTATTATTATTATTATTATTATTATTATTATTATTATTATCTGGAGCATGCTAATTGGGTATTATTAAAATAAATTTGCTTAATGAAAATCAATACTTTTGAATACTGGAGTTACTTTCTGCAGCTGTGGTACAAAACAATTACATTGCACTTAAATCTCCCTGCCTTTTAATGTCCTGAGGATGTTTTTTTTTTCATACTTTTTATGTATTCATCATAATCCCCTATGATCCTGTTTTCCCTGATTCAGTTATGTTATTCTCTGGGGTTCCCAAGTACTAAAAAAAAGCCTGCACTAATTGCACATGTAGTTATATGTTATGGGTGATGCGTTGCTATAATCTCAGACAAAACTGCATTGTATCCCACTTGCTGCAATACCCATAAAACGGGTGATATCAGATATGAAATATTGTGCAATACCTGCAGTCAAATCTATTCTCATTAGAGGGTAGGCCAACACCAGGCTCGTTAAAAGGAGGATATCCGGATTCATATTAAAGTTTCAGCACTGCTTTAATTTATTTCTGCCCAGGATTTAAAAATAAAATAAGGAGAGCGAGAGAGAGAGAGAGAGAGAGAGAGAGAGAGAGAGAGAGAGAGAGAGAGAGAGAGAGAGAGAATTGAGGGGGAATTACTGTTGTGTTGTGAAGATGAGAGTTTATCTTGCACCCCCAGCTTTTACTGCTTTTATCCTTCTTTGTCCCTTTGTTTTCTGGATAGCCTAATTGCACTTTTAATGAATTACTGCTGTTTCCAAGTGCTGCCTGCTTCATTGCCTCTTCTTATTGTGTTATTCAATAGTGCAGTTCAGGCTCAGTAGATCCACCATTCTCTTTCTGTGCAGGTGCAGAATGACTGGGTACTGTAGGCGTTAATAGCAAGGTGTGCCCACAACAGTGCAAGGTTTCTGCGCAGATGTTATTTGTGTGTGCGTGTGTGTGTGTGTGTGTGTGTGTGTGTGTGTGTGTGTGTGTGTGTGTGTGTGTGTGTGTGTGTGTTCCCCAAACAAAAGGAAGCTGGCATGCTTGGGCACTGAAACAGCCAAAGATTTAAAGTATGGGTCCCATAGAAGGAGCAGCTTTACTACTCCACAATTAATATTCAAGGAAGGAGATGAAGAAGAATAAGAACCAAAAATGCATTTTTTACTGAATATGAATGAAGACTGTATCAAGGCATCTCGGGTCTTGTTGAGGATTTTGTTTTTAATGAAATTATAGCGCAATAAAGCGTATCTCTATGATGGCACAATTCCATTAATCCATAACAATCACTCTGAACATATTTGTCAGAAGTGAAATAAACCTTTGATCCGGGTGTGGCGACAGTATGGGATGGGACAGGGTATGGGGAGCTGGGGATTAGTTATTAAACATTGTTATTAAACATTATTAAACAAATTGGAGCCAACAATTTGGTACAGGAGCAGAGAGGGGGTGGGGGTGGGGGGTTTCTGGGAAAGAAAAGACTGAAAAGTTGCTGTCCTAATACTGTACATCGACTAATTGCTGCCTTTTTAGTTTCAGTAGTATGTGAAATTATTTTCGCACAGTTAACTTTTGCGTACACAGATATGCATGGTCTGAATGTGCAAATAAATCATGTTTCTCATATTCAGACTTCATTAGTATTGTACCGCAAGTTTTGGACTATCAAATTGTGGACCTTAAGAATCCATTCACCCTCATAAGCTGCTAAGGAAATACAAATACAAACCAGCAAACTTTACTGAATTTCCAGCCAGAGATGCAAACTCACACTGAACATCAGACACCCAGAATTCATTCCATCAAGTGGACTGATGGGTTTGCTGTTGACTTGCATGTGTATGGTCACCACTTTAAAATAAGCTAGGTATGGGCCTAAAACATTGAGTTCGAGGGTCTTGCCATTGCCAGCTATGGCCGGAGGTCTGCATTATAGGCAAGGCACTACTGGCCAGCCTCACCAGGTATGACAGGGGGTAAGCCGGCTGTGTTCATTGGTCTCATCGCCTATGGCCGCACAAACTGAGGCTACGTCATCCTCTGATGTCATAGGCAGTGTGCAACCAGTGATGCAGCTGCTGTGTGAATAGAAGTGACATTATCGTCACGCGAATCGGAGGAGTCATGTGTTCAGCTTCTCCTCCCAAACCTGGCAGAGGGGGTGTTGTGGTGAGGTCAGCAAGTTCAGTTGAGTTTGGTTTGGGAAAATCGGGGAAACAAACCAGGGTTAAAATCTCAATTAAAAAAAAATAATTAAATAATCAAAATAAACTCGGTTTAGCAGGGATGAAGAAATGCCATAGGTCCAATGCTAAGTGGAAATGCTGCAGTGCTATGCTGGGGGACACTTTCTTTTCATTGCTTGTTTTACTGAGACATGTTTTTACTGCATGCATGAATGTACAGTTCACTGGACAGTGTCCTGAGGGTTAGAGGTTTGAATGCTATAAGCCAGTAGTTTTGTCTGAATTTAATTACAGTTGAAAATTGGTCACAGAGAGTGTACAAAGTGAAATTGTACACTGCAAAACATTGCTCCCAAAAATAAATTATACATGCAGTTATACTTATAAACTATCCCTTTAGAAGCAAATAAAAATATATTCTTCCATTCCATTCTTGATTCCAATTATTTTCAAAGGAGGCACATTTTTTTCCAATCCAACAATGGTTTTGTAAACTAAAAATAACTGAGGAACAAAGCAAATAGCTGCTTCTGAAACTCTGCAATCAAGTCCACAGGCAGAATGCAGCAGTAATTGTTTGCGGTTTAAATGTGGCAAAGTTTCTCTACATCAGCAGATAGAGCACAACCCAGAAACAGGTCTAATGAAATAAGACCACCCATTTTTTATGTGTTTATACATTATAAATGGCCTGGATTTCAATCGACAGAGGCTGCAGTAATCAGATTAATATTTTGACCCACAAAACTTTAGGGGAGATTTTTTTCTCGAGTGGGGTTGGGGGGAGTGGATGTCCTGATTTTTCCCCAATTACTCTCACCCTATCCCCCTGTTTTGACAAGATCAAACTGAATCAGCATTTGCCAACTATGACCGGGACTTGGATACCGAATTAGCTTTGTCCTGCGGCAGGACTGGTTCAAGTCGGCAGTCCACTGCCTATGGCCCAATAGTCACCTAGCAAGCTATTCAAAAGGTACAAATGGGTGACCAGTTGTCATTAGTGAGAGCTGCACATCTCTCATTAATTAGCTCTGTTTTTCTGTGGCTCAGTCAGCTGCAGTGCTGGACGCATCAGAATGGACAGTTGGTGACACAACATCCTGGCAAAAATTGCTGGTCCGGAAAGGGAGGAAAGCAGGTCTAAAGGAACATTAACTAGTGGTATTAATTATTGAGGACATGGTAACAGGCGACCTGGCTGGAAAACGATAGGCGAGAGCGTTCGCTGTCCCACGACTGCGCGTAATGATCCGTTCTCACAGCGGCCTGAGGTGGGCGGGGGCAAACTGAACAGAATGTTCAGATTAGTACGGATATGGATGGGTCCAGGGGTGCGAGTGTATCTTCAAAAGCGAGATCGGCGTTGGGGATTGAGATCCGGCTTTGTGACTCAGAATCCCGCAGCGAGAACTGGGCCTTATTAAATGTGAATGTTGTTGCATCGCTTAAGGGTCTCTCCTCCTCTCCTCCCAACGCCGTTGCCATAGCTGCGTTCATTTCAGCCCAATTTCGTAACGGCAGACGCCGTTCATGAGGCCCGACCACCCGGTACATAGAGTGTGAGACTGAGGACAAGGGTAGAACGCATGGCCAATTAAAAAAAAACATTGTCTAATGAGCAATCAGATCAACTCCAAGGCAAAACACACCCAACTCACTCCCTCTTGCAGGGTTTTAATGAATCAATGGATTTTTGTTCTAACTGTTTTTGTTCTTCAAGGTGAAAACCTTGGGTATTAGGGCTGAGGAAGGCTATCAGGAATCAAACTTTAAATTGCTTTTGGAACTATTTGAGAATCCTTTCCCATCCTGCCTCGATTGCAACAAATGCCTGCTTTGAAAGCCCATGCAAGCCATCAGCGAGGCTGGCAGGATCAAGGCGTAGAAACCTTCACAGCTCACACAAAAGCATCTACAGGCTGAAACATCGACAGAAGATCATCTTGTACCTGTTTAAGATTGGTGAGCGCAACATGTTTAACTTGAAAAACTTCTGTCTGCTGCTCACACTATCAGTGATTACATAATATAAATATATAAATTAATTTGACAGAAATCACATTGTAATAGCACATTGTAATGAACTTTCCATTGATAAGGAATGGACAACTGCAAAAGTACCGGCTTGTATAATTAGAATATTTTCAGATTGGCCTCAGATTAAAAATAGCTTGAGGCAGAATATGATTACATGTGTACTTTGATAATAATGTATGAGCCTCAGCTTCATGCCAATAATAAACAGTGAGCTATTAAGCACAGGGAACTGTATAACCATTTAACTATTTACAGAGTAGTGATCATTGGACTGCATTTCAAACATTTAAATCTAAAAGAATGTGTAGCAACCCGTGACTCAAACAGGAACAATGGTATTTTATATGTGTGACGACTGGACCTACCAGTGAATAGCTAAATGACTCAGGTATAAGACAGCAGTGCCCACCCTGTAAGAGCACAAGAGCACAGGGTACCTGAGCCGAGATGAATGGCCAGTCAGAGTGGCATTGAACCCCACTGTTAATGATAGATATGTTTGCAATGTTTGTCCTCTCTGCTGACTAAGTAGTGTGAATCTGCGAATATGTCACCATGACAACATGCGATACAAACCGCAGATAATTGAGGGGGCCACTGCTTTGTTGCTTAGCATCGCTGTTGTGTTGGCAAAGAAAAATGTATAAGTAAACATTTCAGCAAAATCCAGGGGTAATTATTTTAAAAGGCATATTTAAAATGCCCTCATATGCTTGATGAATAAATAATGAGGAATTTGATCTTAGAGAAAGGTTTGATTAATAATTTAAAGTAATAGATGGAGTTGCCTTTTTACCTCAAATGAGTTATAGCTTAATAGCATTTGGAGAGGGCGGGGGTGGGTTGTGCAACTGTTGTAAAAAAAAAAAAAAAAAAAAAAGTGCCATTATCCCATTCCAGACAACTGACACCCTGCTATACAATCCAATTAAAAAAAAAAAAGAAAAAAAAAGTCAAATTTCAGAACTGAAGTAAATTCGGGTGTAAGTTTTAATGCCCACTCTTTCAGATTTATTCTGTAAATTATATAATAATTTTGTCATTTTGAATTGACCAGAAGCAGCACAGGTAAAAAAAAAAAAAAAAAGTCCCATCATGCATTGCAAGAAATGTTTTATCAGCAATTTGTCAGCTGAAATGCCTTTCAGGTAAACTTTGGTTTGATTTAATGCAAATAGAGCTATCGATTTTGCTGTCATGTGGCACAAACTTAGAGTGGGGGTAAGATTAAAATGTAAATATAAAGGGCGTTCCTTTTTACAGTGCTATAAAGCATGTTATGCATAAGGAACTTGTTATTGTCTCAACTTTAAAAAAAAAAAAAAAAACAATCATATCGATGCTACATTTCTATGATCTGTTATTGATCCAACTATTCAAATCAGTACATATAAGAGCACTAATCTTTTCATTAAGTTACATTGTTCAAGCTGAAAATGTAATGCCTTTGTATTCAGTGCTCATGGCCACTCACTGAATGCATAGGTAATAATGTGCTAACGAGTCCCTTTCTGGTGGTATATGTGTGCAGGCCCTGAGAAAACAGAGAACATGTATATGGGCCTGTATGTACATGGGAATCAAACCATGGCTGCAGGAAGGAAATGCAGAATGGGTCTTCGATTTTAAAACTGCGGCTTTCCATTCTGGTCTCAGCATATGGGGCAGGAAGTAAACTGTTCCCCCATAATTGCATGCATAGGATCAATAGACCCATAAAAAGACTTAGTGACTGAGAGAGTCTCCCTCCTTGTCTGTGATTTTAGAGCAGAGGAGGCATATATCTATAGGCCTTTGTTTGAATATGAGAGCAGGTACTGCACCTGCCAATGCCTGTGCCTGTGGAAATGGACTAGCCCTGATGAACACATTGCATTTCCTGTCAGCCTCACATGGTATTGTTAGCCTGGGAGCTAAAACCTTGTTAGCGTATTAAACAGTGGGAAAGATATTAGCATTGGCACCCAAACTGATATGGTAAATGCCTTTTTTTGATCTTACTAAACACCATAGTGACATTACTCACTCAAAAGATGACTATTTTGGCCATTTTGTCCATTCATTTGAAATTAATGGAGATTTAAATTAAAATCAGTTTAACCGTGTAACAAATTATGTTTCATGTCATCCTTTTTTTGCAAATCTGAAAGGTTCATCATATATTAGTCATGCATAGGCACATTTCATTGCTTACCGTAATATTAGATGGTGAAGCAATTATCTTTTAAAATTCTTACAATTAAATATGAGAATGAAACCATTTTATGGTTTTCATTGTTGTGCCACTTAAGCTTGCGAACATTCTCTGTGGGTGAAGTCACCCCTATTGAATGAATATTGTGGTAAAATGACAAGATAACCTCAGTAGGAGACTCATGTCTCTGCCCCAGAGTACAGTGGATCAAACCTGCTCAAGTCTCGCCTACAAGCTCTTCATATGTCATACATGGGGATCAGGTTGTCATTCTAATCATTTCCCATCCACAGGAAACTTTACAGATGGGTTTGAAATCATGGGACTGAAGGCACTGTGGAGAAATTGTATGGATTAACAAGCAACACAATAAGCAAGCCCAAGATGAGTCAAGAAGTGTATATGTGTTTGAATTCCCTGTGTTTCTAGCCAGCTCAGAGTTTAAATTGTCCTCTCAGCTCTAGTATCCATTAAATTATCTTAACCTTGGGTATACACCAACAAAAATAAAACAAGCTAACAAATAACCTGCTGCTTTGTAAGAAGGTTAAACACAGGCATTCTAAAGCCCTTAACTGATAGTGCTCGTGCAAGATATAACTGCATGCTCCACATACTGTTAACCACCCACCAAGACAGGATAATGGGGAACTTGCATGCCATTCATCACAGGGAAATAAAATAGCTTCTGTCCGACCCCCATTATAACACAGATCTGTGCCAAGATTGGACAAGAATCATGCTTCATCGGATCCTGACCAGAGGACTTAGTGAGAGGCCAGGGGTCAGTATCCCATTCAGTTTTATATTTCATACATCCCGTTTATGGAAAATCTATGTGCTATCGATCGAGAGCAGAGAACACTTCTGCGCTGTAAACTGTAATGCCTGGGCGAATGATAATCAATGACTCAATGACCTGTAGCTTCAGCCTGAGTGACCCTCCTCTTTTATTTTACACAACACATTACTGGGTCTTCACCTGCACTGTGCTGTATCTATCTGAATGCATGTGTCTGTGGATATGCCACTCCTTTACTAAAAAAGTGTGAATGAATTAAAAATGTTTTTTTTTTAATCAAAATAAGATATGATAATTATGGAATTTAATAGAACATGATTTTAGTGACTGAGCATGTATTACTTTGAAAAGCTCCCCAGTGACTGGCTTAATATTGATGATAGCTTCCATAAAATGAGAGGAATATATTTCATGGAACAATAATCAAATCCCTCATATACATTTATCGTAGGAAGCATTTGAATCAACAATCAATCCTCTCATTAGACTGCAGATCATTTAGGAAGCATTAGCTTTGGAGTCAGGTCTGACGGTGCAGTGACCTCTCTTGTTTACTTTGGCTTGGCTGTGATTTACTGTAGTCAGCCTGACAGTAAAGAGAGAATGCCCAGGTGCGCTGTTTCGGTAAGTTACCGGAACATGGCTGTGTTGTGACTTTGTGCCCTAATGATTTTTTGCACACCGGGGTAATGAGGTTTTCACTCCTGCACGCACTCGTCAGGACCGGCTGCTTTCTCGAGGGCCGCTTGATTAACTCGTGCTCAATGCTTCCTGAGGACGTTTACGGCGCTGCATCCCGCAGCTTTTCCTTCTGGGAGATGCCTTTGCTTAGTTTGCTTTTCTGCGTCCTGCCGGCTTGAGGCGTGGGTATCTCCTCCGCATCAGCATTTGATGAAGACAAAGCAGAGTCTATTTTTGTGGAATCAATTTCATGGCACATTTCAGTAGCATCCTATGCTGTAGCACATTTAAAGTTTTTTTTTTTTTTTTTTTTATCCCTCCCCTCAACCTCAGGATCATTTCAAAGAGTAGTAAAAAAAAAAAAAATCATAAATTATTTAGCACAACTTCCTTTTAATTTAACCACCTATCCCTCTGCTTTCTAAAAAAATAAGAAATCCTGAGAACATTTATAGCATTCATAAGCTCTGTGTTTTGCAAGCTAAAGTAATTTGACCTTCAACAGAAAAAAAAATATATGAGGCCAAACAGGAATAAGCACAAGAGTAATTGAGTGATACAAAGTATACCGCATGCTTCCATAGAGGGTGTGGCTTCTTGTTAATTAAGCAATTAACATCCCAGCATGCTCTGGGTCATGTACAAGAAAGAAAACTGTGGGCAGATTTAGTGGCCTATAATTATGGCTAATATGGGCAGTAGACGATGCAGACAAGGCCTTTTGAAAGAGGAATGATGCCGGTGGATCTGGCTGGAGGCTTAGTGAGGAACACAGCCCAGCTTGCCCATGTGCCATCATTAAGGATTGTGTGGTCACATATATCCTGTCTTTGCATTTTTGTGTGCATCTGCCCTACATCCAAATAAGTGACTTAATATTGACCTCATAGGAGATGTGCCATTTCATCTTTGAGCATGATGCAATATTCAATGCAAACTGTACCAGTGAATATGCTCTTGCATATATAATTTAAAAACTGTTTACCTAAATAAGTCGCCCAACAACGAGACACTTGCTAAACAAATCATATAACACAATGCGATACACATTGTGTTCACAAATTGAAATGTGTTTGCTGTAAACAAAAGCAGTCCTCTTGGAGTAGGTGCATTCTGGGTTTGGAAGACAATGCAGAATCACTTGGCTTGCAACATGTGTAACCTGCATGCCAAAAGTTATTCCAAATTATGAATGATGCTTTGTATCTTATTTGAAATTCTGAGAGAGAGAGAGAGAGAGGGAGAGAGAGAGAGAGAGAGAGAGAGAGATTTCCTTTCTGCTGCTAACCGTTCATGAATCTTTCTAACCCAGGTGCCCCTTCAATTGCAGAGCATACAGAGGCTATTACCGTCATGTTAGCCTGATGTCAGGGAGCCCTGGCTTTCACAGCCTGTCAGGTGAGGGGTAGCTGAAGGGACAGAGTGACAGGGTACCGCATTGCTCTCACCCTGAGGTATCATTACAGCCTGCAGAGAAAATGCCAAGATAACATCTAAATGTCAGCGCATGTACAAAAGTTGTTAGTCGAATGTCATTTCCTTTATTTTTCTCCCTCTTCCACCTTATAGCTGTCTTTAAATTGGTTATGAATATATATTTTGATTTCCATCCCTGTGGATGGTGAAGAATGTGCTTCACATGAATAAACCACTCTGGCTTTTTGATTGGTATCTACATCTATATGTGTACAGAACTTCATAATACACAGGAAACAACGAATACAAGAAAACTGAATTTAAAGAAAGGGTAATAAATCGGGTTGGATCATGAATTAGGCTGAATTTGAGTTTGTTTACATTCTTTCACGTATTATTGATTTCTTTTTGCCCTTCGCTGCATATGTAAATAGAACCTTGGGCTTGTATATGTGTTCTGCTACAATGATTCACCGTTTCTGAAAGTTATTAGGGACTGCATGAAATATTAACATTCTGGAGAAAGGGCCCATTCCTATTCTTTTCTCTCTATATCTGAATTTCCACGTCAATTAAACATTAGGTACTAATTGTCCCAAAAAATGAATTACGCGTTACCTTTTTTAACACGATGGGGAATGTGCTATTTGAAGGTAGACAGAATGACTGATGCCTTTCCTAAACAAAGTGTCCCAAATGACCCGATGTAAGCCAGCCAAAAATGATTTTATCTCATTTAACCGAGTGCTCATTAAATGAAATAATGCCCCTTTCACCCACGAAGCCGAGAGAAGTCAAGTGATAAAATATGTTGGAATACCGCATGTTTATTTTCTGTCATTCTTCCTCTTACATTTGCTCTTATTAAATTGCTCATTAGCAATTATGATGACTGCTTCGAGTTGCTTGGAATTGCCTTTTCGCCCCACCCTCTATCCATCCATGACAATTAATACCTGGCGTGGTGTACAGAAGCAATGTACGATGTCTGGTTATACAGTGAACTATCCTTTGCACAGTCCCTGAATTAAAGGTGATGTAAAAGCCCTGGAACTGATGTGCACAGAAAGTTATATGAAAAGTTATATGAGAGTTTCTTTTGCTGGTGCTATGGGGTTGCTCAACTGTCCAATGAGGGTGCCCTGAAATGGTATCCCGTTAATATGCCGGTCGCCATTGTTTTTTCTACTGCAACACCCCCGACTCACGCGCACACACGCACGTGCACACCCAGAACCCACTCCGCGACAGTTACAATTATAAATAAACCACAGTAATCTCCTGGGGGTGCTAGGGGGTTGCTATGGCTATCCTAGGGGCAGCTACAGCACCCCCAAGCCACTTCCTGGTGCTTCCTGTGGTCTGTACCAAATGTATGTGAGAGGATGAGCACATATTCTGGAATGGCCAGTGACCTTGAATTGCACCCACAAACAACAATACCTGAACACTTAACAGTGTTAAACTGCAGCTTTCTCAGGTTCCGTTTAGCTCAGAAGATGCGGTTGACCTTGGTCTGTGCTGAGATCAAACACTCTTTTTATCTCGCCTAGTGGAAACGTGTAGTCCCTCTCTTTGAAACCCGTCGGCCCAAGCTGAGCGAAACAACGCGGGCGGAGTACAAGCCGTAGATACCAGCTCTTTTCATAAATCATCCAGTGGTCCCGCTTTGGCGCTTTTGGATTTTCCTCCCTAATCTTTCTTTCACTTCTCCTTTTTCTTCCTCCTCTTCTTCTTTTTTCTTCTTTTTCTCTGTTTTTCCCCTTCCCTTCACACCACCGCAAGCAGATATGAAAAACTAATATTTCTCTAGCACTTTCCGGATTATTAGTCATGGTGGGTCTCGTTATGAAGGCGGGAGAAATAAAAATATAATAAAATAATAAAATGGTGGAGCAGATGCAGGTCTCAGCGCTTTGTGATCAAGCTGTGTGCTTTAATGGATCGCTGTGTGGCGGCTTACGGATGCGAGCCAGAACACAACGTCTTCACGGCCCGAAGTGGTGACATCACACACTGAACAACAGTACCCAAAAAAAAATAACTTTCCTTTGCACTTCATTTGAATACACAGAGGAATGTATTCGATGCTTTGACCTCATCCTTTTTGACTAATGGGCCATAGCACGCCATTGACCTTGAGCTACCATTTTATTTATTCATTTATTTTTTCTTTACAAAATTTTATTTAATTAAAAGAATAGTATTATTGCATTGCGTTCCCTGTCTTATTCAGCATAGTTTTGACTTGTTGCATACCAACATGTATTCAGGAAAAAAAAAGAATGAATAAATGACAAATTAGTTAATCATTATAGTAAGATATGTATTCATCTAATGTGCTAAGGTGCAGAATTTCACGGTTGTAGGTAAATGATGAGCCTTGGAGGCGTGAATGGCCTGTTCTCACCTTTATGAATACTTATGTTAGTATTTAACTCCATTTTGAATGCTTTGAAGCCTCTCACTCTTTACATACACGTCACAGACTGCAGTGAGGAGCTGAATATCTCCTACAATGCTGCAGCGATGCTTAAATCTCTAAGGGATCCAATGAAATAATAATTGTCTATATGTTTGAGACACAATTAGACACAAGTTTTGCTTTTGATGACAGATGCATCGTATTTCCAGTACTTTGTACTTTTTTTTCTGCGGACCTACAGTCAAATTCAGCTCTATTGAAATTTAAAATATTGGTGTTGTTTATATCCATCAACCACCTGGTGAAGGAAGGACCAGATTCCATACATGTGCATAAGAAACTAAAAGCGTCCATGAATCTTTAATTCAAAGGTTAGAACAAATCTCCATTGCACCTGGTCCAAGTGTGATTACTTTTATTTTAAATGAGTGAGTCTACAAAGGCTACCTGACACACCATAGCAGGCTACTGCGGAATGTGGGTCGGTAAACCACACATATTTTCGCGTGGGAGTTTTGATGTGACACAGTGTCATATTTTGGAGCATTCATTTCCCTGGGTATTGGTAAGCTTGTTAGTTTCTTGCCCAGCTATATCTGTCTGCTTATTGTGCCTCGGACGCCTGGCACGGTGGCTTAGTCTCTGCGGATGGCTCGAGTAAACACTGTGTCCCTGTCACAGTTCAACACAGCCCTTCGGCTGTCGCTCCTGTCCACTTTATGTTTCAGGCATTGTGCCATCGTGCCTCTCTTTCTCCCTGCTGCTTGTTCAACGGCGTAGTAGAATGGACAGTTATCACAGGGAGTTGACAGTCCTTCTTGTCTGCTTGCGACGTGAAACCCAAAGCAGACTCAATTCCAGCTTTCCAACGTTCAAGGCGCCGTTAGAAAAGTGACTCAAAGCTTGTTAATAGGCAGTCCTGTTTTATTTTTGAGCACCTCTCATGATCTGTTTTACTGAGTAGACACTGGTAGGAAAAAAAAAAAAACATAACCAACTGCTGAATACAGCATACAGTCCAAATCCACACTGTATGGCTTCAAACTGTAGAGAATCATTGAGCTAGTTTTAGAGGCATTTATATGTAATCGCATTGTATTTCAGAGAACATCAGTCAACAAGTGCAAGACATCAAATTCTTTTTAAAGGTATTTCTAAAACAAATGTGTATTCTTCTTATTCTTCTTCTTCGTCTTATTCTTCTTCTTATTATTATTATTATTATTAGTAGTAGTAGCGGAGGTAGTAGTATGGCAGCCTCCTGAGTGTGAACGACATCCCTTCGAATGCTGGGAAACGTCCCCCCCTTGGCTCCCCTTATCGAGGCTGGCGTCACAGCCATGGTGACAGACGGCAGAGAGCCTCAGAGGGCGATGGCTTCTTAATTAAACGAGAGGTCGTCTCTTCATCCCACGTATTTAAGCTGTCCTCCCGGGAGTGCCCGGTTTTAGAATCCCCCCACGTCACGGGCGAGATTCAATAAGAGGCTCCATAAATATGTCCCGCCAAGGGTCCTCCGCCGGAACTACGCACTCAAGCCGTGTCCCTGCAGTCTCCCTCACATGCAGGCTCGCCTCCGCTCCAGGTCTGAGACCCTGGGTGGTCTGACTTCAGTCTATCCCTCTGAATTTGTCTCCTCCCGATACAACGCTGGGGCAGGTGTCACTGTTAAGCGTTTTCGCGTCGGACCTAAAGTGCCGATGGTATCACTTTATGAGCGTTTAATGAAATTGATCCTGAAACAACAAAAGCTCCGCTATGCAAATCTACCGACACTCTCCTGCCTCTGTAATACATTATAAAACAGGCCAGGCTGTGAAGAGGAAAGCAGCGCTGGAAAAAAAAAAAAACACAGCAAACTAATCAGATAAATACACATTTAGGGACAGCCACTTACATAGGTGACATGACTGAAGAGTGCTCTCTCACTGCCCTCACAGCCGACCTGACAAGCTGCATATGTTTGTGTCCATGACGGTTTTATCCTTCCTGTTCCTATTTTTTTTTTGTCTTGTCATGGGCAGGAATTGAGAAAGGCATCAAATTAATTTTCTTTTAAAACCTCTTTTCATTTGAGTTAATTAACGCACAGCCCATTAAATAAATGTGGGGAAAAAAAAATAAAAAATCAGCTGAAAGCTTTTGGCATCCCTCTCTGCAGTGAGGTCTTTCTGCTACAGTTGGGCAGAGAAGTGGAAGGTGTTATCCCCTAAGCGACGAAGCCTGTTGCCCAGAGACACCGGCTTTTTTACACCCTGACGTAACCTTGGCGACAGAGGTTAGCTGCCTTTGATGTTATTTTCACACCGTCAGCCATGAGGTAAAAGTGTAAAACAGCCCAAATGTAAGTCCTAGAAAGCTGATGTGCATTCTGGAGTCTGTGGTTTCCTCTCAATCAGAAAACAATTTAGGCATTGGACATGAGGTGTGAGGACTCTCAAGCTAATCAATGCCTTAAATTAAGTGCTTAGTGCTGAGACACACCAGAAACCAATACACTTTGGCCCTCAGGAAATTCACTCAGATACCAGTGACCCACATGAATGTTTTTATGTAAAGTCAAACCTAGAGGGAGGTGGAGTTTTATTTTTTTCATTACCAACACATTACTCTTTAGGGGAGTCTCTTTGTTTAAATAAGTAATTTTGTGGTGAGGATTCTGTAAGAAGTAGCAGAGGACAAATTATGTCAGCCAGGGGAACCCCTGAATGAGACACTAGTTCCCCTAAAAGTAAAAAGCAGTCTATATAATATTTACAATTGTATTGTGATGGTCAAAGTGTGTCTATAGCGATACAGTCCATCTCTATCAAATAAAAGCATTAAAAATATAAACCCACAGGGTGTGGCAGCGTGGGTGTTGGAGGGAGGGGGGGGGGGCAGGACATGGGGGAGGGAACATGGGACAGGAGGGGTATCCAGGTATAATTTCCTGTGCTGTTTTAGCCTTCCTCTAACAGAGGTGAGTAGCTGCTGGTGCCTGGAAACATCTGGTCACCATGGTGAGAGAACAAGGATTCTGGGGAAAGCGTTTCTAAACATTTATCTAGTGCTGGAGGAAGAACCCCCTGCACACCAAAAACACCCCCCCCACCCATTCCATGACAGCTGAGTTTGAAACGGTAATTCAGAGATTCATCCAGACATGGATCATGATTGCCCTCCATAGCTGGACAGCTGTAGCCCACCACATTCATAAGAAAGTCCTTTAATCAAGAAAAAAAAAAAAAAAATTAAAATGGCCTGCCTCGGGGTAACGCACTCAAAAATAGCTTCAAAACATTGCTAATTAGGATGAAACAAAAACTAATGGAAATGAAAAACAACAAGTCAGATAGTGATGCTGTGTTTATGCTGAACTATAACATAACAAGCCACCCCCTGAAACCTGCTGGTTCCGTGCTTCAGTTTTTATCATTTAGTGTCAGCATTTTTTTCAGTTTCTCCAATTTTGTGTCCCAAATTTGAAATCACACACCAAATTTGCAGCTGCTCCTCTATGTGGAGTTCTCCAGCAGAATCTCTTGTGCCGTGTTGATGCACTCGCTAGCAAGCCAATGACTGTTTTTCACACCACAGGGCACACAGCACAACAGAGGAGCTGTAGCGCTATGGGCAACACTGGTATCCATCCTTGAGGAAGCTGCAGTTATCCTGTGGATGCCTTGAGCCTCATTGGTTGGAGATCCACGGAACTGCTGGCACTGAAAAGCAAATCGAGCCAATCATATTGACTCCTGGTCATAGTCTGCTTAATTTAAGTCTTTGATTGGCTGAAATTTCCCAAGACCCTTTCTTCCCCCCAAAAGTCATTGAAGTGATTGAAGGAAACTTAAAACCCTGGACATGAGGTGGTCCTCTGTCCATGAGTACACAGATTTCCATTACTCTTCATCTCACATGTACGTAGCCACATGTCACAGCGCAAGACTAAGGGTTGCCAGCAGACCTAGAAAAGTGACGTCTGTCCCTAAAGATATTTACAGTGTCCTGGATTGTGAACAATTATGATGGAGAGCATTTTTATCCCTGATAATTCTGAAATCATTAACGTAAAACAAAATCCTCCAATACAAGGAGAAGAAGATGATTAGATGGGAGTGTATGACAGCAAACAAATGGCACAGCATCAATGACTCCTGGTTTAGGCCGAAATATCTAGTCTATGTGGGTATGTGGTTAGTGCATCTACCCATTGGAAAACATGTCAGGAATCTCACTTTTCCTCAAAGTTTCATCTATGAAGAGAAGTAATGTATATATATATATATATAAAAATATATATAAAGAAATCCAACAAGGATCGATTAGTACATAAATAAAAACCAAAGAACAGTTTTTTTTTTTTTTTCAGATGAATACTTGTGTTTCAAAGTTATCATTTGTTTTGCTTTCTGAAATAATGATGCATAGGTGAGAATCAATAGTTTCATCATTTGGAAATCATTTAATGCAGGAAGAAGGTTCCATTTTGCCTGACATGAGTATTTATCTCAAAGCTGTTAAGAATGAACACACTCATAATTCTGTCTCCCTTTCTATCTTTCATTCACCTCTGCTGACAACTAATGCCAATAGTAGCGATGGGAGCTTTCTATTTAAAATTCACTTTTTCATTTGTATGATATTCAATCCCACGTTCAGCTCAAAAGCCAAATTTGTAAATGTTTCCAAATGATTTTCAAAGGGCATGCGGAGCAGGAGTAAACACATCTGATTTCAATAATTAGAAAACTTCACAGATCCAAAAACCTGGCATGCCAACACAGATGTGCTCAGACATGGCAGAGCAGTAAATATGCATTTTCTCTTCCAGCAAGGAAGTGCTGAAAGTGAATATGGGGTAATGGATAATGAGACATTTTAATGTAGAATACCTAACAGTCTTTAGCATGCAACCGTGGCATGTTTTACACTCCTGTGACCTTTCTTTTGTCTTTGCTGTTGTCATCATTGTTTCAAACCCTTCATGGCATGACCTAGACAATTATTCACACTTTTTTTTTTTTTGCTTGTGCTGGAACATTGAAACTGGAAAACAATGAAGGTCACCAGTTTGACTTCCCTCATGCTGGTTCAGTTCCATCTAGACTTCACTGAGATATTTCACCACGCCATGGTGGCCCAAAAACACAAATTAAGGCCCTAATAGATCATTTGTTACACCAATTTGTAAGATTCAGCTATCTGTTTTATGCCAATGGAAATGCATTACCACCTAACATATGTTGGTATTGAGCTAAGCAGCATTTAATATTCAGGGAAAAAATAAAGGCAAACCACACAGCAAGATATATAGTCAGACTTCAAAACTCCCCCCCTTGTTATGCCGATCAATAGAGTCCCTAGTGTACACCCATTACATTACGATAGGTCCATGGGAGTCACTGGAGGCAACGAACAGTGAACATGCACAATAATCATAATTAATCAAGCAGCCAGATTCTTGAATTACATGCATGGCTTATTTATTTGTCTGGGTACATGCATTACCGCCAGTGGAAATGTCAGAACTGAAAATATAATGAGAAGCTATTGACTTAAATACAAACTGGAAAAAAAAAAAAAAAAATGCGTGAGAACAATTTATTCAATGAGAAAAATATTCTAGGGTCATCAAAGTTGACAACAGCCATGCAATTTGTAATTACCCTCAAGTGCAATGCATGATTTTATATTTAAGGGGGTAAATTGTTTTAGTTGTTTTATATTGTCACTACTGCAAAAATAAGTACTTTAGCAAATAAAAATAAAAAGGAGTTTAAAGTGAACATAACATTTGTACCATTAATGGTGTGATGTTAATGATTCATAACTGTGACAAATAATGTTAATCCACAATGAATAAATGAAAGTAAACCTAATGGAATGTGGCAAATGTGTCCTTTTTCTCATGACACTGAAAATGACATTCAGTAAAGTTCAGTGTCAATGAAATGAAATGTGATCTTGGGGTGTAAATTCCCCATCAAACAGAACCTTTTCTCAAGTGGCAGCCAATTTCACACATGTGACAAACGCCCAACGCAAATCCCAGGAGGCAGGAGGGTAAGGGAGTGATCCCTCTCAGTGGGTACCTATCACAAGAAGAATTCTGGCAACAGCACTTGCAAATAACCACCCCCCAACCCCCCCCATCCCAACATGAACGCTCAGCCACATTCACATGATTGACAGCACCCTGTGGAACCAGACTTATCACAAGCGCTGAGAAGTTCTTTTGAATTTGAATGCAATATGCTGCCATTTTATTAATAAATACACGTGGGTGTGAGGGCCCTCTCCAGCACATGACTCAGACAGCTGCTTAAGAATGAAGACGTGTCACTGGGCGACTCAACTTCTGCTGAGTCACCGCCTTGGCAAAGACCATATGCTATTCTTTTTTTCTCCTTAAAATACGGCATTAAAATACACCCAGGAAAAAAATGATATCTACTAGCCTAAAGCGTATTTGTTCAAGATTAAATTATGGTGGGCACTGATGCTCTTCACACATTTAATTTTCGAAATGGGTCAAATTCACCTTTTCACACTCCCTTGCCCCTTAACGTGCTGTTGCTTATACTCATAACTGCTCCGAGCAAGAATCGAACTCCCTCGTTAATGGTTCCTGCTTATTTATTTATTTATCTGTGTTAACTGTGAGGGCGCGCAATGCATCAGCAACGCTCCATCAAAAATGTCGCTGTGCAAGCGTCTAACTGACTTCGAGTACATTTCCAGTCATGACACTACCCCCCCAACGCAAACACAGGCTGCAAGGAGGAGGACGAGAGAGAAAAGTGCAGTTTGCTTCTGAACCCCATTAAAAGGACATTACTATGACTGATGGGGCCCCCGATATCGTGGTTTGGCCTGAACTGACCATGAGAACTGATTTTATTTGTTTGCTGGCCGAAGCCAAACATCCACAATGCTTGAAGGGATGAGGAAAAATGAGGCTGTCTTCTTCTGGTCTCAGCACTTCACTATTATTTATTTATTAATATATATATATATATTTATCAGGACAGATATGTTACCACTCAGGAAAGTCATTGTTCGTCCAAAGTCTATTGAGCCAATGCCTACCTAAGTAAGTATTGGATCAGGTACTAAGCATATGCAAAATTATGTATAAGGTTAAAGTAACAATAGCCAATTGCTGACTATCTGTACTTTTTGTGCTTTCAATATTCTGTATGGGTATCGTATGGGAAAATGTGTGGATCCCTGGACCTGCAAACATTGCAACAGCCTGTCTATGTATTTCCACACGTGGATTCATATCAACCTCCACAACAAAAAAATAACAAAGTAATAATAATAATAATAATAATAATAAATTAATTAATTAATCACTGGTGGTGCCCAAGGATATGGGAAATATGAAATACTGCCAGTCAAATATGCAGTTTCTGTGTTTTTGCTGTTTTGGAGAACATTTATCTTGCTGCATTCATGTTATTTTAAGAGTAAAATAATTGCACACACCGAAACAAAAGGGAATTGATTGAAAATAAATACTCCATTGAAATTTTGTCCAATGAAAAATTTCAATTTACATTTAAATTATTGTTTCCTAAGAAAAGTAGGACAAGCTTTTTCATATCTGTTGACCCTGATGGGAGAATTTGACGATACAGGCAACATCTGTTGTAAATCCTGACAAAATGGATTTTTCCCCTTTTTCTTGGGAAGTATGCATATTCCTGTATACCGCTTTGGTCGATTGAAAATGCTCTTTGGATCCACTGTGTCAACTTGGCTAAACAGCAACGTAATTATATTTCTGCAGAACACATTCCCAACTTCTCTTGCAGACCACGATAAGAAGCAAGCTATTTAAGTTTTTTTTTTCTTTTTCATACTTGCTTCTGCCACTCTGACTCATGTAGAATATCTTTGCCTACATACTGTAACACACAATTTCTGTGTAGTCATTTCAAAGGGAACTTGGCACGTTTGATTGATTGTTCTGTTCAGTTCACAGACTAAAAAAGATATTGAACACAATATATATGTAAATCAGCTGAAATTACGAAATTGTTTTGAGTGATGGCAAAATGAATGGATTCTTTCAATCTGGGCTGAAGTACAAACATTATTTATTAAAAGTACAAATTATGTGACATCATTGATCTTACTTTCTTGAAACTGTTTCCTACTTTTTTATATACGTTCTGTGGGTGAGCAGAACTGGAAAGTAAATGTGTATTTATTCATCCTTGATTGTACTAAAACAAAGTAAAAGGACCAGTGGGCACATGCAACAGAGAGCCTGGTTTCCAAGGTGACTAGCGTTGATGTTTTCACCCAGTTTTTTCGAACACCCAAGAGCCCTGCAGACTCAGAAGAGAGTAGCCACGCACATGACTTTTTCCCATTGTGGGACAAATGTTACTATTTTTCAAGCTGCTGAAGCAAAACCAATCAAATGTTGCCTATACAATTGGAAGAACACAAAGTCAACATTTACTTGGTTCATGAACGTGCAGGTGCCCAGCCAGGCCAGGAGAGGTCGTCAGAGAGTCACCTAGTGTTTAACCCTTATCCTTTAACCATGGGCAGAGCCAAACTCTGTGTCAACAATGTAGACTTGGCCCTGATAATGTAACTGCTGGGACTCAATCTTCCAACTTTGGGCTCTAAAAAAAAAAAAAAATAAAAATCATTTTACTCCATGAGTCCTTAAGTCACACTACAGTTAGTTATTAAGCTATTTTACGCTTTCATACATTGACGGCAGTAAATACTACTTATACTGTTTGAAGACTACTTCACCGCTCATGCAAGTTACTGCAGAATTAGTCCACTCCAAAAAAAAATATTTGCTGTCACATTAATCTAATGGGACATCCACGCAAACTAAATTGAAAAATATTCCAAAAACAAAGGATGCAGAAAAAAATAAAACATTATACAAAATCAAATGAAGCCTTGATAAAAAAAAAAATGATATGTCAAAAACCTTTGCTTTTTCAACATTTTTTAACCGCTGTGCTTATAAGATAAACAATCGAAAACATACAGACAATATCCATGTGTGGGCCTTTTATGACTGAAATACTACACTCTAATCACGGTGTGATTGGCAAGCACCTGCGCCGGGGAAGCTTTTCTTGCTTGCATGTTACCGATTTTCCGCAGACTGACATTTTGCTGAAGCAATTCAGGTTAAAAGCCTTACTCAGTGGTATAATTGCAGTGCTCTGCCAAGGACTTGAACCTGGTCCAAATCTTTTCCAGGCAAATCTATTCCAACTGCCTCTCAAACCCTTTATTTTTATTGGTTAAAAAGGGGGAGAAAAGAGCAATATTTACTCAGGGGAGTGCAATTACTTTCTGGGAACTCGTACGTGAGGACTGAATGTCTGAGTTTGGCATGGCGAGAGAGGACAGGCGTCTCGTGGTGGGGGGGGGCGAAAGGGGGCGGAGGGGTAGCTGACATATTGAGCTGTCCTGCCTGGCTGGAACAATTGGCTGTATGTTTCTGCTGCTGTTGACCCACTCTACCCCCGCTTGCCCACAGACTCACAGGGCCAGGTGACGGACGTCTCAGCCGAACACCTGGCCTCTTCTGGGTTAATTCCAAATGCGGCTCCGGGGTCATGCTTGATCGGAGGGAGGAAGGGGAAAAAACAGTAGGAATAATGCAGCAAAGTCCCCTGGGATAAACGCGGCGGCCAGCCTTTGCTTGGACTCGTCTGGAGTTTACGAGTCTGTCAGGAACCAGCTCAAGCACAGATTAAGAAGACAAACAGCCAGGCGGCAGAAGCTGAAGAACTGTCAACATTATGACTTTGCTTTTGTTCAATTGGTATACCGGCTATCTCCCTCGACACTGTGATATCTTTAAGAACCTGAGAACATTTTGTGTCAGGGTGAGGATATTCTGGCCACCTGGGAATGTCAGGTACCTGCTGTCTGATGAGGATCCAGGACTGTGTCTAACCTGGGCTCAAACACATCAATGGTCTTTTGGTAGTACCATTTTATTGCTGGTATAAAATTCTCTTCATGTGAAAGAGTTATTACTAACATCTTACTGGCATGGTTCTAGAATCTCTTTACCATTCACCTTACCAGATTTCACAGTGATGCTTGTCCTCAAGTATTCTAGGCTTTTAATTAATTTTTAATGAATTATTCTTATTTTTCATTTATTTGTTTGTCCGTCCGTCCGTCTGTCCGTCCGTCCGTTCATTCATTTGTGATGCCTCGTTGCCTCTTCTGGATGATTATAACAGCCTAATCAAATCTCACACCAAGCTGGATTGCATAAGATAAATGGTTTTCACTTTTTTTGTAGTACCATTTCAGTGTTGTTGAACGTCAGGTTTAAACCATTTTTACACTATAGTGTTTAAAGTTGTGTTGCTGCTTGTTGCAAACAAGGGAGAAGTGTTTTTTTTTTTCCTCCCCAGATCAACCCGGATGAAGTATTAGGAGGTCGCAGACTTTTCCATAGCCACTGAGCCCAGTGTATGATAAGAAAGCAGTTTTACCCTTCCCTCTGTAATCCAAAAGCATTGAACCTCCATTCCCCACCCCCGATACCCCCTCACATCCCAACATTCTCACAAGCGGACCGATCCGTAAGAAAGCGAAGATGACCCAACCTTGAAGAGGACTTATTCATACCCAGCCCGGTCCGAGAAACAGGGCCTGTCGGGATGATTTCTTGCTCCATTCTGTTGGAGAAGTGCAATGCTTTATCATGGCTAGGGCATCATGGTTTCTATAAAGCACGGAGGCCAACCCAATGGAGGCCGCTTCAGGCCGAGCCTTACGCACACACACACACACACACACACGTCCTTTCCAGTCACCGTGATTTAAGACTGGGACTCGACGCTGAGTAATTGTATGTTAAATCCGTCACCTTCTGCATATTAATAATAATAATAAAAAGAGACGACAATTTCCTGACACTTTTTTATCTGCAGTTTCACTGAGATAACGGCAAGGTAAATTTTGGAAAAAAAAAAACAGAAAAAAAAACAAGGCAGCGTCCTTGTCTCATGTTCGAAAATAACAAATAAAACAACTTGCTCATCTCTGCTCACACTCCAAAATAATGTGGGAATGTATTTAATCATGAGAACATGACTCATAGGTCTTAACCCATTAACACCCCAAAAGACTTATTTCTAAGCATGCCAAAGCGCTAAGTTTTTTTTTTTTTTTTTTTTTTTAAAGTTATATATTCCTTATTCTGGTATTTCAGCTCTACACCCCAGGCTAAGATCTTATGGGATGTTTATTCTCTCTCCGTGTCCTTCTGAACTCGTTTGTGACATGTCCGCTGGGAGCTGTAATACTCTCAGCTGGGACTTGGCAGAAGGTACTGTAGCACATCATGGTAATAGATTTCACTGGAACTGAGCTGTAATGGACAGGACGTTAATTTGATTGTACCAAACGTATCGTTCAGCCTCATCGGATTAGACAGAAGCTTCGATTGCAATGTGTGGAAAGGTCACCTTTTTCAATCAGTCAAATCTGTTCTTTATTTAATGTAACATTTCTTTTTTTTTTTCAGAGGGAATTCTGGCATAGTGTTTCTGAGAGGTCGCCACATGAGAGTGTTGCTAGATTATTGCAGATCCAATATGCACTGAAACGGGAAGAGATCAGAGAGAAAAATTAAAAACACAGCTGACCTCCAAAATCGGTATTACTAACAAAGATCCAAATACTCAGAGGCAAAAGTACTGGGCATGTAAACCAAGAATTCTGGCTAAGTAAATTTGCATTACATAAGCGCTAGTGAGCACAAAAAAAAAGAAACCCAATTATTGTAAATGTGGTAATCATGAAGGGAGGAAATAAATAAATATATTCTAAATCCTTCCATTTTGAACAGAAACTCAGCCTTGCCTTGTGGGAGATCAAATAACTATGGTGACCTCAAAATGTGAAGCTATATGAGATGAAAACGTTCACAGTATCGTCATTAATCAGCTCTGCAACTGCCACGGGCTCCACATAAACAGAATGTCATCACACAGAAGCAATCCAGCTAACTAAGGAGAGAGAGAGAGAGCAAGAGAGAGAGAGAGACAGAGAGAGAGAGAGAGAGAGAGAGAGAGTTTGAGCTTTAACCCACCTTTATTGAGACATTACAACATGAAAACCCAGACTCTAACACAGACACAGAAACAAATCAAACTACATACATCAAAAAAAATAAAAATAAAAAAACAAGACTTCTGTACCCCAACCCCAAACACTGAAATACCTTGGGGAAAAAAAGGCAAAGGCACAGGCAAATAAAATAAAATCAAAAGGTAAGGAGAGAGAGAAAGAGAGAGAGAGAGAGAGAGAGAGAGAGAGAGAGAGAGAGAGAGAGAGAGATAATGAGAACAGTTTGGAGAGTTTGAGTTTTTGTAAAGGAGGGAGAGAGACAGAGTTAGAGACTGACACAAAAAGAGAAGGAGATAGTGAGTCAGAGGAGTAGAGAGGAAAGGCGTTAGAGAGAGAGGGAGAAAAGAGAAGAGAGAGAGAGAGAGAGAGAGAGAAAGAGCTACTTGACAATTGCAAATAGCTTTGGTCTATGCTCCAAGGATCAAATGTTCACTTATATAGAGGTGCAATCCAACCAATGATATCACTGCAAATATCGATCACTGGCAAAATGAACGATACCCCACACAGTCTGGTCTCACACTGCTTTTCTTAAATGAAATGCTATATCCCTTAGATCCCCACTGCCCTTTGTTAATTGTCTAATGTGATCCCCCCTGTTAAATAATTGAAACCTTCCGTTTGCCCGAATGTTTCCGTGCATGGGGGGAGGGGGATGGGGTGTGTGTGGCCGTGGGGTAGGTGTTAGGGTGAGTAAATAGCACCTTTACGTCCTGTTTGTCTGTTGTCTAACCCATAACCCACCCCCCGCCCCCAGCCCCTCCCCCAAGCCCCCTTCCTTCTCTAGGTTTCACCTCCGTAATTCCTGGTAGTGATTGATGTCCATGTAGCCACATAGACTTTCCCCATGGGGAGGTGGGGGGTGTGGAAGATGGACAGCGTATCCACACGAGAGTTTGTGCACTTAACCTGGTCAAACACTCTCCTCATACATCAGCTCAGATGTAGTGTGCTTGGCAGCGGGCTGCTCCGTGCCGGCGCATACCATGATACCACTGCTAGGTAATGGTGATGTAGCTCTTGATAAAGGCACTGGGCAAAATCACACTACACAAAGAATATTGTAGCATACAGTAGTATTATTTAGCATATCAAAAAAAAAAATGTAGGCCAATACATACAGTCCCCAACTTACGAGCTTAAAACACTTACATTAGCCTGCAGTTGGGCTAAATCATTAACACTCATTAAGGCTGTTTTATAACAAAGTGTTGAATATCTCATGTAACTCATTGAATACTTTACTGAATGCAAAGTCAAAAAATCGTAAGTTGGACCATCGTAACTTGGGGGTTGTCTGAATATTAGTGGGTCTTGATTACTTTCAAGCGGGTAGTAAAAGATTTACAAAATGAACAACCATGTCAAGGATTTAAGACTGGAATCTTGTGTAAACCTATACAGAAAGTCATAAACTAATGTCTATCTCTAACTAGGAGAGATCTTTTCTTGCAAAACTTATCAAATCAGCATGTTTACACATCTTGTCAATTTATAATACAAAAGAATATCAGTCATAGCTGTATAATATAACACTTAAACTAAAAGCTATGTTATGCTACTCATGTCCTCTTTAGACTGTCATAACACCTGTTATAACCTGCCATGACAGTTTATTACTCATTATATCTGATGTAATAGTGCTGTCATAAAGCGAATTTTAGTGATTTATGGTAGGTGCTATGTAATCTTAATGACAACATTATGGAAGACTTATACTTCAATAAAATGCCACCCCGTATAGATTTCTCTATTACCTGTAATTCATTACACACTTAAACAAAGACAGCATGAAAAAAAAGGCTACTTAATGAGATGAACTGGCTCTGTATGGGACAGAATTGCTATTTATGTTATTTGCAACTAAATTTCAAAGGTATGACATGGAGAACATTATTCATATTGAACTATCTGGCTATTATTTATGTATGAGGGGTAAAATGCTTCATAACACTGTTAAAAGCAGTCATACTGCTGACACTGCTAATGACCTTTAAAAAGGCACCAATGGCCTGTATTTAGAAGCAACATAAGGAGCCCTGATGACAAGCGCAGGCACTCACTTTGGGGACGCGTGGACCTGCCATATTGCCTGTAGTCTAGACAGCATCTTGGAGAAACAGATCAACGCTTTGGAAATTGATCTGCCAAGTTTCTCCAGAAAAAAAAAAAGAAAAAAGACAAAAAAAAAGATTGTTCACATGCAGTCCGGTGACAACAGCCTTCAATAAAAAAAGATTATGATTCTGGCTGGTTCCCCTCACTTATTCATTTATTCCCTACTTTTTTCTCCAACAGTGAGACATGACACACGCACACACACACACACACACACACACACACACACACACACACACACACACACACACACACACACACCACATTGATGCTCTGACTGTGCACATTACAGCCAACTAAAAAGCAATACGGATGCGCCTTTTTGTTTTGTTTTGGGCCCATCTTTCATAATCATTGACACAGAAAACAAGCACACAACAATATGATGACTGGGGAGAGATGGCGAATTAAACCTAGCATTCCCAAACATGCTGGGTAGGCAGATGAGGAAAGCGGCAGGGGTAACACATGTCTAGAGCCGTTCCACCACGCACTTCAACCTGCGGCATGTATTTATTTGTTTATTTATTTACCTTTTCTATTGTGACTTAATTCCATGCACATACATATATAAGTGGTAAAATAGGATGCAAATCGATAGCCGCTGTATGTTAGCAGGATATGTAGACACTAAGCTGAATGTTCCAGTTGATGTATGTCCTCTGTGTCTATATGCTGAACATGGAATTGCTAGATGAAAGCAATGATCGAACGAGGAGCTGACAGAAGGACTGAGGGCCTCATTCAGTCTAACCACAGAGTGTATCTCTCCTGACCGCGAATGAAAATTTACATAAATAGTACTCTTTGATCACACAGAATGTAGGTTATCAGAGATAATGAATGGAAAACATTTTAAAATGCAAATAGCTCCAGGGGTCATTTTACATGTGTGTCATTCCACACAGTTCACGCTCTTGAAACAAGCACATAAATGAACAAATAAATAAATAACCAGCCCCGATTTCAGCCTCAATATGACAGGAACCATCATGGACATAACAGTTATAGCCCCCGATCCCTATCAAACTTATTTCCTGAGCACACAAGTAGGTTCACTGGCATGTCAGTTTTCAGACAAGGGTGATTGTGCAACACCATTTTAAAACTTGTGCATGAGATTATTTCTGAAAAATAAAAAAAAAAAATCGGGATGATTCAAGAGGGGCTTCAAACACATTTGCCTGGGTGGTGCTATTACTAAAATGAATATTTTACAGTATGTATTCCATGAGTACAGTTTATCCATGCCCTGAGCCTCAGTGGGACAGCCCTCTCAGAGCCGGTCTACTTTATAATAATGTGGGGGAATCCTGCCAAGCGCCAGCAGCCCAATGACTACTAATGATTTTATTAAAAAAAGGAGTGATATGGGGCCGGTGGCTCCTGGTCAGTCAGTCAATATTAGCGCCGGCATGAAGGTTCGACTACCCCTGGGGTGTTCTCTTTGCCCCTGCCTCGTTATTACCCCGCGGGGCAAACTGATCCAATCTGCCCCGTGGGCGTACTGAGCAGTGCAGAGACACACAGGAAATATGTTCTTCTGAAGACAAATGGTAAACAATTAATATCCATGCTTCATATGTATGTATTTATTTATTTTTATGAAATAGGCTTTTGCCACAGCTTGCTCCTAAACACTACCATTCCTGAATGCTGAGGCAGAGACTAGCTGTGTCTCTGTCTGCACTAAGGCCAACGTTTTTGTAGATTTGCGCATGCGTAGACGGTTCTCATACTGTGTTGAATGATCAACGTTGAGGCAAAGACTGGCCCTACAGTCTATGGCTCTTCCATGTCACGTGACATCCACTCCTTCTCGCTTCGGACAGCGCCCTTCCCCAACTTGCAGTGTACCTGTTACAGACATGAGTGTGTATGACCACCTGCCGGGAGTCGCGTGAGTGAGCTAACCGGTTAGCTTGGTACATGTCATGCAGCAATGGCTACCGGGTTTTAAAGACCAGTAGCATCTTTTAAAATGACATATCGATGCCATGTGGATATTATCTACAGTTTTAAAGAACCTTTTTTCAACAGCCTAACAAATACAGACCATGTTTTGTCTATCCACACATAATATGTACTTGGGCCCATGACTCAATGTCATTAATTGAATGTAGACATATGCCACATTGATAAGTCACTGCCCACCCGGGCAAAGATTTCACCGCATGTTATGGGCCCAAGGTCTGGTTTCCAACAGAGACTATGGGATGGATTACCATGCTCATGAGCCAGAGGTGCACAACAGTTAAATGAATTCTTTAAATTAAATGCACTTTAAATTTGCATTATAATACTGTACACATGCATATGTAATATGCATTTATCATCTTTAATTTGAGTGGTTTATGTATTATAAAATGTTATGAAGCAACCTGCAATGGAATGAGAGGACCTATGAGAAATCCATACTGCATATCAAACAGCTACATATAAATGCACTTTTCAAAGGCTGTGACTAATGTATAATAATAAATTATGATAGTGATTATTCTGTTTGTCTGTCTGCCTGTCTGTCTATCTATCTAACAAAAATAAAACCAACATTATCTGGAAGAAGACAACAGACTGAACAGATAACCAAATCCTCCCCTGTCTTCATGAATGACTGCACCGTAAATATTCCACTCTCAAACGGCTGGTTGGTTTTATGTGGCCAGACTGCTGCTGTCCTCTCTGCCAGCAGTAGGCATTTGTTCCTAACCCACAACAGCGCGGATGGGAGGCTTGCTGTCGCCACGGCATTTCGCCTGGGCGCAGAAAATGAGACATTTATGTGACGGAAGCTAAGACCGCAAAGTGAAAGACCCGCAGTGGAAATGGGAGAAGCCTTCCTGGCAAAAGAAATGAAAATCATATCCTGTACGATGCCAGTCTCTCTTTTACCTGAAAGATGAGGTAGAGAGAGAGAGAGAGAGAGAGAGAGAGAGAGAGAGAGAGAGAGACGTCTGATTCACATTGCTGGGTTCCACCAGCCACTCTTCTTTCTCGCAGCGTAAGGGGCATTCAGTGACGAGTGCTTGACTGTATACTGTGAGGATGCTGGCAGTTGTATCCCCTCGCACTTAAGCCACTTCATGGGATTGCATCTGCACTCTGAATAAAGGAGTGAATGGGCTTCAGGATCAGAGAGCCGCGGTATTGCCTCTTTCTGCCTGTACACACTCCAGAAGATAGGCTTCTGCAGACTGAAGGATAAATACAGAGGCCTTTCTTTGTACTAAATACAGAAATAAATACAGAGGATTATATATAGCACACACACACACACACACACACACACACACACACACACACACACACACACACACACACGCATTAGCCTCCTGTGAAAATCTGAGTAGTAGAGGAATGAAAATCTGTTCATTGTTGCATTTTGTTACATTAGATAAGTTTCACTGGCTCAGAGTTTTTTTTTTTTTTTTTATATATATATGTATATAATTAAAGTTGTCAGTGTTTTACATACTGACACAGTTTCCTGCTCCTGCAGTTTCTGGTGTGGCTGCCCTCCTATCCTCCCGGCTGCAGGGCCTAAATTGTTTCCTCCTGGTCCTCCATCATGAATGCGGGGGGGAGAGGGAGAATGTGCCTTCAGATCTCTTTGGCCGTCAGCGTGGCCTTTTTTTCCATTCAAAGGTTAGGGAACTCAGCGTGAACGCCTTCTGCCCTGATGGCGCTGTTCTTATCTGTACACGCAGTATTGCACAATCCCATTCTGGGCTGCATGTTTATAACGTGCTGCACTTGATAGCTGCACTGCTCCACACACTGCCTGTCTTATCCATCTTTTCACCTGTCCAGATATACAGGTTGGACAAAAAAAAAAAAAACCTTAAACACCTGGGCAAGTATATGCAAAGCAGTGGCTACACTGACAGATGATGACTATGGTTTCAGGACTTCTCTGTCTTTTTTGTTTAATTGAATTGTTCGGTACCCTCTTCTCACATAAACCATGACTAACAATACAAAGGATGAACCTGACCATCTTTCAGCCTAGAGGCAAGTGTTCTGACCCCTTTACTTAAAACACTGAACCTGTTTTAGATGCAGGTGTAAATAATAATATAATAAATAAAAATGCCACAACGCACTACCAACATCATCCGTGATTATGGCAGAGATGCTACAGGAGGAAATCTCAGTGTCATGGTGGGAGTTTCAATGACTGGGACAGATATCATCTTAATGATACTGCAGGAGAGACAGTGTCTGATGTGATGACAGTATGGAGCAGTGAGGGAAAGACATCAACAGTAAAGGGCAACAGTGGGTGGTGGAGCACACTCCAGCGTCGGGATGGCTGTCCATTAATTCACTCTGCAAGGCAAGCTATAAAAAAAAGTGGCCAAACATCGAGCTAAGTGACTTTACCGTCTTGTTGTTTGCATCCCTTAATGACAGACCAGGGTGAATAAAGTTGATGCTTTCATTGTGAAGTTTATCATGTTATCCTAAAGACACAAAAACTTTAGATGACATTTATAGAATGGAACCAACAATATTATCTTAAAAATGTAGTATATAATACTGTGTTGAAAATCTACGAAGGTGTACCCAATGAACCTGACCAAGTTGACTGAATGCTACCTGACATTTTTTGTGGTCTATGTGCCAAATTTATCATTGCTTGTCAGCAAATCTCACCAGCATATCTGCAGCTCAACAGTACAGGCTGAATTAAAACCCATGTTGGCTTAAGGTGGTTCTTTGCACTTCGTAAAACATCACATGACTCACTGTTCTCCTGGACCAATCAAACTAACTGGCAATGGACTCTTTGCAAAGCGGTATTGTGGAAGAGTTGCAAACACAATTAGCCAATTTTGAATATGGTGGCTTGTGAAGATGATTTGGAGTTATTTCCTCCATTGATACATAAGCTCCATGAGATAGCCAATTAAGACTGAGATATCCACTCAAAATAAAAGATGTAATTGCCAGCCATATTGTGGCCCTTTTTTGAGGAGGCAAACATATGAACTTCTTTTAATTTGTCATTTCCACCACCTCGCTTAATAACACATTCCTCTTCCAGTTATAAACGTTACTCAGATGGTGGGCTTCTCTAGCTTACTAAAATATTGACTTAATGTCTGCTTTTCTTTAATGTTCTTGGGATTCAGCGACAGGAGAACAAAGGCAAATTTAAACTGGGCTTTGAAAGGTTAACTCACTTTTCCTATTACTGCATACACAACAGCAGGGGCCAAAACGCCTTTCTTCAAAGGAAACACAATACATAATTTGTGTGGCCTTTGCTCTTTTCCTTTGGAATGGAATAAAAACAAAGACAAAAAAAAAAGATATGACGCTAGCAGTCCTCTGTATTAGCCAGTATTCTCTACAGGCTATGCAACCTGGTTTCATTAATCATTGCTCTTTGTATGAAATGTAGCTGGACCGTACTGAGCTGCAATGTGAAATTCTGCATATGCATGTGTCTCATACATTTTTATGAGACATTCTTTAATACATTTCATATTGAGATTATTTATATAATAGGGAATCATGCATGTGGCTAATATAAATTTCATTGACTATAAGGAGAATGAAAGCTTAGCCATGGTTAGAATACATTCTCTACCTGCTCTCCAGAGAACTCTGTAACAAAGGATTGGTATTCACATCCCGTGCATGGGAGTTTTGTTTGACTGCGTTCAAAATCCTTCATTGGTGTAGGAAAATTAAAACTGAGCTATTGGTTTCCACCGCACGTTTGCGATTTATAGTTGCCACGTTTCTGTATTGATAAGTGATCCAGAGCGGTGATGAAACCTCAGCTCAGCCTCACCTGGGTCAATACTGCACGCTGCCATAACGAGTTCAGCGTCATCTCAACCGTCATTTTTCAGGGCCCAGCTCAGCTAGGTGCTCGATGACAAGACCATACCAGAATCTAATGTATGGGTTAAGACCTACACAAACTTTGGAAAGGGTCCAGGTTTTGGAGAAATATGCTCCTTTTTTATGCAGGAAAGGTGACAGGTGGGGAAACAGTTGACAGAGGAAAGTATTTTATGAGGTATTTTAGATTTTGATTTTAATCTAGGGGCATAACTGGAAATGGCTAATGGTATTTTTTTTTTTTTGTCTTCATAAAGATTTATTTTAATAAAGATGATAAGAAACTTACAAAGGTCACTTTAAAAAAAAGCTGAAAAAAGTGTAAAAGCAGGCCTGAAATAGCGGTAAATATTCACTTACAGCAGGCAAAAACAACTTGATATAAGAATACTATTTTCATTGTGATGCAAGCAATGGGACAGTAAAACAAAAACCAAGATGCTGTTTCTCACCGCACTATTGATTACTGTCATGTTCCTGTATTGATAAGTGACTGTCTAGGTGTTTATGATGAGATTTTCTTTAAAAATTCACCGAGACGCATCAGTCTAGCCCTGGGAGCTCCATTTCATATCTGCTCAGCTCCAGAAATGGCATAAAGTAATATAACTCTGAAAAATGAAAAGAAAATCCAGCTCCATCTCCAGAAACCATTAAGACCCCCCACCCCCACCCCCACCCCCATACCTCCGGGGTCAGTAAACTAATAGTTATTCATCCGCGTGACAGAAAATCTTTCTGGCATCACCACTGGGATTCGGGAGGTTATGTTTAAGGTTATAGAATTCAACTAAAGATCATCAGTTGTTCGAGTCCCCCTCTGAACTTCAAACACAATAAAGCACTGCGATCCGTTCCTCTTCGTCGAAGAATAAAACGCAACACTTCAAAAGTTATTTATAATGCTATTTCTCCTTCCCAACATCCCATTCACCTGTCTGAAACAGTTACGCTCTCAAATAAATCTGCATACCGACTGGGGGCCTGCGAGAAGGAAACTCGATTGTTTGCATTTTCTTGGCTCTGTTTACACGCGTCGCTAAGATAACGTGCTAGCGCTGTCATCTCTACTAGAACGATTATTAAGCAGGATTTTTCAAAATGCATTTTTTTTTTTTTTTGCCAGATTCCTCACAGGAACAACAAATTTATTCAAGGCCACAAAAAGGCCTCCAGGTCTCGCATGCACCTTCTATTTTTAAAATCCAATGTCAGACACAATATTGTGAAAAAAAAAAATCCTGCTGGATAGAAATAATGAATTGCTATAAAGGAGGGGGAAAAAACACTCTGCAAATTCAAAATGTTTAATTATGCGTGCAGTGGCGGATCAAAGAACGAGTGCGCCAGGCCACAGAGGAGTGGAGGTGTAGTACGAGCGTCAGCTTTTTCTGTCGCCAGGGTGCCTCTGTTAGTGTGTATGCAGCTGGGGGGCCTGTTTATAGGGGAAGTTATTTACGTTGCATTGTTTCAACCATCCCTACCTCTAGAGGAAAGAGAAAATAAACAAACATATAAGGTAAATAAGCAAATATACAAGTAAATAGGAAGTGGAAGGAAAGCGGGAGTCATAATTCATGAAACTGAAGAAATGTGCAAAAGGGTTATCGAGAGAGAGAGGAGAGAGAGAGAGAGAGAGAGAACAGAGACAGAGACAGAGAGAGAGAAAAAGACAGAGAGAGAGGTAGAGATAGAGAAAGAGAGATTGAAAGAAGAAAGACAAACAGGATAGGTTGACTGTGAGAGAGAGAAAGAGAAAGGGAGAGGGAAATATAAAGAGACTGGGAGAGTAGAGACATAAGAAGCAAAAGAGTGGCTGAGTTTGACAGGGAGGGAGAGATGGAAGGATGCAGAGAGAGAGGATTAAGAGAGATACAGAGAGAGGTGCAGTGTGGGAGAGTGAGAGAAGGTGAGATAGATAGAGAGTGTGAGTTAGAGTGAGAGACAGTCTCCTTTGAGAGGTGGCGGGCGGTCCCAGCGCTCCTGGAGTGTCGCAGTGAAGTAGATCTGCAGCAGCTGCTTCAGCAGCTCAGACCGAGCTCCGGCTCTGATTGGCCCGCGGTAATCTCTGACCTGCAGCGTCCGCGCCCGGCCGCGGCTGGCGGAATGGCGGGAATGCTGTGGTCAGTGGCGCGCCGCTCGGATGGCAGCTCGGCTCTACAACTCACGGTTCAGCCCTGGCTCGGTGTACGCACTGCGCACAAAATGCACACCGAACAGACACACACTGAAAAGCTGCGGCCTGAGGATGATTTGGGTTCTGATGTGTGTGTGTGTGTGTGTGTGTGTGTGTGTGTGTGTGTGAAACAGAGAAATAACCTGTGTATTGACCAGTGATATGTGTGTGTGTGCGAGTGTGTGTGTGTGTGTGTGTGTGTGTGTGTGTGTGTGTGTGTGTGT
This sequence comes from Albula goreensis, assembly GCA_022829145.1. Classification (NCBI taxonomy): domain Eukaryota; kingdom Metazoa; phylum Chordata; class Actinopteri; order Albuliformes; family Albulidae; genus Albula; species Albula goreensis. The sequence goes on from CM040756.1 coordinate 5,405,077, forward strand.
GTGTGTGTGTGTGTGAAACAGAGAAATAACCTGTGTATTGACCAGTGATATGTGTGTGTGTGTGTGTGTGTGTGTGTGTGTGTGTGTGTGTGTGTGTGTGTGTATAAGTGGGTGTGTATAAGTGGGTGGGTGGTAGGAGGGAATGAGAGATTGACATAAAAACATCAAAATGAGATAGGAAGTAAACAGTGAATAAAAAGAGATTACATTCTTTTCTGTGTATCTTTGAATGAATAAGCTCTTTGTTCTTTTCAAATGCAGCTCTTTGTTCACTGCCTTAAAAAAAATGCAATTCACAAGTAAATCCCTTGGAGGCCGATCTATATATACACAATTGAAAATAGCACAAAAAAAGACAGTGTGGTGGCTGTTCCGTGGGAACAGGTGCAATATCCTCCATAGATGGAGGACCATCCATCACCCAGCACTTTAATTTGAGGTGTTTAGCGCACCAGCTGTTGGTCGTCTGAGAGACTGAAATTCGTAGGTGCGCAAAGTGGGTGGCTCTTGTGCTGTAATTTGGCTCCTCTTCTAATTTTTCACTGAGCGGGACAGTGGAAAGGTACTCACGGCTTGGTTATGTAACCGAAGGTGATTATACTCATTTGCTTGTCAAACATCACTTCATTAAGCTCGTGGGACTGGGCCTCTGTGATTGGCTAACTCTTACTAAACTTTTATTCTTTGAGGCCATAGGGTCTGTCTGCTGGTCTGTCTGCTGGTGTTTCTGTCCAGACTCCACTGATTAGTTTACCTGCTCGGTTTCAAAGGTGGCTCATTAGGATAATAAGTACGGCTGGAGCAGGTACTTTTTCACCCTGTGGTCCTCAGCATAGCGATCTGAGTGTGCTGAGCCTAAACAACTAAAGTAACTTCAAAAAGTAAGCTTATCATTAAATTCACATGGAAAGTCACTATTTTCCAAGCTCCCCCATACAATGAAATTACCATGATTTGATCAGTTGTATTTATGTTGACTTACTATATTCCTGATCCTTATTCAAGGGAATGACGTAGGTAAGGGGCACCATGGACTGGTGCCACGTAATGCCAGTGGCAGGTTTCGTTCATGTTTGGCATCACCACAAGGGGGCACACAGTTCCAGAGAGGCAGGGTTTGATTTGGCAGAATTGCCTTGAGTTATCATTAACTCGTGACTCAACCATTCTATCGGGCACCTGTGGCCCACCTGTACCAGGTGTGCACCTAAAGTAACCCTCCAACCGTGGAGTCCAGCTGGGGCGGTAGCACAGAGCAAATGGCAGCATGCGCTGCAAAGGACAGGAGTGTGTTCTCTGCGCCCTCACAAACCCATGCCATGACATGGGAGTACAAGATAGATTTTAAACTGGGAGGCAAAAAAAAAGGTTAAATAAATAAATAAATACTTGATACAAGCTGTTTAAAAATGCATTCATTTAATTAAAATATATCACTAGGGACCAATGAAAATGGAGATGGAGGAACTCAAATTTACGGGAGAAAGCTCAGATGCCATGAGGTTTGATGGTGTACTAGATCAGTTCCCAGCAGCACCAACACAATTAACTTGCGTCTTTTTACTCATGATTCAGCAGAGCATACAAACATAAACACACACACACACACACACACACACACACACACACACACACACACACACACACACACACAACCTTCATGTGTACAGGCGCACGATGTTCTCAGGTAGTAGAGTAGTATGATATAAGATGACTCTCTACTGTATAGAACATTCACATATACACAAGCAGTCATGCACACATAGACACACACACACACACACACACACACACACACACACACACACACACACACACACACACACACACACACACACTGTTCTCATGCAGAAGGGCGGACAGTTGAAGCCCACCCGCTCTTTTCAGGGAGACAGAAGTGTGGGGATCTGAGGCGGGGCCAATGGAGTGGAGAGACCCTGGGAACAACCCTGCCATCGATTTACCTCAACAGAGGAGAGTTTCCAAAAGACACGTCCCCCAAAATCCCATGAGAGGCGAAAACTTCCCAGCGAGCGCGTAAGGTGAGGAGGGGAGCTGGCGCTCTGGGCCGGGGAGATTATTAAAACGAGAGCGGGGGAAGCATGCTGCAAGCGTGCGCTTTCACGCTGGAGCGCCTCGGTCAGACGCAGAGACGGTCGCGGCGCGCGACAGCGTCATTGGACAGATATGAGTGGAGAGAGCGCGGCAGAGCCACGAGGGGCAGCTTGACATTGCATTAGAGGTTCAGTGGGGCTGTCACAACCATCACAGCACTTCTGCTGTGACTGCAGATACACTCATGTCTAACAGAACTCTCCTGGATTCCTGAGGACACCGTGGATTTATTTATTTATTTAGCTACTTATTCATTTATTTATTCAGCTTTCATCTTTGCCAGCGTGAATTAGACTGGCTTGAGTTTTTTTCGACTGGATACATTTTGCAGAGGTGATATGAAGTGAATCACATGACAGTATACCTGCAGTCTTCCAATCAAATCTCCCACCTTCGAACCGTAAGCTCTGGTTTGCATGACGATATCTGCCAATAAACCCAGGTTTATCCTCCCTTAATTGTATGCAGTGTCATCATGTTTCTTTCACACATTTAGAAGATGCATCTATCTAGAACAACATGCATGAGATAATTTCACAATACAGTCCATTTACACTGGTCAAAGGTTTTTCAGGTTAATTATCTTGCTTGAGAGCGCCCTCTGGGACTTGAACCCTCAACCTCTCATTTACAAGCCTGGTCCACTCACTGTTACCTCCCAGCTTTTAAACCTGTGATTAACATAGATGCAACATATAGCACTCGCACTGCTGCAGCGGCGCTGGCTACCAGGAATCTGCTCTAACCGGAGGGCGAGCAAGTGTCACAGAGCCAGTGGATTATACCAATCCTGTCTGCATTTGCCATTCAGCCCCAACCCCCACCGATTCCAGCCACAGAACACGCTGAGAGAGCGCGATAAAGACGCGCTTTCAAAGTCCGGATCGCACAGCGCACAACCCGTGAGTTTTATTCCTCCCCCCGTGTAACCAGGAGAGAAATTAATGAATAAAAAAAGGATTATAGGCAATACGGCATGTCATGCTGACACATGGTTATGAATGGCCTGTGTGCGCGTGTTTGTGTGTTAGCCATTTATCACGCATAATGCTGTCATGATGCTTTAGGGGCTGGGTGGTGCCTCGAACGCTCCTTCCCCGCAAGAACAATAAGCGGACCGTTGGAAGGAGTCGGTATCTCTTTTGAAGTGGTTTTCCTCAGTGCGTAATTCCGTTATTCAAAGTCAGATGTTCCAATTGAATTTTGATGAGCAAAGGGGACAGGGAACATCAGCGTCTTGTTCCAGACGTGTCACACATTCAATCTCGCTCTGAGAGGATTATTCCTGAAAGGGGTTCAGCTTAAGGATGAAGGCTCCTTTATAATTTCCTTTTTTTACATTTTCTTTTTTCTCTTTCTCTCTCTTTTTTTAGCGTGGCCACTCAGAAGCGTGCCATACGATAGAATGGCTCTCTCGCTGTAGATACGCATCACCTGTCCGACAGACACTTCTGAGATTGAAGTCCCTTCTCCACTGGCTCTGTCACAGTGGAGTCCCATTTGTCTTTCCACTATCTCTCTTATGCAGGGCTGCTACGCTCTCTGTACTAAATCAATACCGCGGGCCAGAGGGGAACATGCATGCTCACCAGGTAATTGATTCAAAGTAACAATAATAAAAAAAAAAAAAAAAAAAAGTTTTATAAAATTGCTTTCTCACATATTTGAGTTTTGTAATATCTCTAAAATTGTTTTCCATCTGTGGGACCTATAACATGTAATTTCAGAAATAAAACTTCTGTAGCGCAACAAAGCCACATGTAATAACCCATTCCCCAAGGCATTTTCTGATTTATCTCCTCTTTTAGACGCCCACCATAAATTAATTATCGATTTTCCCTGCATCGCAGTCATCTTCATAATCGTGTATATGCTTATATGATAATGAGATTTTTCTTGATCATACACAGATGGGAAGCCCTCTCTGGTCCACTTCTTTCTCAAAGGGGTCATTGCTTTGTGTGCAGGTCCAGGGGAAGATCCCTGCCTCCCCCCAGCTGCCGCGGATCAGCAGTTTGAGGCATTTGTTTCAGTGGAAATCACATCAGGTGTGTGTGTGGGGGGTGTGTATCTGCTCTCCTTTGCAGTCTACTTCAGCGCCGTCAGATCTGGGCTGCTTCTGAAATCGCCCTATTGGAGCATCATTAAATCTGTCAGTAGTACGATCCACTCAAAATCATCACAGATCTCTTCACAGGCTGAGGTGATATTGGAAAGTATGTAGGTATCAGAGCTCTCTTTTCACCGCCCATCGGCTTTGATCAGCTTCCTTTTCCACCTATTAATTCATATACTTATTATGCTCACAGACATCACTTTTAATTTTTAATTTTTTTTAAATCATATTATTTATGCATTTACTGTATGTTCATATTATTTTGACATCTATGAGGTTAAGTTCACAGGAAATACTTCAGTGCAGAGAAAAAAAAAAAAAAAAAAAAGCAAGTGCTTCACTCTGTCCTGTCATTTTGGATTATCACCCAAGCAAAATTCACCATACGCGCATACACTTCAAGCAACTGGACTAAAAGAACATATCTGTCTCCACTGGCATAAATTGTGTCAGCCACAGACTCCTGGATCAGTAAAGCATACATGCATTTACATATAAGAATTTCTAAAGCAAAGAAAAAAAAAATATCTGACTGCTACAGACTGTGATCACTGTCACACACAGTGCAGAAACCACAAGCCAGCTTGTGCTGCCTGTCATTTTTTACTGCATGCGTACTAATCAGTTAAAAGCCACTTTAATTGTGTCCGTCCACCCGTGTAACGTGTTTACTGCCCTTCCTATACAAGGAATTAAGCACCAAGGCAGAAACCTACAACAGAGCGACACGAGCGCCGCGGAAGCTCACTGACCCCTGCTGTCTGTTCTGTAGCTCAATGAGTGCATCATTCACTCGTTTGGGAAGAGAGAGACACAGAGCAGAGCGCGCCAGGGAGCGAGATACGTGGAGCAGATATTTCATCTCCTAAAAACAGACCGTCCCGGACTCAAAACAGGCATGCACAGGTCTGCAGACCCTGCACCCAACTTATTTCAGGCAAGCGAGATTTAAAATGTGCTGTACCAAAAGCCATGTTTCAACAGTGGGAACAATGAATAAGTTCTCTACAGAACCAGGAAAGAAAGTACTGTTTAAGAACGGGATGCCCCACCAGGCATTATGAACATCATGATATTGAACGAAAATAATGCACTTCCTTTTGTATTTCCCATAATCTCCTGTGACAAGGGAACAGGGGAGTTTTAATATCATAGCATATCCAGTGATCAGAGTCACATCAGCCATCCAGAGTTGTGGTCTCTCTCTCTCTCTGTCTCTCTCTCTTGCTCTCTCGCTCTCCATCCCTATAACTGACTCTCTCTCTCTCTCTCGCTCTCTCCTTTCTCTCTCAGTCTCTCTCAGTTTGTTCAAATCTTGCCTGCTGGAAATCACTCTGATCCAGAAAAAAAAAAAAAAAAAAAAAAATCTTGTGCACCACAAAGCTGGAAGCCGTGTAAAGATGGTCTTACCTTGACTGAGTCCCTCTTTGGGCAGACGGAGTGAAAGCCAGTGTAATCCAAACAGCAAGCGAGCGGAGCGCAGAAACTGTCCTGTGAGTAAATGCTCACTGTGAGCTAAGAGCAGCACCCTCTCTGCTCTCTCTCCCTCTCTCTGTCTGCCGCTCTTTCGCTCTCTCTCCTCGCTGTACTCCCTCTCTCTCCTTTTCTCTGGCTCTTCCACTCTCTCTCTCTCTCTCTCGTTCTCACCTCGCTGTACTCCCTCTCTCTCTCTCTCTCTCTCTCTCTCTGTCTTTTTCTGTCTTTTTCTGTGGCTCTCCCGCTCTCTCTCTCCCTCACTCTTTCTCTCTTTATGTCTCTCTGGTCCCCTTCTTCTGGTTGTATCTCTTTTTTCACTCTTAACCCCTATTTAGTCTCTCACACTCCTTCTTTCCCTCTCTTCCCTCCCTCCCTCCCCCTCTCTCTCTCTCTCTCTCTCTCTCTCTCTCAGAGGAAGAACAGAGAGCGTGTGATCGCAGCAGCAGCAGTAGCAGCAGAGGCAGAAGCAGGCTGTAGCTGGAGCTGTAGCTGTAGCTATAGCTGGTACCGGAGTGGGATCGGGTCTCTGTAGACAGCGCGGGGCAGAGCGCAGAGCGCAGAGCAGAGAGATGGCTGTCCGCAGCGGACAGAGCGTGAAGCAGAGCGCTCGGAGCGAGCTGCTGACTGAGGGCAGAGCGTGAAGCGGAGACAGAGCCCTGGCTGCTGGCTGCTGGCTGGCTGTGCGCGTAACGCGGCTGACTCTCTGACTGACTGCCTCGCTGGCTCGCGCCAGCGCTTAGCACTCAGGGACCTGTGACTGGTGTGAGACGCACCCCCCCCCCTCCCCCATGCACCCCCCATCCCCCAGTTCCCCTGAGTGCCGGGATCTTCATCGGCCAGATTAACAGAGAAGCCGACCATCCCTCCACCCACCCCCCCCCCCTTTCCTCCCCTCCCGCAGTGGGGTTTATGGTCACCAGGGGGATCTTTAATTCACAGAGACAGGACCACTCGGGAATCCTGTCCCTTCCAGACTACTGCACTCACAGATGTGTGTGTGAGTGTGTGTGTGTGTGTGTGTGTGTGTGTGTGTGTGTGTGTGTGTGTGTGTGTGTGTGTGTGTGTGTGTGTGTGTGTGTGTGTGTGGCAGTGAAAGAGAGATATAAAAAAGGGACATGAATAGTACCGAAGAAAAGATCTGAAGTACAGTGCAGAAGATTTGTAGAAGAGCTAGGAGAACCTAAGGGTTTAAGAACGGCACACAGGATGTTTTTTTTATTTTTTTTTTTTGTATATACAGCTCCTCAAATGTATTTAAATGTGTAGATATGGAATACAAATATTATATATATATTATACAGCTCAAATAAAATTGTTAAAATATTTGTTTTTCAACATAGTTGTGCATGTTCTGAGTGAGCACAGGATTACTCCTTTCCCTTCCCACAGCCCAGCACTGCATTGCACAAGCCTGGCTAAATGACCATATCTTCCTCATGGTGCTTCATCCTTAAAGACACTGCAAGCCTAGTATGTAACCTTTCCATCGGTATTAATCCAATATGACAAGAATAACTAAACTCAGAGGTGTATAGTGTGTGTGTGTGTGTGTGTGTGTGTGTGTGTGTGTGTGTGTGTGTGTGTGTGTGTGTGTGTGTGTGTGTGTGTGTGTGTGTGTGTGTGCATGTGACACACATTGTACACTGGAGACATTATTTCATACACTGAAATTATTGGGATTACTTACAAGGAAAATTTCAATCAAGGCTAAAACTTCAGTTGTAAATATGAACATTTACATTTGTGGGTGGCCAAAATAATTGTCCAGTGGCCTCTACTCTGGCTGATTTTTCATACAGTTTTGTAAGTCACTCTGGAAATGAATGTACCCTGAATGCCTAAATGAAAATATAAGGTAGACATGTGATTCTGGCGGTGTCCAGCAGGGGGCAAGCCTGTTGAAAAACAGACAAGACAGAACTGCACGTAAATTTTGTGTGAATCTACCATTAATGGTTGGCAGCAGGAGTGTGATTATCTCGGCGAACCATAGTCCCACCCAGGTGACAGCAGTGTAACTACAGCAGTATAGTGTGGGTTTTTTTTTTTTTTTTAGCGCTAACTCCAAAACAGATGGGCATTTAATCTGTGGTTTAAATACAAATAGTCTTATATCCGGATGGGACGGAGCGAGTCCGTAATTTCAGGGCTGGTGGCATAATGCCCTGCTGCTTGTTTAAGAAATATTGTGGGATGAGCCGGGCACCAGCTGCCACGCAGTGGAAGGGTCTAGCAGGATTATGCGCTATAATTAGCTTGCTCAGGAATGACGGCCCAAGACCATTCTACAGCTAATTTGAGTTTTTTATTTATTTGTTCTTTTTATTACTGTACACGGAATTGCGGATGGCAATTTGGATAATACATCTAGACTTCTGCGTGTGGAACATTGCCGGTCTCTCCGGTGGTAGCTCTTCCTCCATTCCCTTTTGGACCTTCGCTTTTTTGTCATCTGCATAGGAGCAGACAATTTCTTTACAGATAAGATCACTGAAAGGACAACCAAAAAAAAAGTGAAAGTCGAAGGGCAGAACTCCATATTTCACTTAACTATGATCAAAAGTAATCACTTTATACTCAGGGTTTGAACCCTGACAAACTGTACAGTTAAATTACAGGACGTTGGTGTTTTGTGAATATGTCAAAAATGTAAATAATGTAAGAAATAAAAGAAGGGATTCACCTATATACAATTGGTTGTAGGAAAATGATGAAGGCATTTTTAATTTCGATAGAGCAGAACAGGAAAAAGCCAGATTGCTAGATTCACAAAACTAGAATCAGGCAAAAAACCGGACTGCTAGAATCACAAAACTCAAGACAAGACAAATTAGTAAGAAGTGGATAACCAGAATCAGGTCTATTAATCATTCGGTCACTGACATCTTCTGGGATGTGGAACTGACTAGCCTATATTCAAAATGAGTTGGCACAGAACAGATAAAAATGGCTTTACAATATATTTCATTAGAGGAAAAAACTGTCGGAGAGATACTACAAATGATCCTCTCTCACTGTGGTCATAAAAAAATGACCTTGAGGGAGAAGATCTTTCCATGCACTGAATAAGGCCTCCAGTGAGACCGCAAGCTTAGTGAGGGCTTTCACATAGCTATACAGAGATGCTGTTCCGTTGAATAAAGGTTCTGGTCTATAATGGCTGTTGAAATGTGTAGGTTTGTTTGTGAAATTGTATTCTGGTTTAAGAAGCAAGTAGGGTTTGTTATAGGATCAAATTTAAACTTACTCAAAATGTGTGCCTGAGCTCACATGTCTATGTACACTGCATGTTATACATATGCACATGCATTACTAATCAGATCAAAGGTCGTTCTCACACTAATTCACAGTTATTAGTAACACATTTTAAACACATTTTTCATTGAGTTTGAACATAGATTTCTTAGACTCTTAGCTCTAAATACTCAGATGTCCATTGGCCGATTTTGTGAAGTTAGAGTTCTGCTTTATTGTTGATGCCATGCTCTTGTGTAATGACCATTTAATAATGAACATGATAAATGGTATACAGAATGTTATGATGACGACGATGATGATGGTTATGATGATGATGATGATGATGATGATTTCATCTGAAAGATATGTATAATAAATTTAGTTTAGGCGATTATTTGGCAGGACTCAGTCAAACGATAGTAGAAATGATTTGACAGTAAGGTGTAAATATTTAATTTCAAACACCACAAGAAATATATTTTGAGGCACAGGTCCAACAAAAACATGTTTGTGTCTGAGTGTACAGTGGAAGTGATAGGAAAAAATATAAATAAACACAGAGAACTTTGGAGTAACTCAGCTGGTTAATGAGGCTGGGCATGAACACAGACTGGTCTCTGTATCAGAGATATCTAAGCCACAGGATCATTTCAAAATGTTGACTGCAAATCTGAGGAAGGGTCTCCAGGTCGTTCAGTTGACCGTCATCCAGCATTCAGCTGTCAGTCCCATGATTAACCTGGACAGGTGTATGTTGAGTTCATGTTCCTCTGATGGCACAGGATATATGTAATTGTTCACTCACCAGCAGTGAAACAAAACCAAGGGGTAGATGTCACTGGAGGTGGATGATATTAGGTTTGTATGCCTTCCTGCTCCCAGGTATGTTGGACAGGGTCACCTGCAGCAGGGCTGATAAGTTCATTTTAGTCATACAAATAAATTAAACACTACTTTAAAACATACAGGAAAGGTCAACAGGAACCAAGCTGCTGACATGCAGGTAACTGCGTTAGAGGACAACGTGTGACTCAGTTGCATCACGTATTGCGTTGGGTGCAGGTGGTGCAGCTGCAACCAGAGATGCAGCTCTGGAAATTGAAGACTGGGCACAGATCACAGACAAAAAAAAAAAAAGATGATGGGGGAAAAATGAGAATAAAAGAATATAAATAGAGCACAAAAGCTTTCACGTGGACTGTGCTGAAAGTGCTTATTGAATGAATAGACTTTATGAATGTGACAGATACAAGTTTAAACATTGGATCAGCATATTCTTCCAGTAATTCACTTACGCTTCTGCCAGTCAAGTGTTTATACAACATCAATATAATGGATTTCTTGTAGTCACTTTGTGGTTTTGACTATGGAATACTGATAGAGGAAGGGCAGTGTCCTTAATTAATCCAAAAATAAGCATCCAGCTTCTTAACAATGTACTATGAAGTCCACTGCTTATACCTCTTGAATTTGACTGTGATGTTCCATGTTTTAATGTTGGTAATAGTATGTGGTAAAAGTATTTTTAAGGACTTAAGATCAAGAGCATTTTCTGTTTTATTTTATTCGGTTCTGTAATATTGCGATGGACAGAGCATACTTGATCAGGAGGACAGTTGTTTGCGGTCAGGCATGAATGCACACCCTGAGTCAACCTGATGCCTTTGGTCTCACCCGCTGCTGGAGTCTGGCTGAGGAGCACGCAGACGGTGGCCTTGCTGCCACGACAGTGGGCGAAATACGAGTTAATGCGCTGTCTGTCCGTTTGTGTTGGCGCGACCCTCAGAGTCACAAAGGGCCGATACATTTAGCAGTGGATAAACACGTCTGAATTCGACTGATGGGAGACTGACGGAAGGCCTGGGTGACTGGCATTCAACTAACTACCATAAGTACCCCCTTAAGCCTCTTGTATCAGGGCACTTTATGGAAGTGCGTTTGTGTGCCATTTTCCAGCTCTTATGCAATACCAGCTCATTAAAACCCTTGGACTAATGCATCGTTCCGTGCGAATCAAATCCTTAATGCCCTGGTAGATTCAGCAAATGAGTTTATTCTCAAAGCTATCATGAACTATTTCACAAAAGCCAGGTTCACTATTCCTGGGAACATTTCGCCTTGAGGAGGCAAAACATTTGCACAGAAGGAAATAAAAACTTGAACTGTTAAATAAAAACGACTTTGTCCCCCGAGGAGCTGGGGCTGAATGCACGTTCTTTTTCACTCCATTTTATTTTCTGGCATGTTTTGGTCCCAGAGAAATTATTTTTTTGTTTTTACAAAGGGCCAAATTTCATAAGTTCCCGCACTGTCATGGCTTACAGTATTACATTTTTAAGACTGAAAATTATGTAACATCAACACTGAAAACAATCAATGCTACAAGATGGCTATGGTATGTGCAGTGAATACATTCACAGGAGCTTGATGTCTTGTCATTACAAAATATGACTGAAATGCACATTATAAAATAGATTGCAAGGAAACATCAGTGGCACATGCTTCATAAAACCATCTTCATGTCTGAGGTCAAGCTGCCTATTATGTAAATTGCAGAAGTTTCCATCCCCAGTTACACAACATAGTTTCTCGAGGCGTATTCACCTCTATTCAGATGTATGAAGCTTGTCACATTGTGTTTATTCCTCACTTAGCATTGTCCTCTTATTCTTTTATGAAACAATTATCATAGACACTGCCGCTTTAACCCCGAATGCGGGAGGCATTTCAAAAGCATCCCCCAAAAGAGCTGGCAGAGATGCTAGGAGCACCTGCCACAGGCCATCAGTCTCTGGATCGCAAATATAATTAATGAAATAAGTAAATATAGATTTCCATAACGACTTTCACGGACAACCATCCCAAGGAGATGTATAATTTAAAACCCAATCAACCACTTTATCAGACATAAATCACGCTAATTGTGATTTCAAAACCACTTATCATACAAAAGCAAGGAAACTTAATAACGCTAGAAAGATTGCACTGGAGGCCTCCAGCCTTGTAATGCGCCCAGACTACATGATTCGGAAAGGGGAAAGAGAAATACTGAAAGGTCAGTGCAAGACTAGAGCAAGAATTAACCCTTCTAACATCAGTTCTGACAGTGTTGCGCTATTTATGAATGGTACAGATAAATATAAAGCCAGTGTCATCACCTGTCATCAAAACCATTCTAATTTAATTTATTTTTTTAGTTTTATTAATTTCTAGTTTAATTTCTATTGAGCACATCAAATTCCTGAGCATTTCTAACTGACTTTTGCTCAAAGTCCGAGAGGCTCTTTAAGCTAAACAGGGACATGCTTGGGTTGTCAACGTGGGAGAAAAGTGAATACAGGATGACGCTGCATGAGGAATCCAAAAAAGCACAGACTCCGAGGAGCTAAATATATTCCCACCCATGCAGACTCATCAGTCAGCTGTGTTCACCCCACCTTCAGGTTGGGACTTGTTAAATGCTTCAGGGTGAATCAGGTCCCATAATTATCAACTCTGACTCATTTCTGAGAGTCATGGGGTGAATCAGAAGAGTTTTCAGTTTCAGTTTTATTTTAGAGAATCAGGTCTCAAAATGGCCACTTTCCCCTGGGCATGAGTATGAGGAGCATGGTCCCATGAAGCGGACTGAGTCATTAAACTAATTTTTATTTTTTTATTTTTTTTGTAGACTTCCAAATCTGGAGCCTCCGACCGTGGTGGCACGTGAGTCACTGCCCTGCCGTCTGAACCCCATGCAGGGTCCACCACAGCTGATTATCCCATGAGCCAGCAGCTATCTGCGCAAAACAGACTGCGCAGCTCTACAGCAGAGTGCCCACAGCACTCACAGGACAGGCCTATCTCTCACTGAAAAACACAGATACCCCGTGGCTGTCTGGGACACGCTTTGGAAGGAGAAAACAAGGGTGACACCAGCTGGCTTTGGCCCTGCCAACTTAGCGCGGTAATGATCTCAGGGTCAAACCTGCAATGCCCGGCCTGCTATAGAGCCTATCCTCCCCTCCCTGTAAGTGACTTCACCAGCTGAGCCACGGTGGAGACCTTTCAAGGCGTGCTTTTTACTCTCTGCAAATCGTTGACAATGTAGACTGAGAGCAAGAAAGAGAGAGGGATCCTGTCCATTTCACACATGAGTGGATGGGTGTGTATTCCCTCTGTCTCAGGAAACACAGGAGGGATATTTTATTTCTCCTCCTACAGTAACAATATAGACAAGTACACACAAACCCAAACATATACTGACATGTTACCTATCTACACAAGTTTGGAAATGTCAGTTCCACACTTGCATCTGATCTCAGTTACAACGTATAAAATAGTTTGCTGTTTTATATTTTGATATGTCCTCCTGCTTTTTGAGTCAACTCTGGATAAGCATCTGCTCAATAGCTTCAATGCAATGTCATGGAATGTCATATAATTTTCATATGACACATCCTAGCAATATGCTGGTCTATTTCTCTAATGCTCTCACCTTGAAAAAACGATTGATTGTTAAACGTAGCTCTGCATATTCAGGAGACTGGCACATGTCAATCATTCCTCAGTCTTCTGTCAGAGTGTGTCTGCTCAAAAATACAATGGTTATATTTAATTCTCTACATATTCTCCCTAAACAAGATAAACCAAATTTTCCTCCATTCATCTCCAAAACAAACAGACAAGCAAACAGCTAAATGCTGCACAGACTGTTGAGCAGAAGGTATAACTACATTTTCTGGCTGAAATATTTGCCCTGCCTCCCCGACTAACACAATGGCCAACATCACATTTTAAATAAGAAGGGTCAGGGCGCTACCTCTTCAGGAGCAGACCATGGAGTAGTTTGAGTGTGACCACATATGCCGTGAGCAGACACATAGACTGCCTCTAGGCATTTTGAGTAAGTCAAGCACTGTCAAAAAAAGTGCAGAATGTGGATTTGAAACTCTTGCAACCAACTGCCAGATCTGCACCACAACAACTTAGATTTTGTAACCAACCAATCACAACCATTCTGCCTCTGAGGAAGGACCACATTTGGAATAAGATACATCTGCAATAGTGCTATTAAATATGTAAATAAATGTCCCAATACAATAATAATTTATCACTAAATATGTCTATGAACTGCTTATAAAATGATAGAGTACCAAGTTGTTTTGTAAGTGGGATAAAATTGTAAACCTTAGAAACAAGACGCAGATAACGGATGTTAAATATGACATACATATGCACGTAGGAACGTTAACTTCATACACATGTAAAATGAAAACTTCCCATCCCTACTCCATTACACAGCACCAGAGCAGGTAACCTACAGGCTAGCGCTTGTCTTCAGTAAGAGGTGCGCCCCTGTGCAGTTCCCCAGCAGTTCTCCTGATATGTGATGTCCTGTAGTGTGTGACAGTCACTGGCTCAGAGGTGATGCTGTTGGGGAGATCTATGAGCGGCTCTCGGCAGCTCAACATTGACACAGTAGAAAGCATAATTGGCAATTCCAGATCGGGGACAGAAAACAGGAGGCAAATGCAATAAGAATGATACAGTAAGAAAAGACACTAAAGGAAATAGTGTGGCTCAGTGCTTTAAAAAGCATACACACATGTCAGTGTTGCCTGCTGTGTAAATATGCATTGTAAAACAGTCTTAAACAGCAAAAAGAAAGTAACGCTCGTTTCATGATGAACTCACAATGTGTTGACATTGCAGTTGCAACTGCCACATATCACCTCTCTATCTGACATAATATACACTTCTCTGTGTGTCTGCGCATTTCTGGGATGTGCAAGAAGAAATACTTTCAATAATTCAGCACAAAGCTATCTTCTGCCTCACATTTTGCACTATGGATAGGGGGCGGGAGTTTACAACGTACAAAAGATTATTTAAAGACACAGAAAATGGCACAGTGCTAAATATGCATTGGGTTAAAATGAAGTTAATGACAAAATTACAGTAGAAATTATGCAACATTAATATTTTCAACATTAATTGATGATGCCATTACCATGCGAAGAGGATCCCCACTGGCCTCCACAATAACTAATGCAATGCTGAGTTTTGCCACACAGAATTTCTGGCAATGGTCATTTTAAGCATTCCTTCCTGCTGGCCATCCTGTCTGAGTAACTAGAGTTACTGGCCCTCCACAGAAGATTCTGTAATGCTTGCATTTCACATTTTAAACATTTAGCAGAAACGCTTATCCAGAATGACTTCAAAAAGCTACATACCGTTCATTTTTAATGGAGTAATTTAGGCAGAGTACCTTGTTCAAGGGTACAAAAGTAGAGCCCTACCTGAGTTGCAACCTGCAACCTCTGAGTTACAATCCTAGCTCCCAATTTTGTATTTTTTTCAAGTTCCTTTTGATAATCTCTTGACAGCCAAATGTCTTCGTATTATATGTGACTGAATTTCACACTTTATTCTCTTTCCCAGCTGAGGTGTTATTTCCAATTGTGTACTACATATGTTGTCAAATGAAAGTGAATACGAGTAACCAATTAAATTACTGGCATTACACATACAAAAATAAATAAATACAACTGAAGTAAATAAGCTGTGAAATGAGCAAAAAGTTTGTGGAGATGTATTATTTTTTTTTTATTATTTTTTTTATTCCACAACTTTTACATTACATTTCAACGAGTGAGAAAGTAAAGGTGAGATGTGAGAGTGTTTGGCAGATGCTGTCATGTATGTGTGAGAGCTGGTAGCCCTGAGCCAAAAGTTTCAAGGATTTTTTATTCAATTATATTTTTTAATCTGTCCTACGATGGAAAAGCAGATTGCAGATGATTCCAGGGTTGTGGGTGGGGCTGCCCTTTCGGGGTGTCCCAGTCAGACCCCCGAGACACGGTCATGGGCGATCCGGCCAGAGCGTTGGTCTGGCGACACCGTCTCACCGCCTGTCCGGAGTGACATGTGCCAAGAGGATTAGCAGGACACTGCTCAGGGCGACACTGTGCCATCTGGACAGAGGTTGATGGGGGGGAGAGGGGAGAGAGAGAGAGAGAGACAGAGAGAGAGAGAGAGGGGAGAGATGGGGAGAATGGGGAGAAAGAGAGAGAGCAGGAGATGTTTTGATGGCATAGAAAACCTGGGATGTTTCAGCAAACACTTCTTATTTCTTTTATCAGACAAAATTTATAGACACATTTTTGTGGCTGTAATAGTTTTTTTTTTTTTTTTTCATTTGGCATCACTGTCAAGGTTTGAATTTGTTTTTTTTTGGGAGGGGGGGAGGGGGTTGGGGTAGGTATGGGGCTGGCATTGGCAGAATCTTTTGGTGAAGGATAAGAAATGAAAACATTGAAAATTTGAGAATACAGAAGACGAGAAAACTTCAGCCTGGCATAAGGCTATATTTAATATTGTTGATGTTTTCACTGCATTATTACTTTGAAAACATCAGCGCAGAATTCAGCACACTTTACTGCAATGCTCAGCAAACACTATTGGAGTAGATTTTTTATTTTCCACAGCTCAGGCATAAGTGCACTGGACTGCACCTGAAACTAAAATGTGTCAGATGTGTTCCAGCTTTAATCCTGAACTGCATTCTGCTCTGTGCATATGAGCCGTGTGGTTCAGCTGAGCTGCTTCATTCATAAAGGCACAGCATTCAATCCAATCAATATGATTGCGATCATTAATTGATTGTGTAAAGACGTGTGTGTGTATGTGTGTGTGTGTGTGTGTGTGTGTGTGTGTGTGTGTGTGTGTGTGTGTGGTGTGTGTGGGGGGTGTTGGGGTGAGGGAAACCTGAATAATGCACATTTTTTTCCAAGATGTGTTTTTTTTTTTTTTCTGAAGATTATTGTACATTGTGGACCCCAGTTTCTCTCTTGCTGAATAAATGTGACACGACCAATTGTGTATCCACAGAGACATCGCTTAACTGATGGAGTGCGATGCGGCTCAAATGGAGTCCATTCCGCGTGCTGAAGAGGCCCGGCGCACGATGATGATGATGGAATAAGATGCCGTACTCAAGGGCCCTTGATTTGATCACAGGCATCACTTTGGAGACCACTTCCCCTAAGTGTAGAGAAGCTTTTACACACAGAGATGGATAGGGCAAAAGTCAAACCATGAGCTGCAACCCCTCAGTACATGTATGTATATAGGCAGGTACAGAGAATCGAGAAAATGCCAGAAACAGAACTGCATCGATAATACATGAACTCCAATACATTAATATTTAGTAACTAACAAGAGGGTGGTCTGTTCCTTTGTCGTCAGAAAAAGCTTCTGTCATTTTTTGGTTCCCAGTCAAAGGTGTCCTTTGCCTTCTTCCAAACTTACCAAAGAGTACGTATTAATGCAGGTCGTGTGCTCATTTTACCAAGTGGTGCATTGTTATATTACATAACATAGATGTAATACAGCAATGCATACATAAACACATATGTCATAAATACCAGCCCTGTGAAAGTCATTGAATCTGGGACACACTGGTGTAAGCTTGTGTAATTGTTGAAGCTGTTGCTTTGAGCTTTTAGTAATGCATCTGCCTGCCGCTGTCTGTCTGTCTGTCTTTCTGTCTGTCTGTCTGCCTTGCCTGCCTGCCTGCCTGCCTGTCTTTCTGTCTGTCTGTCTGTCTGCCTGCCTGCCTGCCTGCCTGCCTGCCTGCCCGCCCGCCCGCCCGCCCCCGCCCGCCCGTCCGTCTGTCTGCCTCCTGCCTGCCTCCTGCCTGCCTGCCTCCTGCCCGCCCGCCCGCCCGCCCGCCCGCCCGCCCGCCCGCCCGTCTTTCTGTCTGCCTGCCTGCCTGCCTGCCTGCCTGCCCTGTCTGTCTGTCTGCCTGCCTGCCTGCCTGCCTGCCTGTCTGTCTGTCTGTCTGTCTGTCTCTATTGGTGAGATTTACCTTTTGACATATGTTATTGATCTTTCTTATGATAAGTTTCTCTTTGCCATATTACATGATTTTGCAGCTTCTGTGATATAAAGGGTATTCAGTTCACCAGGCACAAAACTACATAATTTTACTTTCTCACTTTGTATTTTCTCTTATCCCGTGATTTTAACCTCCCAAGCTATTGAGTGAAATTGATGCAATTTGCTGTAACAGAAGGGATGTAAAATTAATGCTACTCAGCACTGTCCCGATGTTTTGAAGAGCCTTCATATAACCTAAGGAGGTTTGGATTATTTTTAGACGTAGCTTCTCCTGTCCCATGGTATCCTACATCAGAGACCCTTAATAAAAACCAAAACTGAAACAAAAACTTAACTTTTTCCTTTCATAAAATTAAGATTTTACTCCCGTTCATGGGTTGTAAGATTTTTTTTTTTTTTTTTTTGGATTCTAATACGTCATTGCCATGTGTGTTTTTTTTTTTTATGAAATTATGCTTTCACTCCTTTGGTATAAAAGTTATTTTCAGGGAGATACAAACCTTTTTGTTTTTCTTCTTTGGTCCAGCATGAGTGTTCACTTTTTGAATTATTTGTTTGATGTACGATGACTTGAGTTCTTTCAAAATTTAAAGGAGATGCACTGTGTGTCTGGGACATCTTATTTCTTGATGTCACAGGCTTCAGTGTGCTTTTGGAGTTTTATGGAGCTTCTCTGCTGCACTTCAATCCCCCGTCCTCGATAATTCAACTCAGACGATTGTTTCTTCCTTCTAATAACAGATTCATGAATGCTAAACATTTCTCTCTTGATATATTCTTTGTTGGGGCCAGTTACCATCATGTGTTGAATGTGAATGTAGATGCAGGTGTTATTTCAGATGTATATTCTTTTAAATAAATATATATATATATACATAAAACTTTCAAACTGTAAAATTATATTCCAGTAGTCATTACATTTTTCATTTCTACACAGGGTGTATTTTGCTCCTTATCGTCTCTTGTAAATGAAATGTTCTGATGAAAAAGTCATGGTACGTGTTCTCTTGGGTACATTGGGTTCCTTCATGCGCTTGTTTTACATTTTATTTTTTAGCATATTTCGAATATCCTGATCTGATATATATATACATACATATATATGGAGCAAAATATATATTTTTTTTTCTCCCCACAGTTAATGTTTGGATCGTATGAATTAATAATGCTATGTAAATGAAAGCACTGTAAATGTTTACTGCTCTGTCACATATCCTTTTCTTGCATAGACTGCTTGAGGTCTGTGACCCAGAGATATCCCCACGTTCTGAATGTCTTCTCTGGTGATGCCCAGGTGGACCAGGCCTGTGCTGTGCCAGTTTTCAGCTCCCACCTGTAATGGGGGGCAAATTTCCCAGAGTTTTCCCCTCAGTATATGAAATACATGTTCAATTGGGTTCAGAATCGGATGACTGACTGGGCCAATCAGTGATCTGTTCAGTCTTGCTGAAGGATGAATCTCACAGTTCAGAGGCCTTTGCTTGAGAAGACAAGATGCTCCTGTACACCTCAGAATTATTCCAGGGATAAAACCAACTTCTGATAAGAAATATATGTATTTTGCCAAAAATGCATCTTATGTTTTCATGGACATTTTCGATACAATTGAAATTTGTTGAGCTAGGTGAGAGGCTTTACATGATTTCCTTTATGGATTTCCCCACTGTTCTTCCCACCCAAACTCAGCCGAACTCCACAGCCTCCCAGAGAAACAAAGCGCCGGTGGGAGAGGGTTTCTCTGGGAGGCCGAGTAGTTCAGCTGACTTTTCAAGTGGATATAAACACGATTCCTGCGATGCCGAGACTCTTTTCATGCTGCGGATGCACCACCCATTACGTGTGTCATCTATGTTGTCATGGGATTGCTGGCTGTAGTGCAGAGCTATGGAGGCCTGGCACAGACAGGGCAGGAAAAACGGGTGTTTGTTAAACACTAATTCAAGTTCAGTGCAGGGTGGCGGTGCAAAAACACAGTCTGTCAGTGCTTCTGTGCTGTGGTCAGATTTGGGCAGGAAGGAGTGCTTGATAGTATGGGAAAGAGTGTTGGGGTCCACCATCTGGGCTGCATTGATAGTGTGGGAAAGAGTGTTGGGGTCCACCATTTGGGCTGCAGGGATAATATGGGAAAGAGTGTTGGGGTCCACCATCTGGGCTGCATTGATAGTGTGGGAAAGAGTGTTGGGGTCCACCATTTGGGCTGCAGTGATAGTATGGGAAAGAGTGTTGGGGTCCACCATCTGGGCCGCAGGGATAGTCTAACTCTGAGTGGATAGCTATAGTGCTGAAATGGTGGAGGATTCCATCGGCGCTGTCCATGGCTCTGACACGTTCTCCTTTGGGGAAATGAGACACAGGCAGAGGGTGCACATGTGTGGGGAACTGTGGGGACCCCCACCTCCGCACCACACTAACAAACTCAGCATATAATCAGTCGTATTGCAACAGCAAGAACATGTACAGGCTGGAATGGCAGAACCCTGTTTCTCCATGGTGAGCCTGAACCAATGTGGACCTCCAGTCATAGCCTTTGATGCCATGGATGGAATCTACATGGCCCAGGGCTCAGGCCTGCTTCCCAAATGAATGTCTTACAGCGTGAGCCACCTGGAGGCCCTGCTGTTGTGGTCTTTAAACTAAATTCATCACATCACTATCATAACATTGGTAAAATCCACAGCACGCCCTGTGCCACACTCTGATACCTGGATTGCAGTATTTCAACTGAATGCATTTTTGAACTATGCATTTTTGTGCATGAATATCAATCTGTGATATAAGACCCTTACCTTTTTATGCATATTGGTTTTCATGTCTGTACCAACTATGCCTCCACCATTTTAACCCCAGTGCATAGATACACTTATTTAGAAAGTAGTTTGTACTTAATGGACATCCCTGACAAAAAGAATGAAAATGTAATAGGCATGTAACAGTGTAAACGGTAAATCAAGAGATTAAAGCAATAAAACCAAATCATATATGAAATACATACATGGAAATCTTCATTTCAATTGTGTGCTTTATACGCATCCAGTCCTTCACATTAGCTACCCAATACAAGCACCCAGAGCAGCACACTGGTTCTGAAATGCGCTGGCTCCTCACAGAATCCTCCCCTCTTTATTACGGAGCTCTGAGCTAATATTTGCTTAATGAGCGAGGCTGCCCATCAGGGAAGTGACCTGATTAGGTTTCCGTCCTCTTCCAAAGACCTCGTGTCAGTGCGCTGCAGGCCTGCTCCTGAATAACCGGACCTGGAGCGTGTTTATCTTTCCCCTGCTTCACTCGCCCTCTGCTGTGGATGGCGGCATGTCTTTGGCCCTCTCTCTCATAACCATTCATTTATCCTCATGGAGTGACATGGCAAGGATGAGGATATGTTTCGGTCTTCAGAGTTCAAGGTTCTCTCTTCAAGAGACGACACCAACAGTGACAGCAGAAAGGAATGCACAAAAAAAACATGTCCATACACGCAATCAACCAAAGATGAGAACAACAGACAACACACACACACACACACACACACACACAAATACATAATTGACATTGACTAATGATCACAAGCAAGAACAACAAATACACAAACACAATTATGCCCTAAATCCCTGAGCAAACAAAAAAGGGAGATAAACACACACACACACACACACACACACACACACACACACACACACACACACACACACACACACACACACACACACACACACACACACGCACACACACACGCACACACACGTCTCTCTCTCTCTGTCTCTCTCTCTCTCTCCCTGTTTCTCTCTCACTATCTCACACACACATAATTTGCAAATCCAGTCAAAGACAGGTTTAAAAAAATATACGAATTGTACGTTTGTACTGTGATTGTTTAACCTTATCTTTAGTAACAGGTAGGATGGCATTTTAATGGGGTTCTGACTGGAATGAAAAGAACATCTATTAGGAGGGAAAAGGACAATATGTGTGGATCTCTTCCCTTTTCCTTCTCTTCAACTGAAATGATTGCTTTCCATTTTAGTTTCCAGGGCCTGCCCTGGAGAAATCACACACAATGAGGGCCCAGGTGTCTCTCTCATTAGCGAGTCTGATAATCGCAATCTCTGCCAGTCTGCCTCCACCAGACCGGACAACAGGAGAGCCCCTGTCCCCCGAGATCCGCACTCTCACGCTGTCGAGCACCCCTCTCGGCTCCCCTCTCGCCTCTCTCACCTTTACATCTTGGAGAGAGAAACTGAGCCCCGTGTTATGTTCTCTGGTCTGGTCGAGGAAGACTAAAGGGGGGAGGCGGGAACTCAAAGGGCAAAAAAAAAAAAAACATATGGGATGGCTGACTTAACTGAAGACTGTGAGAGAGAGAGAGAGAGGGAGAGAGGGAAAGAGAGAGAGAGAGAGACAGGGAGAGAGAGAGGCAGGAGGATAGGGTGAGAACCACAGCAGAAGGAATACAAAGAGAGTGAGAAAGAGAGCAGGAGGGAGAGCAAGAGCAGAAGACAGTACCCTGAGTAGCCTTTTTTTGTAACATCTCATAAGTAAAAACTGGCAGATGAAAGAGGGAGAATGGGAGAGAGATGCACACACACACACACACACACACACACACATACACATAATAACAGCAGGGTAGGATGAATCAGAAACAAGCCACAGCTGGAGTCAGGAGGCGTAGTTAGTCTAGTTCAAAAAAAAAAAAAAAAAACATGATAACAACAACAAAAAAGAATAATGTGGACTGTGTTTGTTTAGTATAAAAGAAGGGGGTAATTTCAGGACTCCAGCTTGTCTAATTGTTGCCCATGTGACGTCTGACCAAAAGTCGACTAATCAACACCTGCTGAAGGCAGCACTTTGACTCCTGGAGGCGAAACGCCTGCTGCTCGGGCAAAGCGCACCTCCCCGCGCTCTCTCTCTCTCTCTCGTGGGTCTGATTTAACCTGAACCCCCTCCCCAGGTTTGATAGGCCAATTTAGCCTCTCCCAGCCTCTGGGAGAACCCTCACCACACAATCAAGCATATCTGAACAGCCTAACACGAAAATAAACAAACAGAAAAAAAAAAAAATCAAAACAGTAATGAATACAAATAAAGATCAAAGAGCATTGCTACAGAGCAGTGGCGTAATTAAAAAGCAGCCTCATGTTGCTCGACTCGCTGGTGGGAAATTGAAGCTGAGTGCATCCAGAACCACACAAAAATAAGGCCCCTGCGCGCTACGTTGCCCCGCTAATAGCTATCCCTTCCTAAAGCTTTATGCTGGATATGTATGTAATCCCTTAAACCCATAACATACTTTGTACAGAACAGGCTGGGGTGTGCAACCTTGAGTATTAGCTGCAGTGAGTGTGCTTTCCTTTCCTCGTTGACTTAAAATGGTCTGCATCCATAGGGAATCTTGACTTGATATGATTTTTGATATGCTAATAAGATGGCCGACTTTTGAAGCTCAGTTGTAATATTTAATTTTTTTTTTTTTTATTAACTTCTTTGACATATAGTATATACGATTGCCATGGTCCTCCATTCCTGAATATCTATTTCAAATATAAAATAACCGAGCAAAATTTCAGATTTTTTGGCTTCTTTCTAGATATAAGGTGCTCCATACACAAAATTAATGACAGACATGATTGAAGCAGGGATACCTCTTAAAATCTCTCCAGTCCTGAAGTACAGAGACCCATGGATCTCTATATATTGCGCTTTTTGCCCGGTGGCTGTCTCTGCTCTCTCATTTATCTCTCTCTCTCTCTTTCTTATTTCTGAGCACTGTTCACCAGGGCCCTCAGACTTGCCAATGGTCACCCCACATTAATAATGCGCCGTCCATCTTCCCAGCTGGCAATTCATCTCAGGAGAGAAAGAGGGGGCAATACTGTCTTTTCCTTATCTGCTCCCAACATTACTGTCTATTATGCCGGTCGACCGTCCTCCTGAGTAATGCGGTAGAGTGAATGAGAGGGTTTAAATGCTTATAGACACCGCATTGTGCTGAAATGAAGCTGGGAGAACGAAGAAAAAGGGTGGGTGGGGGGCGGCACACTGGATCCCGAAAAAATAAAGGTTGTGACTGTACAGGAGCTGTCAGTGTCCACAGTCAGTGATGGATAAAGAAGGTATGGGGACATTTAGCTCCACCATGGAGGGACTGTACCAGGGTGGGGCTGTTTGTGCCCAGAGTCAGAGCTGTTCGACCACCCTGATTCTCCATGAGTGTTGGGATGCACTTTGAATGCAGTTCTCTTTGGGCTTTAGGAAGTGGGGGTGTGTGTGTGTGTGGGGGGGGGTGTGGTCTTGGCTCTGAGCCCAGTGATGAAAGAGGGCGGGGAAAGTTGGCTCCTGCCCCACAATGGTGGGTTACAGACAGGTTTGGGGAGGCCTGGCTGCAGGGAGGAATGGATCTGGCAGGTATCCCCCCCACACTGGTAGGTTCCACAGGCTGGGGAGGCCCAGCCACCTGCCGTCTGCGTTTTACAGGAGCAAAACCCCATCCAGGGAGCCCCTCTGCAGTACCTATGAGCTGCAGTACTGCAGATGCACAATCGCACTGTGTCCTTCGCTCTCACATGCAGCCTGGATCCAAGGTTACCTGTGTGTGTGTGTGTGTGTGTGTGTGTGTGTGTGTGTGTGTGTGTGTGTTGTGTGTGTGTGTGTGTGTGTGTGTGTGTGTTTTCTGATCTCCATTGACTAACCTATCGTGACTCAAGCCTATAAAATGCTAAGGCTTGCTGTTTTCCCAGGCGTCTTTCTTGTCATCATGTGATTTTGTGTGTGTGTTCGTATGTGTATACGCATCATTGAGAAGAGGTGCAGTTGTGTATTTCAAATGTATAGCATGATAAAATAAATAAATGCAATATCAAACATAAAATAT
Organism: Albula goreensis; assembly: GCA_022829145.1. Lineage (NCBI taxonomy): Eukaryota > Metazoa > Chordata > Actinopteri > Albuliformes > Albulidae > Albula > Albula goreensis. Next base: position 5,429,775 of record CM040756.1, read on the forward strand.
CCTTCCCCTATTACGTTTGCATGCTAATACTGACTTCCATTATGCTCCATCTGCCATCGACCTCATACACAAACACCCCAAACACACACAGAGAACTTAAAGAACATTTCTCAGTTGCAAAGAAAGTGTTGGGTCTATTCTCAATAGAAAAGTCATATAGATCTTTATCCCCATCTTTCTTCCTTTATATTCTCTCCTCTCCTGCTCCTCCTTCTGTTTCTCTTTCTCTCCCTGCCGCTCTCTCCCATCAGTGTGTTTTTTAGGGAATTGTCTCCCTGACCTTTGCTGCCCCAATTTAGGTCCATTTTCTTTCCCTGCTGAGAAGAAGGACAGATGATGTGACTCCTCCCCCTCCCCCACCCCTCCCCCTCCTCCTCCCCCTCCCCACAACCTGGCCTGCAGAGCTCACATCACTTGACTTACATTCAACTTGTCACAGTCACTCAGTGTAAGTGTTTGTTTTTAAACCTGGTGCACCGTAACCCCGACCTCCAGGTCAGATTTGGAAGGACACACTTTCCCGCTCTTTGAGAAAATAATAAAGAAAAAAAAATAAAATAAAATAAATAAAACTCTATAACACTCAATTTCAGCCATGACAGATAAAAGGTACATGCATTGTATGACATTTGTCAAATCATGTCATGACAAATTTTATTTCGTCATATCATAATATATGCACTCAATTTTGCAAAACCAGTTTCCAGTAACCAGAATCTACATTATTAGGATATGTTACAGCTAACAATTATTTCTACAGAATATCTTACAGGGAGTGAGTGCATTGCACTTCTTTTTGCTTTGATGATCTTTCTTTGAATGTATATTGTCAGCCATGCGCCAGCCAATGCAGGGGTTGGTTGAGAAGAGGTTAGGGACCTGCTGAATTTGTGCGTTCCTTCCAGCTGATTGGAGGATGGCATAACTGAAAGGGTGCTCAGATGTTTACAGAGGTTCTGCTCTGGTTCCTGGAGCACAGTGCAGGAATGAATTCTCCGGTTTGTGGGCAGAGCCAAGGAAAGATCTTCCCACTCACCACAAGTCAGGCTGTAATTAGCGCCCACACGCCACACCCCCTCCATCCCAAACCCAACACCCCCCACACCCCCTCCTGGCCCCAACATTCTCACTCCACTGTTCTCATCTTCCCTACCTACATCAGGCCACAGAAATTCTGTTTTCTGTCTAGACAGGACTGTTGGGAAACCCAGACTCAGGAATTAGGATATCCTCTTCTTCAGACATCGAGCACACATATCGATAGCGCTTTCCTGGGAACTCAAAATCAGCATACAGTCTGCTCTTGTACTCACAGTCACCCAAGTGGCCAGGACAGATGAGATTGATAAATGTGTTCAGTGGAGCCCCTGTCTTTCCTTAGTGAGGCTTGGGCGGTTGTTGCCTCACCACTGTGGACCTCTCACCCTGCCTGGGACTCAGAACCCTAGGTTGGGATCCAAGATTTTACGGATCTAAAATATTTAACAACAACAAAACAAATAAGGGGAACTTAATGAACCAAGAGCTGGATATCTCTGCTACAAATGAATGGGAAGAAGTGAATGTATTGTTGGACATTGTGTATTGTCGTCTCCTTTTGTTACAATTAAAAAAATAAATATTTACTTGAAGAATAACACTCAGCTGTCAAACACCATTGCACATTGTATGCATGGCAGGCAGATAAACAACAAGGCTGTCTTTATACGAAAACTTTCCAAAGCCGACTGTGATACACCCAACGCACCATGCAATATGCACTTAGACTTGTCTGTATCTGGCATGCTACAGTAGGTAACATTTTCTATCCAGAAACTAATTTGTTGGTCAATAAGAGGATTTTCAAAATGCAAAGAAAAGTCAATAAATCTCTTTATCCTCACCAAGCAGAATTAATTTCAGTGCCCCCACTGCTGATAGGGCCGAACAAGCTGCCTTCCAAAATTTGCACACCAGCTTGTTTTGGCAGGCAGGCTGAGAGTGAATATTAAACTGTATCCCTACAGGATGTGTGAAAAAAACAGAATGATACAGATACCAATGTCTTTGTATTTCCCTTCAAAATAAAATTAACTCACATGTATGTGTTTTATTATTATTATTACTATTATGACGATGATGACAATGATGATGATGATGATGATGATTATGATTATTATTATTATTATTATTATTATTATTAATTTGTCAAACCGGTGAGACACACAAGGCTGTTTCGCAGCTCAAAGTGAAGTTGGATGTGGCCCAGCGTACGCTATCATGCTAATCAGATAAGGTACGCTACCTACCTACCTGGAAGGCAAAATGGAGAACTCTTTGGTGCTATTTGCTGTCCCAAAAGTGCAAAAATATGTACAGCGTATCCATCCACTAAGTATGAAATGTTCAGTAAACCAAAAAAAAAGGATGAATAAAGTAAGATATCAAAGAGAAAAAGCTACAAAGAAAACAAACACCACAAAAATGAATCACTGACAATCACAATATTTCAGCTAAACTCTGAGCTAACTCAAATCCTTCCTCTTAGTCAGTCTCAAAAGATTCTGCCGAGTCCCACCGAGAGCACTGGAGTTACCTTATCTTAAATAGTCATGCCCCTCCCTGCTCAGATCAATCATTTAACTCACCCCACAAAAAAATGAACACATATTTTGTACAGACAGTCATTTTATACACTTACACACACCGTTTTTTTTAGCATTCAAACATCACTTTGGCAAAGTGTCATAGTCCCAAGCTCCAATATGCATTCCTGGATGGATGTGGTGGACTGAAAACAAACTGTGAATTTGTTATTGTCATGTTCTGGCCATGGAACAGGTTAGAGTTTGTCTGGAATGAGAATGTAACTGAAACAAAGTTTATAGTGAATGAAACAGAACTGGATAATCAGATGAGCTGGTGAAACAGTCACAGGATGAAACAATAAGGAAATGTATGCCTTGATGTTTCAATGGTGTTTGACTGTGCTTACTGTCCTGATCAGGGCTGCCCCTGCTGTTTGCCTGATGCCATGATAATATTGGCGAGGGAATATAATAATAACAATAGCTGTATGCCAGAGAAGGAAAACAAGACAATCAAACAAGAGGAAATCAGACAAGAGGAGAGGAAAATAAAAATAGAAATGGAAACATCACACAGATACATTTTTCGACCATGGCTACCAGTGACAGAGGGCTTATCCACCAAGGGACTTTATATACTTTTGTAATGTTAAGGCAGCATTTTATTGATCACTGCCATAAATACCGTTCTGTTGCAGAACAGCTTGGATTTTATTGATATAAATCGGACAAGCAGAGAAAGATGCAAAGTTTATCTGCAAATAAATGCACACATTTAAGTAAATTAAACTGAATATCATAGTAAATATGTAAATTCAACAAAATTTGCAAGATTTTAAATATGTCATTAAAAAAAGGAAAGTCAGCCAGGTGCTGAATTCAATTATTTTATTTATTTCTTTATTTAATGTTCTTGGCTTTGTGGACCATTACCGTCACTCACTTTGTGGTACCTATTCACATTATTTATTTATCTATGTATTTATTTATTTACATTTTAGTGTTACTGAGACTCTGAGGTTCAAGACATGCTTATTCATAACAAGGTCTTTGGGGAATAGTCAGTTAAAAAAAAAAAACGTTATTTAATTAATTCATTATTCCCACATTCTTCTCTGCGCCAATCCTGTCTCTATCAGAAGAATAATTTACCCTCATTGCCGCTTCCCTGGAAGATCTCATTTATTCCATTCATGACACATTGCATATATCCGTTATGCAACTCATCACCCATTATGTGGAACGACGTCTCATGCTAATCAGATAAGGTGACGAGGTGTCGCGGAGAATGAGAGATATTACCAAAGATGGCATCTGCTCAGCACTGTTAGCTGGGATTCTTTTTTATATATTAATATATTTTATATTAATATACTTCTTGGAAATATTACAATTTGAAAATCGATACATTTTGTTGAAATTACAGTGAAAAAAAAAAAAACTCAGGATTTAATAGAGTCAGCATCTGTTTGGCTGTGTGGATGGTGATAGGGTGAGTACCCATGCGGATCACTGGTCCACAGCCCCGGTTAAGGACAGAGTCTGCAGGGCTGCATTGTTACTCAGCACTTAGCTCTCAGGCCCGGGGGTTATTTCTCTGTTCATTTATTGTTCTGCAGATTTCTGCAAATTTTAGAAAGCTGCACCACACTTTTTTTTAATTACATATATTTTTTTTTTTTAAGAGTCTGATCCACAGTAATCTAATTTACCATAGAAATAAAGAGTCTTGTCATATATGACGATTCAGGGCTCTTGAAGTTAATTGATCAATTTTAATCATTTATTGCGCATTTAAGTCATCAAAGGGTACTGGGTCCACAGTTTAACCTTGACATTAATTTTAAAAGGTTGGACACATGCCTCACCAGCGCTAGGGTCTCAGGCCTGCTGTAATAAATGTGTGAACATGCTCTTCACGTGCCTGGCTGCAGTGGAAGCACTGGGCTAAATGCTGTTAGCGTTGGTGTCTGTCAGGCAGATGGGAACAGGAGTGGTACAGAGGGGTGCAGTGCCTGAAGCCCTTGGGGGGGTGATGAGGATCGACTTATGCCACACTTCCCTGTTCGGGGTTGTGGGATTGAAGGGGGATAGAGCCACACTAACAGAGCAAGAGGAGGAGAGGCAGCAGACAAACACATTTGTCTTTCTTTATGATGTCACAACAGAGGAGGCAGAGTTCCTATAAGTGCACGACTGACAGGAAGTAGAGTTCGTTTGTTCAGTGGTACCGCATTTGTCTGTGTGTGTGTGTGTGTGTGTGTGTCTGCGTATGCTGCAAGTAGGCAGCCGTTTGAATGCTTTGTACATGATTAAATGTTACAGACAGAAAGGTAGTGTCAATCATCCCATGGAGCGGAGACAGCATGCAGCAAAAATAGCTTTGTCCTGAAAATTTAAGCGCTGCACATGTAATCAGTGACGCAGAATAACTGAGAGCTGGCTCGACGGAAACAGCCCTCAACCGTACAGAAAGCTTTCCTGCCTGTGGAGGCCGAGTTCTAATAGAGACCCACACATGTGCCATATGAAACAGCGCTCTGTGGCCATGAACCTGCCGCTTTGACAGTCCTTGCAGTAACACTTTATATTAATTTGCCCAGCTTAATTTCATTGCAACTACAGCACATTAATCTTTTAACTAGGAATTTCTTAACATGGAATAAGGATCAATGGTGTTCTTAATTGCATGTGTAACACAAGGCCAACTATGTTGTATGTAACATATAAAAAAGCTGACCTTGTTTCTCATGTGTAATTAACAGTATTGCACTCTCTCATGTCACAGTACCTGCATTGCAGCTTTTCAGTAATCACCTTTCGCTACAAAGCTGGCTATGAAAGAACCACTGCAAAGTCTTGAAAAGTGATACCATTTTGCCTTTTCTGTGTTAAAATCAGAAACCTGTTCAGAATGGGCAATCCAGGTGAGAGGAGTTAACTGTGTAATGACGTGCTGAGAGACAATGAGGCCCTTAAAACAGCCCTGTGGCTCTCCAGTCCTAGTGTTGTCATTGGATGATATATGGGGTTACTCACAAGCACAGTGTTGTATTCTATGCCGTGTTTATCAGATCGCATCCCAGCACATGGACCTTTTGTCTCCTTCCAACTGAGGTGTTTATTCCTAATTTTGTATTAAAAAAAAAAGAAATATTACAACAAAATAACGCTGGAAGCAGAACACTCATTTATTTTTTAAACGAAAGTAAAATAATACACTAAATTATTCATGGCTTTCAAATATGGCTGGGGAACGTCCAAGATGCTTTTAGATAAAAGCAATGTATCTTTTCACCTTGTATTTTAGGTAGTAGCCTGGCAGTAGATATATCGTGGGTGTATGAAACTCAGAGTGGAGCGATAGAAGCTGTGAGTGTGTTTACTTATTTATCTGTTCCATGCATTTACCCTTTTAGGGCTCTTGAGTTCAAAATAAGTGCAAGATGTTACATCCAGTGGTTTTTTTTTTTCCTTTTTTTTAGATAGACATTTAAATGCCTGTTCCAAAGTATGTTATTTAACTCACTACAACGAGCTATATTTCTGGTGTTACTAAGGCAGATAGCACATTGTAGTGAGAGCTTCTGATGCTGTAAAATTAATGACCACTGTCCTGGAATGCTACACGTAATGTTTTGAACAGCAGTGAATATCGAGATGAGAAAACTGCCAGTTTCAGGAAACACTATAACACTGATAGATTTCTCAAATAGCAGTTTAGTCGATAAATTACCCAAGAGCCTGAAATTACAATAACAGTTGTCATTATCATAGTTTGTCAAATGAAATTGACCAAATGACAATTTTCATAAATTCTTTTGCTATTATTTCTCCATGCTGCATTTCTGCTCCCTGAATTTAAGAAATGACAGAGAAAAACAGCAATAATTGCTCTCGCTTTCCATTAAATGGGCAAGAATTGCATTGGAAAGACATTATAATTGCATATTTTAGGGCAGTGAAACTGTTGGCAAACTGAGAAAGCATTGAAGCTGTATCTGGACGCAAGACAAAAAAGGTGGTAATTTGCACACATCTTAGAATTTGCAAAAGATTTTCTTTAACAAGAAAAAAAAAACTGAGTATATATCCTCCCTCCAGGCTCTCTCCATACACCTTTTCTGGAGGTGAATGGCAGTTATCACCGCTCAGAAATATTCTTGTGAAACGTGAATGTCAGGTGTCGTTGTGTCAGAGCAGGAGCGGCTGTTTGCTCTGTCCGAGCCGCCCACCCCTGCGCCCCAGAGCTGCGGAGGCCGGGGAGCTAAAACACCATTTAAAAGGGGGAAGTGGATTTCGCCTGACCTCCTTTTCGACTGACCACTCTCCTCCTGAGATGGGATTACAGATCCAAATCCTGCAAGAGTTCCACCAGTGCAAGTGTCTCTTGATGTTAGCTTGGCGAAAGCTTCAGCGATATATAAAATATATAAATAAATACCTTATTATTTTTCAAAATTATTATGTACTTTTTTCTGAAGATCAGGTTACATACTATCTAGCTTTGCAGTGCATCATGCAATGATATACACCAAAAAATCCTAGTTTGAAGTCCAAGTGTCATGCCATTTTCACTAACACACACACACATGCACGCACGCACGCACGCACACACACACACACACACAAATACACGCACAAACACAGCTGTTGTGCATTTATTTTTCAAGGGCAATGTTTAGTTCAGATCAATGAGATTATTCAAGGGTAAGATTCCTCATGTTTATTGCAACATTTTGGAGTGTGAGCTGAAAATGTAATTTATCATGCCACTCATTTTGAATACTAATGACAAATGCTTTGCTGAAAACAAAACAAAAATAATAATAATAAAAAGACAAATAAATCACTTTTCTATTCCTCTGGGGGAAACACATTTGATGGTTTCTGATGGGTAAATGCTACAGATTATTTAAATATGTGTGTCACCCAGCAAGGCTTTCTTTTCATCGATGCAGGAGTAAGAATATCATTTAAAACCAAAAGGGAAATATTATTTTTCATATATAAGCATGTCTTAAGAATGGAAGCTTTCTTGACAACAGCACAGGTCATTGCCATTTACCTCTTAATTTATTGGGCCCATTTGATTTAGTCTCAGGCATATGTGAATTTTCAGACCTGCGCATTTTTTAATACCGTCTATTTTCTTGTTCTGATAAATCCCATTACCCTTGTCATTACTCATGGCGAAAGAGTTCTTCACAGCAGCCAAATTGAATTTACTTGGCGTTCAGGGTGAACTAGTAATGGGGAAATGAGAAAGAGAGACAGCGAGAGGGAGAGAAGTAAAGGTGTCCCTGTTCTTCCTTACAGCTCTTGTGTGACAGAGACCCTTCGAGGGTCCCCTGGAGAACCAGTTTCACTACCAGGAAGTGATAATTAAACAGCAGCTTTCTATCTTTTCCAGTTCCTTGTTATGGATTCAATCCTCCCCACTATTCTACTCTCAACTGCCTTCCGGTCGATATTTGACTTTTGTCCAAGTAAACAAATGCCCACGCATTCAGGAGAGAGCTTTTAATGTAACCTCTGTGAAACACAGAATAGTTCATGTTACTGAGCCAGTTTTACATAGCCATACCTTAACATGTCCTCTTTACCCACATATGATTATAAAATGCCTGAAGAATCCACACTCGTAAACTGTAGAAGATATGTCTCTCACATAGCAGGTGTGACTTATTAGAAATCATCGCTAAAAGGCAAGGCAAAGCCCAGCCGTTCCTATATCATGAGTGAGATTGATCTTATTTTTTTAATGTTTGGATTTTGGAGATGTAAAATAATTTTAAAAAAAGTGTAATGACTTTGAGTTGTTTACCTGATGAAAGGCACACTATTATTCATGACTTGTAGATGTTTTCAGTGGGAGATTATTAAATATGTTTGTACCTAAAACCACACTTGGAATTGATCAATATTAGCCCCATCAACCACTCTCCTTAGCAGTCAGAGCCACACAGCTACCAGCCTTCAATATTTTTCACTCTGCAGATACAGCACCAAGGACTCTACACTAACTGCCAGCTGATTAACTTTTGCATAAGTCATTTATATTGACAGCCATGCATGTGTTCAAAGGTAGGCATGCTGTGATTTTAGAGATGGTGATGCCACACCAACCTGTATCTGGACGCAAGACAAAAAAGGTGGTAATTTGCACTCATCGTAGAATTTGCAAAAGATATTTCTTAAACAAAAAAAAAAAAAATTGAGTGTATATCTTCCCTCCAGGCTCTCTTCATAAACCTTTAAAGTTGGTGATGCCACACCAACTTTATATCATGTTTTACATATCCTCTTGCAGAGTTTACTTTCCCAACACAGCTAGATATTTAGTGAAACGATTCAGGTTAAGTACCTCTTTTTCTAGGGTACATTGGCAGTATCCTGCCTTGGGATAGAACCTGCTACGTTAGCATTACAAGCCCAGTTCCCTGAGCATTAGTCTACTCTGTCATTTAATTAAATATGGATGTGGAACTGGGTCATCGCCAGAAAATTATATTTGTCTTAAAATGGTGGCTGTATAAGGTATTGTCATCTTTAATCTCTCCATCTTCACATCTGAAAGTGAAAACATGATGCAGAGAGGGGAGAGAACAAAAAAAAACATTTAGGTGAGTGATGATGACTCATTATGGGATGTGCTGATGTCTGTCTCATGCCTGTCTCAGACTTGTTTTTTATCCCACATGCTAAAGCATAAACGAGTGCGCACAGTCTTCATTTTATATGTTTACTTATTTATTCATCTTTGAGCCCACATGCATTCTACATCAGAACGAATTATACAGATGCATTAATATCAACACAGATTTCCATTCATCCACCTGTGAGTCTTGTTTCTGCACTCTAGAGCAAACAGAACTCTTTGAAAAGAAGGTGTTTGATGTATTTTGGGGAAAACGGTTTGGGACTGTTTCATCTCTTAAACCTTTATTTATTCCCCAAAACTTTATGCATTTGTGCAGGAAGAGACATAGAGAAAGGTGAACTGGTGAACCTAGACTTGTATCAGTTGGACATTTTTTTTTTTTTCCTGGGGATGGAAGGCGTTGTATATGATCCGGACTTCTAAGTTGGCAGTTTAAGACAATGAATTACCAAAAAGCAAGATATCACATTAATATGTTACGCCTAAAAACCAAGGCTTCAAACAGCACCAGGTATGCCTTTTCATGTCTCTTACTTCAGATGTATGTCTTTTTTTCTATTCTTTTTAATCTCAGTTAATAGAGTAAATGGGAAGAACGGTTACTGATCGATATGGCAGTAATGTAGGGCTGCATTATGTCCTGGAGTGACCCTTGAGCTGTATTGATCAGGAAACAGCGTTAATTTTAAAAAAGCATAATAAGAGTAGATGGTGAATCAAGTGTACATATCATATGGTATGAAATTAAAGTCAGACTGAAAGTGGTTAAACCAATAACCAGATGGGATAACTTTACACTGGGAGCTTTTTCACAAAGCTCAAAGTGGTCTGAGACGTCAGACCAAGTGGTCCAGAATGAACTTTTTATGGGCAGGAAGAAATGAAGAATAATTAAGAAAATCACATTTGCATAAAAGTGCTTCAAAAAGATCACTAAGGCTTTTTTGTTCAGCAGATTTTATATAAATTACTAATTAATGACCTTCAGATCTGTGAAAAATCATGTTACATAATATTATTTATCCTAATTGTATCATTTAAGATGATATGAGTCACATATTCTGTACACCCCCTTAGAGAATATTTAAAATGTAATTATTATACCAACACTTCGTTAGAATACATATAGAATGATTATGGATCCTTCCGTTTTAAGGATTTAAGGAGCATGGGGATCCATTTTGTTTATGCAACCAAGATCATTCTGTTTTTTTTTTCTTTTTCAAAAAATGAATCTCGCTGATGATGATGAATTGTATTGATGGAGTCATTAACCAAAATGGATTCATCTTTGAAGTCACAGAAATGCATCAACCATCATCACTTTATTAAACACACGTGTTTGTTCAAACACAAGGGCACAAGTAAAGTTGGTCCTGTTCATATGCTTTAGGGTCCCTTGATCCAATTAGCAGTACAGGAAGGTATTCAACTTTATCGATCAAAAGTAATTAGATGTTCAATGGGGCCTAGAAGAAGTAATTGAACAACTATATGTCATAAAGGAAGCATTCATGCATAATGGGCCTTCTAAGAAAACCTTTGGACTCATGAGTGAAGGGCACTTAGAGTGCTGGAGAGTATCACAGGGGTTCCCTAATGGGTCAAACGAACAGAGGGGTTTTGTACGCTAGACATTTAAAATTCGACATTGACGATGCTAGTTTTTGTTGTCGGCCCCAAGCACTGTCTCATGTTTCCGGGACCTTTACATATTAATTTTTTTTATTTATTCTCTGCCACTTCGTGGTACAGAAATCTGGATGAGCATCGACCATTTTTGAGCCCTGAAGGCTTGACTTCAGCCCTGTGCTCCGTCTGGCGTAGCAGGCCACTGGCTTTCAATCACGCAGGGCTACGAGTCCATCAAGGGGCCGGTGGAGAATATGTGATCGAGCTCATATTCCACCACAGTTTGACCGAGCTGCCCTGATCTCTGGGTCACCCTTGGAGTGCAGAGGAGGTCGCAACGCTGCAAGAAGAAAAAAAAAAACAACAAGGTGGTGGGGGTGGCTGTGTCGACATGGAGAGAGCACATCTCAACACGCGGGATGACAGACAATGAGGGGGGCAAAGGGTTCCCTAAACCACGTGTGTGGCAGACAGCAAAGACCAAGAGGGCAACATGGGGAATCAAAGACTTGAATGTGAATGAATGTTGAATAGCTAAATTTCCCACCATCAGGCCAGGAAAATAAAAGCTGTTTTTCGCTGTGCAAATGGAAGTAGGACTGGGGGAATGCTGATGGAGAACGAATTTCGATGTCATGTATTACAGAACGGGGCTCTCATATGACAACTCTTCAGATGAAACCATTAGTGTGAAAGGCCAGGTACTCTAGCTTGTTGACAGCAAAATCAATTATCTGTCTCACTCAGCCTGATTACAAATGGAGTAAGAGGATAAACCAATGGTGCTTCAGTGGATTATTAGAGTTTTTGACTTTGTTGCACTCAGTTTGTTTATGCATAGTGGCGCAAACCGGATTGCATTTCAACATATGACATCAAACCATATTGCCCTGAATGCAACCCTTTCAGCCCCCTGTTTTTCCCATCAGCACTATAAACCTTATCGCTCTAGTAATAGCATCACTCTAAATCAGAGTGTAGGCATTGTATTTTTCAATGCCTGAAATATAACTGGCATTATTCTGGCATTACTGACACACCCTCATAACAGCCTTGGTCGCATTCACAAACTTTCCTGTCTGGCTAGAGACAGCAGCAACTTTTTAGCTCTCAACATAGAATTCATGTTTAAAAGGATTTTTTTTTTGTCCCTGCCATTGTCTCAAATTCCTTTCTGTGCCACTGAATTTCTTGACTCCAAGGCAATTATTTAATGTCTCTGCCTAATTTAGCACAATAATCTCGCACATTGTTTCCTCTTCTTTAATAGCTCCTCTGGCCGCTTTACTCAGGTAGCACACAAAAGTACTGGATCCGCTGACACCCTGGTTTTGTCAAGACTAACGGTATTGTAACAATACAGTTTTATATGGCTGTGAAAATAAAGCAAGTGTCATTTTTCAGGCTATTTTTAAATCGTTACTATAGCTTATTCTTATATGCATGTGGTGTATTTAGGTCAATCTTACTGACTAAATGCACAAACACAAAATACAAAAATCTGCTTTGTATTTAGGTCAGTATGGTTGAAGTACAATATAAAGTAATCCTATCTATTGCATACTAAAACCCTGTCCAGGTTAAATTCTCTATTCTGGTGCCTCTTATTTTATAATAACCTGAAAACAGAAACGATGTAATGCATGGCTATCAGGCAGTTTCAGCAAAGTGTCCTTCTTACCTATCCAGCCAATATGCAGGCCCGTTCAATATGTCCCTTCAAATAAGAAAAAAAATATATGTACAACTGAAAATCATAAAGAGTAGCACATTAAAATGGAAACAATTGCATATGCAAGGCGGCCTCTTTTTGAAATAGCATTTCAGTGATTATGATTTATTGATTTATTTTATAGGTATGTATGCAGTAAGTGGAATAGCCTACTCTGAAAAATGCAGCAGTATGACGAGTGTTTAACTGGCCCTTAGCTTTGCCTAGGGACAGTATCATAACACTCTGCCGTAATGTACTTGCATACAACTGTAATGCTTTGCAATTCACATATAATGCACATGCGCACACACAAAAACATGCGCACACACACCCACATACACACACACACACACAACCTGATACAACGCACACACAACAGCCTGTGTGTGTGTGTGTGTGTGTGTGTGTGTGCACCTGTGTGTGCACCTGTGTGTGCACCTGTGTGTGATATATGAGTTATAACGCACACACACACACATATACACACACACAGGCTGTTGTGTGTGCGTTGTATCAGGTTGTGTGTGTGTGTGTGTGTGTGTGTGTGTGTGTGTGTGTGTGTGTGTGTGTGTGTGTGTGTGTGTGTGTCACACACACACACACACGTGTGTGTGTGTGCTATGTGAGTTATATATGCCTGATACAAACATTCAATCATGAGTTGTTGATTTTTTTTTTTTTTTGAGTCAAGGGCAAGAATGACAATGTAACATGCTGTCAATTTCAAATGGTGAAACATTTTTTTTTTCTGACAACATGTTTTTAGAACTTTAGAACACCACTTTTGTTCTTGACAGGTATTGGTCAAAAACAAACAAAAATAAAAAAAGGAAAAACAAAAACAAGGCTCCGATATATTCCTCACACATACCGCTTTAGAGAAAGCCACATCCCTCAGTGAAACAATACGGCCAGCAATCAGCAGGGTCGATAAATATGGAGCTGGAATGTCTTCCTTCAGCTTACATCTGTTACACAAAGATTTGCCTTGTGCTTTTCTCTTTCCTTTTTTTTCTCGCTCTCTCTGCAACTATGTTTTATCACCATGACACAGGCTAGGATTATGAACTGCTTACATTTCTAGATTACATAATATTTATATTTTCCCTTCTACAGCTTTGTAAAAGCAATACGTCTTATAGGGTAATTTATAGTCTGCTGCTGTGTACAGTCTGTGAAATCACTATATGTCTGTGTGTCTCAATGCAGAATAATAAGTCACTGGTACACATAGTATGCATTACTGCAGCTTTTATTGGGCTTATAAACCACATATATAAATTATGCTTATACAAATGTTTTACTTTCTTAATGATGACTCAATATGTAAAACAACTTAATGTGTTCAACAGATTCACCCATTTGGCAAAATATATCTTAAAATGTTTACGCATGATTTATAAAGGTCTAATAATGTTGCAATTAAAGTGTTATAAGCACTTGAACAAGGATTTTTCAGGAATGTACACTTTGTTTAAAGTGCAACAAAACTCTTTGGAGTTCCTCCTGATTTATTGCCCAAAAAGAAACACAAACTGCTGTGTTTAACTGGCTCCGATGACTTCATCCAATAAATCACTTTACTTTATTTATCCCCTGGAGGCTGCGTCAGCACTTTGAGACAGATTCATTTGTCATAATAAAACAAAACTTACCCCCCACCAACATCACATGAAAAACACTAGAATTCTACAACCGTTCAAATTCTCTCTTCTTATTGGCTGGCTTCCAGTCCATGGTTGAGCATGTTGATTGTGACTGAGAGCTTAATCAGGGCGCAGACAGTCCTGTAGAAAACTTTCAGTTTGAGAGTATTTGCTTCCTAAAGATAAATTGTTGTGAAATCAGTCAGTTTGTCATAGGAATTGGCAACTTATCTGCATGCCATGCCAAATCTTGACATAATCATGGTTTGGGTGTAAATGTGAATGGCAGGTGTTCAAATAATGGTCTAATCAAGGATACAATAATGTCATGATTGCTGCTCATTTCATTAGTGGGTAAGTTAAAGTTTATCAATGAAACCACAGAAGCCCCTTTTACATAAACAAGGCAACAGTGATGCCACGAACAGTTTTGCTCAGCTACGGTTATCAGATTCTTCATGTCAGTGCGTGCTTGGGCTGCTGGGTTGTTCATCCTTTTAAGGCGCTGCTCAGTATGGGCCCCACACTCTGTTACTGAATCTCACCAGAATCCATGGAACTTCTGCGACTCACCATCACGCTGGATCTGTCCCCATCGTTCGGTCGGGACACCAAAGTGTGTCTGCTGAGTACGACACCTGATATATATAAATCAGGTGTCTCATTCTTCTGTGTCTTTGAAAGCTCAACGTGGGGACTGAGGTGTGAAAACAAAGTGCTGCTCACATCATGTGTGACTGTGGAGAGAGCATGCATGTCTGTTCAGAGTTGACATGAGGTGGGCCTCTGAGTGGCTTGTGGGATAAATTGCTGCCTACGGGTCCTGAGGTTGGGGGTTCGATTCCTGACCTCGCCATTCCCAACCATGGCCAGAGGCTCCATTGGCGAGGCAACAATTCGGTCTAAAATCTCCGATTGCCCTCCATCTGGCTGCTTGGACGCTTGTGGCGGCACAAACCGATTGTACACTGACTATGTCTTCCTCCGACGTCATAGGCAGTGTGCGACTGGTGGTGTGGCCGCAATGTGAAAAAGGAGCGGGACTGTCGACATGTGATTTGGAGGAGTCACATGCGTGACCTCCCTCCCATAACTGTCAGGGGCGGGGCACTGTGGTGAGATCAACCAGTTCGGTTGAACATTCAGGTTGGAGAGGGAAAAAAAAAAAGAGTTGATGTGAGGCTGTGCCAGTGAAATTGGCTGGAGCACGCTCCCCCTGATGCCTGAGTGTCTCGGGCCGGGGGGTTTGCTGCACAGAGGGGATGTGAAGCTCTAAACCTCCAGCCTCGGGTACAAATCACTCTCTCCTCATCTCCACCTCCAGCTTTAACCCTTCAGGTAAGATGTCTCTGCACTTCCAGGATGCTGACAGCTCCGGTACACCACGGGGCCCTAATCACGTGCTGAAAAGAAAGTCGTCAGGGCCGATGTCTCTCTTCAAGACGTGCTATATTGACCCTGGATGTCTTTAATGCTAATCTTCCTCATTTCAGAAGTTGCATTTAAGATGCAATCTTGAACCATGAGTTTTCTAAAATTTGTGCATGAATCATTCATTCAAAGCTATATATAGGTAAATGTATACATACAATTATTCAAATTAACAAATAACAAATAATTTGAATACATATGTTATTAATTTGCTCTGTTCTTTCTGTCACTGTATTGAAAGACAAGCTGAAACCATTGTATCTGTGTGTCCCATATAGGCCCTTATTTGAGCTGCAGACCTTACTTTGGCAGTCATCATAGGTTTATAGCTTCTGCACTGGGCCCAAACTTTTTCACTGACCACTCTTTCATTTTTCCTCATAGGAACAACAATATATAATGCATACAGAGCACTGCATGAAAACACTTCAGATAACACACCAAATATGAATCATTTACTTTTGCCCTTGAAAACACACCCCTGAATATGAGCTAAATTAGTCCAGCCAGAAAACAACCATTTTCATAGGTCTATATTAATATTTCTATCTCCTAGGGCACGCAAGACAATATTTGTATTTACATATGTCACGGTACATCCAGTTTTTTTGGCTCTGTGCTAAAATAAAAGATATGAATAAGGCTAGTCCAAGGTTGATTTGATCAAGGGTATTAGCATAATACACTTGAAGTCATTACTGGACAAATCCTCTCCAGTATTTCAGTGTGCATTGTGGCCTAATTCACACTGAAAGAATAATCAAAATCTCATCAAAACATCATTTTTTCTTTTCTTTTTTTCCCAAAAAGAAAATAAAATGATCTCTTTTGAGTAGGTTTGCTCCATGGGTGAAAAAATAGCTATTCGAAAAGCTGTTTTTTTTCATTTACCTCTTCATATACTGTTACTATACTTAATATACAATATATTAAATTACTTATTTTTGTTTTCCTGAAAATAAGCAAAGACAACATAAAATAAATACTAGTTGTATTCATAGTTCAGCCTGTTTATGGACACATCATAGGAAGAGTCCAAATCTTGGTCACATTCCGATGGGGTATCGGGTTTGGATTTTGAAGCTCAACACCGATCTCTCTCTTCCTGGGTGTGTAAGTAGGCTTACGGCCCACTGTTACTCCATCCCCGTTATCAAAGCCCGTGCTGAAATGAGCTGAACACACTGTGTTTCTGGAAATACCGGTCAGCTGTATTCTGCCGAAGACCCCAATCTCTGGAATCTGATGTGGGTCGGAGAAACATTTCCTCCGGCCTTATCTCGCTACAGCAGCCTGATGGCATCTCTGGATCAATAACTCCAGCTTTATGATCTATAATGGTGTGATGGCTCTCCCATGGCTTTAACCAACACTGCAGATTAAATGTAAATTAAAATTGACTGTATTAAAGACACACATTCTCAACTAAAATCATTTTATTTTATTTTTTTTTATGCATACAGCAAGCTCAATTGTTGCTGGCTGGAATCTCTAATAACTGATGTTGTCAGTCGAAATGAATATGGAAGATTACATTTAAGAATGAAAGAAATCAATTCCTTTGGAAATATGCTGACAGGGAGTACAAATAAGAAATGTAAGCGGTAACTAAACACAGGCTTAAAGTGTTTTATATTCAGCCAGAGAGAGAGGGTAAAACATCAAGATCTCATCTTGGTCATTAAAGACAGGGACAGCAGGTGTCTGTTTATTTAAACCGCCTTTGGCAAATTCCATTTGAAAGTCTGATTTCCAGCTTAATGGCAACCATTTTTTTTTTTTTTTATTATGCATCATTAGAATATGGCTAATAATAAAGGATTCACTTTGCATCCAGTTACGGCCCCATAAAAGTCATTCTGTACCTTTTTTGTAAGGTCTGTGGCACATCTGCTCAAAAAGTTTATTTTATTTATTTAATTGTTTTTTTTTCCATTCCTATTTCCATTGGGCTGGGCACAACAGAGAACTGACAATTGCCTGAATTAGAACAATGAAAACCCCCACAGGGTCACTATGCAAATACTGGAGATAAAGTGTACAGTTCTATGAGTTCCACATTATGCAGTATACAAAGGTCTGGCAGCAAAGGTTTTTTTTTTTTTTTTTTTTTGCAGGAAGCTATTTATAATAGTTGTCTTCTTTTCACTGGTCGTGTCATAACAGTCGCGAGGACATCTGATATAACAGCACGCATACTCATGCATATTCATTCATTAAAACCTCATCCGGTCGCACTCTCAAACATGGCAGTGGCAGAGCGGTGTTGTTCAGATTGAGATCCTGTCTAATCCAGCACAGGATATGACATGATTGCAATGAAAATCATGGGCAAGATTAAAAGTAGTTGGATGACCCTTTTGTCCTTTTACATAATCCCTACACAATTTAAATACTATTAAGAAAAAAATATATTGATACAGCCGCTATACACTTTGCACTATTGAACGAATTTGGAAAAAAAAAATAAGATGAGGCAGAATGACTCTTCCAAGGTGTTATATATCAATGTTAAATGTTAAAATCCTGACATTTATCCACAAAATCATGGCCTCACCGATCATAAGCGTGTACCATATGACCTGTCACAAGTACAAGAGCCTCCAAGGCCCACTTTTCTTGTCCTGGAACTTTTCAGCTGTCAGTCACATCCTGTAGTCTGAGAGCTCTGCTGCATAATCCATATCCTAAAATTGACATGTTAGAGGAAGTATGAATATCTTGGTTGTATTCGTATATCTGATGACCTCCAGTTTCATAAGTTATGTACATATGTGATGGAAATGAAAGAAGTGTCCTGTTCATAAATTTACTGGTAACATGGGTGGGGAGGGGGTACTTTTCCAGATAATTATGTAATCCTGTGCCCCAAAACTAAGTATTTATTTAAACAAAATCAGTTTCATGACTATTTATTTAAGTAAAATCAGGAAGTCTGGAGAAGGCCTTAAAAGACAGAGAAGGAATGAGGGCATGAGATGGGTCAACAATGCAATGATGAGTGAAACAGGGACAGAGTCCAATGAAGACTGAGGGCGTCTGACACGGAAACAAGTCTGACAGTGTTATTTCAGAACTGGCATAATGGCCCTTAACCCAGTGTCTTCAGCACCGCGCCTCAGCGCTGAGGTAAAAACTGTGCCTTGACATATCTGTTCAGACTGTTCTCCACCACACATCTTTTCAGACACCACCTGGAGGCCCACAAACTCCACCATGCTGTCTCACAATGGTCTCACACTGTCACTGCGCATCGGTCTTCCTGTACTGTGTGATCTTCAGTCTCCTGGAGTTCAGTCAGTCCCCTGGAACTTCGCTCTGCTACAGGTCTGCAGCCTGGATTTGGTACTGTTTCCTCCCTCATTTTCACACTCAAAAAAGACATTTTTAAAGATGGTTTCATTATTATTTCACTGGCCCAGGAAGCACTTATTGATTGATTTATTTCTGCAACCTTGAGCATGCATTGAACCAATGAATACAGCTGCGTCCATAATGTCTTTCACCTGAACATGTAGGAGACACCAGGGCCAGAGAAAAAAAAAGTTTTTTTTTTCTTTCTTAGAATATGAGAACCAATGCAACAGAGGGCAAACTCACTATGAGATGTGTGAAATCCATAACAAACATGCTCTGTGAATAAGACCTGAGAACTCAGACAACAATTTTACAGAAAAATTCAAATGGTTGTACTTTTTGGTGACTCATTTAAACATAACAGTAACTTAAACATGCACACGCGCACGCACACATGCACGCACACACACACACGCTTTCATTGTCCTTGCACTCTCATGAAAGGAACATCACTCTGAACATTAACATGTAATATTTACTTCATTTTTTACAAAGATATTTAACAAATTTATGAATGCATTGAGCTTACAGAGGGGTCCCACTAAGCCATGTGAAATTTTAATATTCTCAATGAAAGAGGACATTCCAAAGAATCGATGCAGCACATTGAGCCGAAAGCTTTAAGCACATGTAAATGTATGAGCATTCGTAATCTGAACTTTCTCTGAACCCTTCTGAAAATCTCTATAGCCATCTCTCGCTAATTTCCATTGATATTTATTTTCCCCTCACAAAGAATTGATAATGAGGCAGGATACAGCTTTGCATTAGCTTTCTGTAAATCACCGGTCTTTAATACATTAATAAAACATTAAGATTCGCTCATGTTATCAACATTAATTGATTGTTTCAAAACGCCTGATTAACATTCATTAACTGTATAACAGCATTTGTCCTGCAGTGGTCTAGATTCTGCTTAGCATACGTGAATGCCTCATCTGGTATGAGTGAATGTGATGATTTGTTTTGATTTGTTTTGATTGGTTTTCTAATATCTTTCTTGAAGTCATTCATTTGCAGGTGAGAGCTTCTTACATCTGGGCAAAACAATGCAGGCATATTATTTATCTAAATGTGAATTGATTGTTGACAAACGTAACCTTAAATAAAGGTGAGGACACCTGAGGACATGTGATCTGTCACTCCTTCAGGATCTTGAACTTAAGAAAACACACACATATCTGCACCTTTGGGAGTACCACAGTGCGTTGTGTCGTCGTGGTTTTTCCTCTCTTTTTACATAACTTTAAAAAGTGAACTTTGTTTGACCCCAAGAATGTGTCGATCACAGATAGTCTTGGGGAATATGAAGCAGCTGTCTGAGGGCTGTAATTTCCATAGAGCATAAAAGAAATACGTCAATGCAAAATGCAGCTCAGAAACAATGAAAATGCTGCAATTGTATACTGTAAGCCTCAAATTAAATAACTATATAATATTCAGTAGCTGATAACTATTGTGTTATACATTATTAATACATAATATGTTATCATTAATAAATGTTAATAAATTAATTATAGTGAAGACATGAGATGCTTTGTTTCCTCAGGATTTACAATGTCTCAACACACTGGTAAACAGATTTAAAATAGGTTTCATGAAGGCCAGGATGAAGCCAAACACCATTCAGGACTTCACCGATTTCGAAATCTAAGCATCTTTAAGGAATGTCATCTGAAAGGACCAGGGGCTTGCTTCCCTAAACTTCAATAGAAAGCTGTTCTAAAAGAAAATGCCAACACTCTTTGTATTAAAATATTTTATTCTCTAAAAAATATTTAGTGAAAATGTTCATACACTGTTATTTTGTATATCCCTTGCATATGTATACATGCATTTATTTTATTTACCATTTAATGGAGTATTTTATGTTATACCCTTATAACCCTTTTTCCTGTCCTCTAAGATAATATGATAATATTTCTCACAAGACAGAGAAGCAAGCTGAAAGTTTCATCTGTAAGGAACATCATTTTGACAGCAGAAATGGATGTTCCGCTATATTGGACCACAGGGCTAATTGCTGTAGACCCGTGTTTCAGGTAGAACGGTAATAAAGGAATATTCCTTTGAGTCAAAGCTTGCTCTCCAAAAAAAAATAATAAATAAATAATTTTTTCATCCCATATAATTAGATGTGAAAACGCACAATAGCTTCAGAGGGGAATATGAGAAGCTTCGACAATGTTGGAATCTTTGTTACAGCGCTCCCTTTGATGTGCGGTGAAGAACTGTGCCGGGCTCCCAGGTATCTGAGCTGTGGTAACAAAGACGGTCTGCCTCCCCATCATCACTGCTGGCTTTAATCAACATTTAACTCATTTATTTATTCATTTGTTTATTTTATTTCCAAATACATCAGCTTGTTATTCATTAAAATCAATAAATAAACAAACAAATAAATAAAGGGCACAGTATAAATTAACAGCAAATACAAAACTGAGTTGATCATACATTTTGGGGAAAATCTGGAGAGCACTGTATTTGGTTATGCATCGCAGGACCCCACCTGTAATCATTCTAATGATGAGCTTTTTTTTTTCTTTTCTTTGCATACAGTCTATCAATAGTTCATGGCAAAGGAGACCGCAAAACGCGAAACGTTCAAGGGTAGGACCCGTAATGAGGGAGGTCTGTGGTTTTTCAGCTCTGCGCTCGTTAGATAACGAGGTCTTATGGGGCAGCTCCTGGCAAGACTCTGCAGAACAGGTCAAGGACTGGTATTCGGAACGAGCCGGCCTTACTTACTGAGGGTGCTTAATTTGCCATGGCAAATGTAGATACGGATGCGTATAAGTGGGCACCTAATTTGCTCATTAAAGCGTGGCTCCAGTGAAAGTAAATAAATAAATTTGTTTCCCTCTGCAAGGGGCACTTGGGGACAGCACGTGGGGACAGCACATTCTGCATATACTGCTTCTTGTTTCTCCATGCAAGGTGATTTTTGGCAAGGTGCCTTGGCACAGCAGAGGACATTATGGAGCTTATCGATACAGGGAGGCATAGAAAAAAGAAATTGCTTCAATAATGCAAATTGTGATATTTCACGTCCAAGGGTCAGGTCAGTAGAACTCAAAGCACTGACCTGCAGGGTAATTGATTATTGAAAAACCAGCCCTCGCAATTTAATTATATTTTGTCCATATTGTTTTTTTTTTTTTTTAATACTTATAATAGTTTTATCTGACCCAAGTGTGCTCTGTCCGCTGTGATTTGTGTGTAGGTCTGAATCAGGGGTCACATTTAATTAATTAACTTATTTATTTATTTTTCTCCAGTCAGTTTTTAAATATATAATTCATGCTAAATGCTTTGCTAATTTTAAGTGCAGCAACGATAGCCAGTGATTGTGTAAGCGATCACATCAGTACCTGTTGCTTTGGCATGCTTTCTGAAACGTCTGAAGACATGCTGTATAATTGAATGTGAAGCAGAGACACAACATTTTAACAAAAATATTCATTTCATATATAACAGGTTTCCACTGTTTAATGATGCATAACACTGATGACGATATTAATGAATAACCATATTATTATTGTAATTATAAAAGCTGCATTCAGAAATAGTGGGCCCTCTGTTGTACGGTTTCCCTTTGCAGTGGTCGAATGACTTTTGCTTCACCCTGAATAGTTGTTACAGCAGTAGATGTATAGCCACACGGACATATATTTTTGTAATAAATGGGTTGAGTGTGTATGGCCATTCTGAATATCTTCTGTGCAACATTATCTCTAGTAATCTAATGATGACCTTGGTACAGACTGGCTTTACTAATACAGTGCATCTGTTTCTGTCAGTAGGTGACAGCTGGTCACCCTGAGCTGGCATGACCTCTGTCACAGACGTGTTCTTCTGTCTTTGTGTTACCCTGTCCTGAACTTCTGGACACTGAAAAGACCCAAAAAAAAAAGTTTGCAATGTCAAGACTTAGCTCAATGTGAATGTTACACTCAAAGAAAATCTGTGCTTATGTGTGTGTGTGTGTGTGTGTGTGTGTGTGTGTGTGTGCCTGTGTGAGAGAACGACAGAGAAAGAGAGAGAGAGAGAGAGAGAGAGAGAGAGAGAGAGAGAGAGAGAGAGTTGTATAACCTTGTGGGATGTAAAGGAAAGAGGTGGGCAATATTGATTCAGTTCTAGGGACAGTTTAACAAACATGCATCACACCATGAAAGGATTGTACAGCTCCCAGTTTATTTAGGGGTGTATTTCTCAAGATGCATGTTAGTTAGCCAGGTTGCGAGTCTCTGAATCTGGTATGCACCATGTAGTGTCCAATTATAGACATCCCTATCAATCGTGTCATTGTCATCTTTAAGCAGTGACCTTTTGGCTAGTTAATGTATTCAGATTGTGTGAAACATGTAGGGAACATGTTCAAAATGTTCTGGATATCGAGTGATGACAGGAGGCTGGACCTGAACAGAATTGACAGGTATTTGTGCATGCGTGTGTTTTTTTTTTTTTAAATCTATTTTAATTACACTTTGAACAAATCCCTGCTTATTGTTTCAAAATCAATTGATACTTGGATACTGCTGCACCACAAAACCATCGCATAGATACAAACTATAGTCCCCATTTAATTCGTACATGCTAACAGCACTTGGCCTAATGTATCCTGCCACACTTCTCCTATGCAGGGGAGGTACCAACAGTGACATCTAGCCATTACTGCTGTACCACCACCGTCTCCATTTTGAAAAAGAGAAAATACCCATGATTCCACTTTATTCCTAACTATGAGCCTAGTTTCCCACTCTGACTAGACAAAAATATGAGGGACGAACATACATTTCTAAGTACACTGACTTCTCCTATTCAACTTCACACTGGAAAGACATTTTGCCATGTTTTTTTTTTTTTTTTTACTTTTTGCCATGTTTTGGTACGAAATATGCACAGTTATGCAAGTCAATGATTAAACTGCAAAGCTAATGAGGCAAATCCATATAATGTAATAATTTGTTCATGAAGAAATAAAGAAAAGTGCTGTCTTATGTACCGTAGCTTATGACCTTTATAAGGAGGCTAATATGTCCCGTTCTTTACGGGTGCCTCGCTTTGTTTTGAAACTTTTGCCTCAGGGCCATATAGAAATATTTTCACTTGGTGATTTAATCCGCTGATAACAACTCCATTTACACACCCACTCTCTCCCTCTGCTCTCATGTGGCTAAATAAACATTTTTAAAAGCCAATAAAATGTACACCTTCAGCAATACGCCTGCTGGCTAATATTTAGCACTAAAAACAACTCAATCATCCACGCTTGCCAGTTAAACTCGGAATACTGATTTGTTGACTTTATTGTTATAGTAGCACCTTTGAATTATTCCAGGAAATGTGGTCTCAATTTTTAAACATGTTGACAATCACAAGTTCAAATCAAGTCTTATCTTAATGTGTACAGATGCGGTGTTGAAGCTAAAGTATGCACATTAAAAATGAAACAAAATCACAAAAATCTGTTTAGCCCATTGGTCAGTTTAGGGCCATCACACACAGAAGGTTATCTACATTACACAGGTGGCACCGATGAGAATTCATATTTGAGAAATGGCATGATGTGCAATTGTGTATTGATGTCTGTTCATAGGAATATGCTAAAGGAGAAGGGAAAACAGCTTTGCAAAAATTGGAAGGAGGAGGACATAGAAAGAACAGTGCGGAGAGATACATTTAGGATTATATGCGGAATTTCAACATGCTTTTTTGAAAGAAAAATACAGCAAAATAAAAGAGTTTCAAAGTTCTAAGTACTGGGATTCAAGGGTAATTTTTCTTTCATTATTTCTTTAGAAAACCTGGCATACCTGTGTATTCAATTTGCATATTTGTACTATGGATTATCCTTTTGAACAGGTGTGTTCAAAACAGCAGTGTTGAGACTGTGGGTGTATTTTTTTTCATGGTGCTCACTTGGTATACCAACGTGCTCACAAAGGATATTCTGTTCAGCAGATGGATAACGTATTGTCAAGTTATGTTAGGTTTTTTTTATGTTTTGTACTTAAAATGAAAAACTTTTTTCCACATTTTTCATTTCCAACTTTTTGTATGATTTTCTGTAAAATATGAATTAAACTAACTTATGTAGGACCATCTTATACTTTCATTTTCCCTGCTGATTTCAAAAATATAGTTTATATGTTGCCAATGTACTCAAACCAAACACTGGGGGTTCCATTAGTTGTATATACATCCATTGGAGTGGAACAGAAGTTATACAAGCAGGCTTGTGGTGCATCTTAAAGCCTAATAGCTAAGGTGCCTGGCCCTTGAGGTTGGTCGTTCAGGCCCCAGTCCATCTTAAATGAGATCGGTGCAGTTGATGGGCCCTTCAGCATGGCCCTTAACCTCACTAAGTCACTTTGGATAGAAGTGCAAGCTAAATACTTGTAATATAATTTGACTCTGATTCCAGTGGCTGTGAGTTCGACCATGGCCACAGGTCTGCATTGCTGAGAAGGTCATTAGCCCAGCTTTACTGTGGAAACATAGGAAACACTCTGGGTAAACTCATCAGTCTCATCGCTCTCTAACAACCCTCCTTGGCTGGCCGAGCGTCTGCTGGTTTGCGATCTGCACATACATTGACTGCAGTCACTACATCGGAATGCAATAGTCTGGTGGAAAAACGGAGGAATATTCTCCTTTTTTGTAGTGAGGGAGAAAAAGGACACTGTCTTCAGCATGTCAATATAACTCAATAAAGTAGGATTTCCCCCTGATGGTTCAATGGCCGTGATTCAGTACGCACTCAAGCTCACCCTGCAAAAAAAACCCTGTCAGAGATCTGTGACTTGCTGACGCAGCGTTCTCCAAAGCCGGGTAAATGTATGGAGATGAGCTCTTCTGTGGGCGCGCCAAAACATAAAACACTCAATGCAGTTCAGAGAGAAAAGTTTGCAGTTACTTTTGGAACACCATGAGTTTCACTGTATGTATCTTCTGAAAACTCATTTAGGGTAATGACCAAGGACCATAACACAATGGGCACTCTGCACTGCATTGAACAACAGCAGCAGTTAAGTGGCAGTCTAAACAGAGGGGGTTTCCTGGCTGAGGATCTGGTGCGTGCCCAGAACCTGTGCCTGTATATTCTGCCCAAAACCAGCATGAGAAGTGGATGCTTTAATCACGAATAACACCACACAAGCTGATATCCAGCACCCATGCTGGTGTTAAGCCAGGAGTGCAATGCCATCCCAGAGATACTTAGATCTCTCTCGGCCCATTTATCACCGGGCTGTTTCGCAGTGGAGGAGCTAGCCGGCTAATGCAGAAAACCATGAGTCATTTTCGATAAATGGTCTCGCAGATGGCAGCATCAGCATATTCAAACACATATATATGTGTGTGTGTGTGTGTGTGTGTGTGTGTGTGTGTGTGTGTGTGTGAATATGCTGATGGTTCTCTACATTATTAAATACAGCATCCAGCAGTTCAGTGCTTGGCCCCATGGGGCTAAAGATATTGAGCTTATAGACTAAAGCCAGCAGTGGGCGTTTTGTGGGGAAAGGAACTAAAAATCATGGTCGTCTTTGAGGCATAAAAACTACCGACTTACTACATATCCCTTACGTAGGAGCTCAGAGCAAGATTTTTGAAGGACACATGCCTGTTTTTCTTCTCCTGCCACCCTTACAAACTAATATTACCCTTTGAAGGCTGGGATGCCCCCCTTTCCTTACACTGTTACTTTTTTTGTTTTGTTTCTGAGAGATTTTTCTTGAGTTCACGTCCTTGAGATTTTCTGTCATGTGGATGTGACTGTACACAGAGAGGGCACAGAGAGGTATTTTCTGTTTATTCACTCATTTCATGTTTTTCTCGTCTTCTTCTTTCCTTTTTTCCCCCTCTGTGAGATGTACAGTACTTGACGAGAGGCTTACAAAATGAAACCTTAAAAGACAGATCGAGGAAAACTCACCGGGGGTCCTGGAGGGGAAGTGTTTGACAGCCGTCATTTGTCAAACGTCCTCTCCAACGTGATTTCAAAATGAAGGGTTCCTTTAGTGATCGTTGCATATCGAAGGCAGGGATGGGGGAGGAACAAGAGACCTCAATACGCCCCGCGATGTGAAGCTATGTCCTGCTTAACCCCGCATAGGGTCTTCTGTTTGTGTTTTGCAGGACAAATAAAGAGGCGGAAACACAGTGGTATGAATCAAGCCAAGTAATTACTTTTTTGGCATTATTCCTATTCCTTTTGGAGGCAGTAATAACTTCTCATTGAGCCATGAGTGTTCAATATAGTCATCTCAGCTTTACATTGTGTTGAGGTAACACCGTTTAGTGTAACGCACTTGTGTGCAGTATCGGGAGCGCTTGTATTGAGCCAATTTGTGAGTGCTCCAATGAATGAGTAGCTGTAAGGGCAATGCAACCAAGCAGAGGGCTGAATGTACATGAACAAATGACACTAACAAGGGCAGAACACACACAGACACACACACACACACACACACACACACACACACACACAAAGCCATGGGGAATGTACTGGCACAAGGTTGGGGGAAGGGTAACATCTCTTGACAACCTTAGAACTACAAGCCTGACATACTGCAATGTCTGTTGTAACATAATAGGCCCATTTTAGGAAATAATTTCCAAGTCCATCAGCAAATTATGCATCTGTAGCTATGTATAGAATATATGTACCAGTATATGCTGCAAACTGTAGTCAGATAGTACTTCTGGAGTTCTATAGACAGGGTTCAACTCTGGAATCGAGACCACAGAAGCTACCTTTGGCAAGCTGAATGTTGTTTGTCCAATCATAGCAATCCCAGGTACTTCATTACAGCTTATTCCAGTTCGACGGGCAAAAGAAACATCCACCTCCCCAGCCTCTTCTACAGCTTGGACTCATGTGGTAAAGGTTCTTCTTGTTAATTTTTCTGTAGTGGAGTTTGGTTTATTAGGGTCTCTGGCTTTATATTCCCGCCCAACCAATTCCAATTTGTGTGGGTCCTCAGGCCAATCACACGCTGGCTGGGACATACATTCTCTTTCTTTTTCTTTCTGTTTCCATGTTTCTTTCTCTCAGGCTGTTGGCTTACCCCTCCCCATCCCTCTCTCTCTCTGTCTCTCTCTCTCTCTCCTCTGCACTTTCCCTCAGACGCCCATGACTATTACATCTCATTTTTATCAAGACATGGTATAATGTTCAATTCTGGCTAGTCTAGAGGATGTCGATTATTTTCATTATTTCCTCCGGAAATTACGGTGCAATTGAGGGCATTGAAAAGAGTTTATTCCCGAGCTGACATATCACTCTCACCAATCTGTGTGCAAGTCTGTTCAACTTTCCATTTACAACTAACAACAACCATAATGACACACTGCACAAACTATTTGTTTAATCGTATTTGGTTTCTAATTATTTCAGCCGTGTCGATAGACGTGGCATTAGCAGAATAAACAGTATAGACTCCACACTCTAAGTTTTCTGAAAGTAAAATGCTTTGGGGAAATTAATGGCATCTCACCTCAAGACTGAATCGTAACAGCCTAATTTTAATGTGATTGTACAATAAGTTACGTTACATAATATTTTCATTCCTTCCTCATAGATTGATACATATGTACTCATGCTATCCTGTGCAGGAGATAATTAGCTAATCGTTGATAAAGTATTTCAGCTGATAAGACATCATGTGAAACATTGAGGAGGAAGTGTAGTTAGACCTGCACTGTAAACCGTACTCACTGCCATTTCCAGCTCAGTTTCCCATGCTGTTTTTCAGCACGTTTTCATCACACACATGCTGTGTCTAATTATATGCAACTACATTAGTTTGCCTTTTCTGTCTCAAATCACTGCAGCCTGCCTTCTCAGGTCTGTTCATTTCTGTGCGTGTTCAGTTATTTCAGTGAGCCTAGGTTCTTCTTATTTCTTCGTGTAAAGCTATGCACCTAGCAGTCAAAGACCCCGAAAGCTGGCAGTTCACCTGGGAGGCAGCCAACTCATATACTTTGCATTGCTCGCTGGACACAGTTTTCAACATTCTTGGAGCAAATTGCAGAAGCAATTCAGTTCAACAGCTTCAGCAGGTGATTAGTCTGGCATGCTGATCAGATCATCGTTCATGCCAGTTACCCATGACCTTACTGGAGCCTGACTAAGAGTCGGTTTCGCATATCACCATTTTAAAAATACTTTGCTTTGTGTCTCACTTCCCGTTCTTTAGATTTCCATGCACTTTCCGCATGTTCATTAGGTTTTTTTTGTCAGATTTAGATCTAAATTGACAATGGCTCTCATGACATTGTGGTTTGGAACCTGAGACTGTACATATTACTGGTGGTTTGGATGTCTTAGAGAGAACGGTATTGATGTGTGCGTGAGCCAATCAGAAATGTGGAGGAAATGCACAACCTGCATGGAGAGGTGCCTCTGGATGACATGGCGGTGATCAGTGAGCACCGTACCTGGGTGTTTGAATCTCAAACGCACCATCAATAGCTGTGGCGGTTGCCCTGATAGCCAAGGCAAAACTGTGCCAGACCTTGCAGACAGAGCAAGAGGCGGGGGGGGGGGGAGGGAGGGTTCTGGTTTCTCAGCCCCAGCTGAGGTGGGGGTGGGCACATGGTACATACGTGTTTGTGAGCTGGGTATATGCTGACTTCAAAGGTCCTCAATAACTATAGGTGGATATTGAAAAAAAAAAAAAAATCACAACAAGTTTACTTATCAAAATACAACACATTTATAATGTCATTAAGCTGTAATTGTGTTAACTCCATGATGAAAATGGTTTAGACATACACAGTGCACTGATAAGAGAAGCCCTATTAATGCATAGAGGGCATTGTGTTGCTCTGTTAGTCTCTGACAGGCTGTTTGTTTTCATTGAGAACTAACGGCAGTGAATGGAGAACCAGGCCCAGTGCCAAGGTACGGCTTCAGGGTTCCCTTCTTTCCCTGAGAATATATGGATGCAGGTTCTCCGGAACTTTCCCCTCAGCCGGAATGCACCAGTGACCACATTCCGATCTATGCACTACACTGGAAGTAACACTGAAAAGTCACTCTGACTCTGGATAAGTTAATACTGAAAAGAGACTGCAGAGGGAAGGGGGTGGGGGGGGAGCAGTATACATACATTAAATGAGCACAAGTGTTGACTAGTCATTACAGTCATTATTAATGTTCTCTGATTATTAAAGGATTATACATTACAAAGTAAATCTCATAGACTTAAAAGAGCATGTGAATTTAACTGCGTGTCGATGATGTACCCTTTCATTATAAGTTGAATACTGCAGGTGGTGTTGTTGGAGGTTGTGAGGTTAATGGGACACGTTTGATCTAAACATCAGCCCTCATTCTCGATTTCGGAATAGAATGGCAGGCATGTTATTTTATGCCGGTTTTGAACCTCATCTTTCTTTGTCTTTTTTAAGGCACAATAGCTAAGCTGTTAACATATGTTTCAATAGCTAAATAAAAATAAACTGTTAAAATAATGTATTTTTTAACACTGTTGAAATTTCCAATGTAACATAATGACTTCCAAACTTTTAGAAATCCCTAAAAAGGAGCTGCGTCTCAAAAAAAAAAAAAAATGCAGGAGGGAAAATTGATTATATATTTGGCTCATGTCTGAGAATGATGTGGTGTTTTCAGTAACTTGTTTTCTCTGGATACGAAAACTAAAAATAAAGAAACAATACAGAAAATCAAATAAAAAACAATCACAATTTCATTTTACCTGGAGAATGGTAAAGGTATTTTTCGGCGGTTGGCCTGATTGCTCTCACCCCACAGATTATTCAAGTGTCATTCAGGGCTGCGTTCAAGTCTATTGAAAGTAAATTGCAGCGGTCCGTATACTCTTGTTGTTTTCTGAAACACGGCACAGGTGGAAGCACATGTCCCACCTACCCGAGCCTCTGCTGTTGAATAACCTTGAACCTTCTTGTGATTATTGCCTTTTTTTTATTTGTTTTTCAACAACCCCTTCAAATCACATATGTGCAAATCTGATATTTACTGTTTTTCTAAACTCCAACTACCCACGCTATGGTTTTCATCAAGCTCTTCAATTTGTTCATTTACATTTTTTGTACTTTTTATTGTTTCAGGTGATTTCGACTTTATAAGCAAACAAAACTTAAGTGTAGGGAAACTTTAAAAGTATGATTGACAGCACTTAACTATGTATTTAGTTATGTGCAGTGGCTCTTTTGTGATACACAGCGGGCTCCAGAGGTACTGGCAAACTTGAACAGTAAGGGCTGCGCTTCCATACATGAACTATTATATTCAAATGCCTTCCCCATGTTTTTGATCAGATATTATATCTTTTAAAGATCTTCATAAAGGGTATCAACAATTCTGAAGGTGACTTAATGCATCAACTTGTTTTATTGTGAATGTTTTTTTATGGTTGGCCCACAGGTCCAGAGTCCGGCACAGCAAGTATCATTCCACCAGTGACATTACATTGTGACATCATACATTGTGACATCATCCCCCAACGCACTCTGGTGCCTCACATCCCTTGTCCATGTACGAATTAATCAGAAAAACTCATAATAAACGAGCAGTCCGCGGACACAATCCATATCCTGCCATGGGGGCATATTTTACACGTTCAGCAGAGCACTCTGGGGATACTAATGGCTTTCATGATGTGCCAGCTCATCCCTGTGAGATTAGGTAAAAACGTTATGTTCATACACACCCCCTAGGTCCTGGAGTCCCATAAAGCTTGACCTTTAAATACCTCCAACATTTAATTTTAGCTTTGTGTCATATTGTGTGTGGTTTTGTACACACACACACACACACACACACATACATATATATGTGCTCATATATATGTAATTTGTTTTTGTTAAAGTGTGATTTATATGGCCCGGATCATGCAATGCCTGCATAAGTAATTGAATTATGAAGGATGCTTCTCACCCAAGGACATGTGCCGAGTCACTCCTCAGCCAGGGCTGTTTATTAGAAAAGTGCACTCACTTGATTAAAAAATGATTTAGTCGAGCATCGGGGTTGAAAGACACTTTGCTTGCTTCATTATTTTTATGTCGCGCTGGTGAGAATAAATATATTTAGGCACTATTTTTTTGCCATGGCAGGACGATCTTTTTGGATCGGAGCCCGGGATCCGCGTCAGACTGAAAGTCACGGGTCGGGCGGTCAATAACCGCGCGGGTTTTAAGGGATTCTGGGAAATGAAATAAGTTTGTCAAGATTGAGGATGTCGCACGGCAGATTACCTCATGTGGGGCACCCGTCTCTCGCCAGGCGACAGCTTAAGCAGTGTATGAGGAGCATGCAGTGAGCTCCACTCTGCCATCGCTGAAGATGACTTTTTTAACTCCCTGCTTTTAAAACGCAGTTTTTCCAAATATAGAAGTAGAGGATGCTGGATTTTACAGCCTCTTCAATGTGCAAGTGCAATGTGGTGCTGCTGACTGCATGAATACATTTTACAGAAATGATTCCATAGAGCATCCTTTTAGTTTCTGTTCCCTCTCCTGTAATAATAATAATGATAATAATAATAATAACATTTGACTTATTTGTTGACCTGAGTGTAACACATTTATGCCTATTACATATTGCACTGGTTCACAGAGAAAATAAAACTGAAATAAAATTAAACCAAAGAAACTTTCAGAGTACAGAATGAATCACGGCCTCAGACCAGAAATTATTTGTATGGTAAAACATTCCCTGCTTTTTTGGCTAAAACTCTCATTCTGTATGCATGTCAAGGCTCTTTCACATGCAGCGAGGCGTTCAGCGAGGCGCTCAGTCCATCTACACCGGTTGCTCTTCCTCCTGTTAGGACGGTATGCAGCGTTGTGCCGAGCCCTGTTCTGAACTCTCCCATGAGCCTCTGCTTCCAATTATGACCAGCTACCCCGTGTACCGACAAGTTCCTGCATGAAAAATGGCGGTCCCTAATATTATCATAGGGAAATTAATGTACTTAAACAATTAAATCATACCAACTTATGATTTGCACAATATCTCCTGTTCTCAGATGTGTTAATCTCTTTGAAGTTTTTACAAACCGCAGTCCTCTCCCCCGTAGTCTCACTGTACTGACCCTTAAGAGATTAGCTGTCCTTTTGCTTGTGATCCCTAGGCGTGAATTAGCTGCCCTGCACTTCATCCAGGGCTTAGATGTCTCTCCCAGGGTCTGGTGGCAGATCGGGCATGGTAGTCCGATGAGTCTGCTGGATAGCATTAACATGAGCTTTGAATTATACATACTCACTGCTGATTGTGCCATACCATTAATTTTAGCATTTTATACTGAGATCAGGCCATTCAGCCAAACATAGCGTGTGATTTATTTAAATCAGTTAAGACCAGCCGTAGATGGACTCGATGTCATGGCTCATAAAGGACATTTCAGCCCACTTATGGTGGGCCCACACCCTCCGAGGTGTCTTTTCTCCTAGCATTTCAACCAAAAACACCTTGATTTCCATCCAAACTGGATTTTAAGATTGATATTAAGTTTATATTACTGTGATTCACACTGCGGGTCTCTGGGCTATAGTCTTAGCTGAGTTCTAACAACATAAACGGCATACAGTATAGCAGTATATGAGTCATTCATGTCTATGCCCTGCAAAAATTGCACTCTGAGTGATTTTAAAATCACTTGAAATTGAGGCTATGTAAACTTTAAACTGTGTTAGGTTGGACTCTCAGATGTAGAGTGTGTCCTCTCGGCCTGCCCTCTGTTTCCACGCTCCGTGTTATCTTCTGAGGCTGGTCCCGCGCATCGGTGCATGCGTGCATGTCGGTCTGCCCTCGCTCCTCGGCCACCGCTGTGCTCTCATTACAGCAAAGCTCTTTAAAATTTTAATGCCCAGCTGAGTAAGCAAATGCCACTAGATTTGTTCTGTCTTGTTTTTGAGTTTTACTTTGCTGCTAAAACTTGTACTTTGAATTAATCAAGACAACACACATGTACCCACAAAAACACACGCACACACATACTCTTTCATTTGTGCTCTTTCTCTAAAAAAAAAATCCTTTTTTCAAATACTATTTACGGAGAATTTGCAAAATTAATTCAGCATATTTTAATATACAATTCATTGCATTAAAATAATGAATTCATAAAGGGGCTGCTTTAAATCATTTTAACTTATAACTGCATTTGTTTGTGTTGCCTGCAATAGACACAGAACACATTTCAAAGTATGTTTTGGGGCTTTCACTTGTGAGGTTTTCTTAAGGATCAGAGAACATGAGCTTGTTTTTCACATGCATGGTAATGAACAGGCAGCAATCAATACTTAAGCTTTAACAAAATGCCTGTCTGTAGATCTATTGAGTACGCATTTATCAATATTAATAGCAATAAACAACAGTGTCTTCTTCAGAAGGAAAACTACATGAAAGAAGGAGCACACGATCATGTCACACTCTAAACACCCACACGCCGTTATTAGTCTGAAAGGGTTGATGAACTGATTGAGATCAATAAGACTCTTTCAGGTTAATGGGAAAGACTGCCTCGCACCGATATCTCATGCAATGGCAAAGAGTGAAGTAAACATCCGTGCGCATCGATGGTACGTTGGGCCATTAGCACATCTTAAATATAGACCAGGAGCATGTCATACCTTTGAACTGGTTGAAACAAGGATTCTTATTTATTTTATTTTATTTTTTTAAATTGGAAACATGTTAAATTAGTAAGTGTTCTCTAACACTGTTTTGAGAGTGCGCTGAGTGATGGGAAACATAACCGAGGGTAATGAGATGAGATGTGAGATGTGCTCTAGAATAACCACGGATCCCAATGGGATAGCATAGCTGGTCACCTGCTGGATTTTCCATGTCTCCATGGTGAAGCCATGCAAATACAGGCAGGTAAATATCGCTTACCACAGTCTGGCAATGAAATTCCTGTTTTTTTATTATTATTAGTTTTTGTTTTTGTCCTGGAAACATTTTCCCTTTTTTTTTATAACAGAAATGTTGCCAGTTTCTCCCCTTAGAGGCATCAACTGCTTAACCAAACCAAGGAGAGCGGAGCTATTGCCAGGTGTTGTTAATGCCGAGCCACAAACAAAACCATTCAAAATAGTTGCCAGTAGCTCCTTCACATTTAAACAAAAAAACCTCCATGCAAATGTACCGATTCACAATAGTAGCATCTGAATATGTTTTGCTGTGAGTTGAGAATTTTTTTTTTTTTTTTTTTTTTTTAAATCGTCAAGGTACACAAAGGCTCAGGTGAAACCAACAAAATTTTGTAAATAAATGGTACTCCTGTCTGGGATTCCTACGTGAAGGAAACAGGACACATTCACTGTCTGCTTCCGACTTTGCTCAGTAATACTCTTGGCATCGTTCAAATTGCAAAGGGGTGTCAGAGAGTCAAAACTCTTCACAATACAAAGTATTTTTGGAAACTCATCCATGTCAAATGCTTATTGCATTTGCCTTTGCTAATTCATAATGGTTGGGATTGGGATTGGATTTCACCTCAGCTTAAAATGCATGTGGGTACATGACTGTGTGCACATTTGAGCCTCGTTGATAGCATTATTGAAGGATTACTAAAGGAATGTCAAAACAGCACACGGCCTCAAATGGGAACAAAAAAACATCAATAAATCTGACATCAGTCAACGGTGTGACTTCAAAAATATCACAACAGTATAAGCAAATAATAATAACAGCTTGTCTTAAAGGCACAAACAGCAATGATCTACAATCAAAAAATAATGCAATACATTACCAGAGTAGCAGGACTGAGGAATCGTGACAGATATGTATACAGTGGCGCACATGAATACAATCACATAATCACTTGCCTGTTCATTGCACTGAGACATGCAGGCAATACATTAATTTGCTGATTGAAGATCATTAATTGAGGTGAAGCACAGTCACTACAATTATTCTAACAAGTCCGTTTCTTCCAGAATAACATTAAAATTATTGATTTTAAAAAAAACCATGCCCTTGAATTGCTTGGTTTGCAGTAGGAGACTGTTTCAAAGACTAATACCCCTTCAAAACCATGAGCTCTGTTCAATCTGCCCTGCTCTTGGAACTGGGTATGTAATGCCACTGCTCTGGTGCTGTGTTTGTGCTGGTTATAGACCAGACAAATCTGTGCTTTCATGTACTCTCGGCGATTTAAAATGTCACACATATCATTGA
Source organism: Albula goreensis (assembly GCA_022829145.1). Taxonomy (NCBI): domain Eukaryota; kingdom Metazoa; phylum Chordata; class Actinopteri; order Albuliformes; family Albulidae; genus Albula; species Albula goreensis. The sequence continues at coordinate 5,465,962 of CM040756.1, forward strand.
GTGGGGCCTACTTGTGGAGACCAGCGCACACATATTATATTCTTTTTTTTAAATGACTCACCTTAATTGCATGCAAATGTAAGTGTAATTCAGTAGGCCACTGCATTTATTAAAATGACCTTTAACTAGTAATCTATTATCTTGCATTGGAAAACATTATAATAAGGGCTCCAGTCACCCAGAACGTGTGATTCATGTGCACCAACCTGCTATTTGTATTCAATATCATGCAATAAAGGTAGCTTTCTGTCACCAGTGTGTGTTTTTAACACCAGGCCATTATGGTTTACCACTGTTTCTGTCTTGCTCACTTTTCTTGCACCTTTTTTCATATGAACATGTCTATGAATGCAATTTCCATATAATAAGTAATGCAGATTAATGGACTGGATAGTTGAGTAGCTGGGGATCATGGTGTTTGGCATGAGTTAGGTTTCAAACTTCAAAGCCATTGCATAACCAGTCTAACCAGGCTAGTTTGTAGTCTCTAGGGGAGTCTGTCTGATCACCTTTTGGGACTTTACCCTCTCTAGGTTTATCTTCGTTTTTGTACTGTTCTTATGCACTTTGCCTTGTGAGTCATAAGAGCGTCTAACAAATGCCCATAATGTAATGTAATGTAATTGTTAGGTACAGCGAAGAGTAGGTAAACCAAAGCTGGGCACGTACAGTGGTGAGCTGCGGATACAGGGCTGTTTGCAGCCTCTTCCCCCAGAAAAATCACACATGTCTGCTTCAGTGGCATGCGTGCTTCAAGCCGATGTTGTTTTCAAACCACATCATCACAGATGATTTGAACAGCTTTATGCGGATCTCGCCATGAGCAACCCAGCGCAAGCTCATAATTGAAAAAGGCTTGGAAAATAATGCAATCAACTAAAATAATCACTCCACAACACTCATTAAATCCCCTTCATTCAGTTGTGTCTCACCAATTACTTCTTTTCAGCTCGGTAAACGGTGCTGACGCGTTTAAAAGCCACAACAGAGGAGAGCGGGTGGTAGGAATGTTAAATGTTAGCGGCGGGGTCGGTGCTGGGAGACGGTTCTGACATTACTCACATAGGAATTATGGAACTTTGTGCTGCCGATCAGAGCCACCAAAGAGCACCTCTGTGGACGTATTCGAGACAAAGCTCCTTGAACTCCGCGGCGAGGTCCTGGCTCGAGTGACTACATCGTAGCCAGGGCGATTACGGTTTTAAACACTTCTAATGCCTGTGCGGTCCTCTTTCCACTGCTATCCAACAGAGCAGAACCTCGTGTCTGAAATGGCTTAAAAAGCAGCAGTCTTACATCAAGCTAAATATATCCCATCCAGATAATAGCAGGCTATTTGTTCTCTTTGCACACTTAAACTAGGAACTCTTCCCACTGCAGAGTCCTTTATTGCCCTGTCATTCAGCCCCCCCCAACGAGACTGATGGCACCATCCGGCTGATGGTGCTGCAGCAGGAGTCTCACAGACAGGTAAAGAATGCCAAACCTGGTGCCTTTTTAGTCACGCACGCACTATTTTACTAAATATATAACTTTTGGAACAGTCGCGCCATTCTCTTCACAAAGTCTTGAAGCTTCACCCACCCATTTCAGCACCTTCTCACAGACCTTTCTGGAATAGATAGCTAACAGTCAAAAAGGAACCATGCAGCTTTGTGTGGGAATGCATGCAAGCGTGAGAATATCGTCAAAACACTCCCCTTGTGCACGGCTCCAGAGGAGGGCAGGATAAACTCGAGGTGGTGACCCCCTACCTAGCTGAGATAAATGTGTACACCCGCGCTTCAGCTTCTGGGCTCCCTGTGTCGCGGTAAGGCCCATTTCTTATTGAGACAAAACACCGGGAGGCTGAAAGGGAACAGGTAGCTGGAGCTCCTGACCTCATTTTAAGTACACACATCTAGCATCGTTAAGCATGCCCACGCTGGCATACCCAGGGGCAATGCACACTGGCACTGTTGTTTGTAAACAGCTTTGTTACTTCCTCTTTCTTTTTCTCTGAGGTCTCTAAGACTCTTCATGGATTGAATGACATTCACGATACCCACATATATTTCTGCAAACACACATACATACACACACACACACTCACATGCACATACACACACACACACACACACACACACACACACACACACACACACACACACACACACACACACACACACATATGCATGTACACATGTAAGAGTCTGTTATAATTTCCATGGTTTCACATATTCACATGTCTACTGCAAACTGCAGATTAGCCTAGCAATGAAATTCATTGATTCTTCAAGGGAAGAACACTTTGAGGAGCGCTGCGGGTTAATTACTCCAATCTCCATGGAACATAAGGAACCCCATGCTGCGCATTTTAAAGAATGGCATATCAGATTATGCTAATATTTATTTAGTACACCTACAAAGTTGCAAAAATAACTCAGAGCATGATGAAAACAATGGAGAGTATTTATGGCTGAATAAATAATATAATCAAAATATGCATTAAAATAAATATTTTCGTTTCACACCGTAGTCTTATATACTGTATAAAATAATTTATGCATTAAATAAATAAATCATACCTTATACCATATATTTGCCCCAATAAACTGCTTACAGACTTGTAATATAATGCAATTATAAACAGCTATTGACACATTGTAAACAAATGATTAAATGTGTAATAACACACTTTTGATTATGAACTCCTAATCTGTAAGAAAATGCACTGGAAATGGTGCATTTACGATACATTACGTGCTATGTGCTGTAACTGTAAACTTATGAAGGTGACTCATCTTCTACTGTATAAAGATGTTTAATACTTTTATAAATGTTTTTTGTATTCATTATACTCTTCATATATTTGTATTTATATACAAAACACATTTTGAATTTTTTGAAACCTTGTTTTTTTTCTATTTGGTTTCACTTATTTCAGATTGGAAAACTTCAATCACCCTTTGAATTCATTAAAAAGGAAATCTGGTTAATGCTGGTTGTTAAAGACCAATTTCACTGCATTCACACTCGAGCTCCATTGATTTCATATCACACCTGGTCCATTGTTGAGGGTGTGATTGGTGCTTTCCTCGGGGGGGGGGGTTCACTGGCAGGCGTGAAGGTATAATAGAGGAAGCAGGCACCTTGCAGCTCACGCTGTGCCTGCGTGGGACTGAATGCTGTCAAAAATACAATACTTCATTTGGTAAAGCAACTTTCACAACACCAATGGGTGACTGCATTTGAGAAACAGCACAAGCTGGGCACTCGCTCATCCCATTCATATGCAAAGTTTCTGGAGATTGTGAGGCAGGTGAGGTGGACACGCATCATGTCTGGTGAACGTCCAGCTGAAATCCCAGTGCATACATATCCCATACAAATCCCCAGTAAAAAAAAAAATCTACACCTGATCATCCCTTATATCTGTCTGACCGAGCAACCCCTACTGCAATGGAGAAGTGAGTGGTCAAATACAGGTGAAATACATCCATTACATTTGCTCTTGTTCTGTGTGGATTTTATGGAGACTGATATTGTCTCTTTATGTTTATGGCATTGAAATGTTGCAGGACTATTAGCTGTAACTGGCTGCTGAGAATTATATGATCAGTTTACAGTTATTCACTATCTCAAAATGATATGAAATGGTTGATTGGTGTGGGTTTTTGCAAATTTGACTTTTGTGAAATTATTTAATCCCCATTTATTACAGTTGAATAGGCATGTTGTGTGTCACTATTATTAGAAACCTGACCTGGCAAGGAAAGTGTGATGTAATTGTGGATATTTGACATCCCAACCCCCCAACCCCCTAACCACCCCCCAAATATGTCCGTCCTCATTCATATCTAATGAGTTGGCCTTGGAAGTAATTGTCTTATCAATCTCATTACCACTGAAGCCTGTTTCTTTCAAGTGCTCTTGCCCACTGAACTGTTTTGCACTTATCTGTGTGCTTCAAAGCAGGTGACAGGGAACGTGATTTAACTCGCAATTTTACAGTATGCGCCACCGAAAAGGCAGGTTTCATTTCCCAGAGACACCAAAGGGCTCTGTGATGTTAATGAAATGGGAAATAAACGCCCTGGCGGACTGTAATTATGACTCAGAACACCCGCGAGATTCCTTTCCGCTGGACCAGGCCTGTCCCTGGACCTGGTCACCATGACACCCATTCACTTCCTGCAAAACACCATCCACCCACCCTCGCACGCACACACACACATACCTCACCAATAAATAACCAAATGCATAAAAAAATACATTTAATACATAACAATAATGATGATAGGGTCGTATTATGGCAATGTGTGCAGCTTTTCCTGGCTGACAGATAGCCCAATTAACCTTATTTACTGAATCTCCCCTTGTCCACTAACGAGATCCATTGGGCTTTTCCTAACGACAGGGCTCAGCCTCCACGTTCATTTGTCAAACAATTAATCGGATTCCGTGGGCTTGCAGGGACAATGCCTCTGCCATCTGCGAGCCAATCAGATGATGCTCTTGGTGTGATTAATTCCGGCAATGGAAAAAGACAGGGGCTATTATATTCTCACCCTGCAATGTTGCCATCATAATGAGCACTATGACTGCACATGCACTTATCACGCATGCCTACGACTACACACACACACACACACACACACACACACACACACACACACACACACACACACACACACACACACACACACACACACACACACACACACACACACACGCACACACGTACACATACTTTATGCACATATACAATTCACAAGGGAATCTCAATCTTCACTCCTCCTCGGGTCTTGTGTTTCACAGGCTTGAAAGTTAAACGCCGGTTGACCTGTATGTATTCAATTAATCAATAACTTTATGTGAAAGGAAGAGACGATGACACGATGGCGCTGAGCCTCTTCCCTGATTCAAAGCGCCGGGTGCAGGTACTTGAGAAGCAATGGGAAATCCCACATATACCTCGGCATTACTTATTAATTTATTTAACATCGCTGGCTAGCTTCTGTTAAAAAGGGGGGGTAATCCATTTCAGCTTTGAAGGTGTTTCAGACCCAATGCCCTTCTCTTGGATCAGTGCTTTGATGTGAATGGTCCCCCCTGCCCCACCAAAAGCACTCTGCCCCCGCCATCGATCAGCTTTATGAAATTGCTGAATTATATAGATGGGAATCGGATGCTGTCCATTAAAAATGAACACTACGAATAATAGATTAATTGATTAATCAAAAGAAGGGAAACAAAACTAACAAAAAAAGGGAGCATTAAACAAATACACTGCAATAAATAACAATATAATGAAAATCAAGAATGCTAAGAGCATTAGCCTAAACAGGAGATGGGTGAGGACTTGTATTGGTTATTATTTTCTGGATATCATACTTACTTTTGCTCTTCTCGTAAATCTCATGTATTCATGTCACTCATTTTAGGTACATTTATAGACTAAACACCATTAAAAGGCAGCTAAAGAATATTCCTTTATCCCCACACAATGGCCTTATGCTACAGGTAAACCAGTTAATTAGCTAGTCATGCCAAAGAAATGGGCTTTCCAGGAATGGAGTTTTCCATAGATCCTGACAGCACTTTAAAAGTGTTTTTTTTCTTCTTTTTCCATAGACCTTGAAGACCAGTGTATGACAGTGTATAAAGAAGAGTATGACTGTAAAACTTGCCAAATTCTGTGTCAAAGTCAAGGACTAACTGCAATGCAGTAAGTCGGAACTTGTGGCTTTGTTAATGATTTAATGTCGGAGCTGAAAATAAAACTTTCACCCTTGCATTCATCAAATGTTATGACTCTTGCACAGATGTGAGCGCATCTTATTTTATTTTATTTATTTATTATTTTTTTTGTAGGGTTTCATGGATCTGTGGCTTGTTGTTTTCCCTGCTGTATAGATCTTTCCCCACGCAGCTTGTGGGGAGCCGGCTCTGTTATTAATTGATTAGCAGATGGGGTTTAATTGCACTTGGCTGGAGTATTTCAATTTACCACGACGCTGAGTATTGTTCAAAGGCACACTGCACTTCTCTCAGGTCAAAACAGTCTCTCTCTTTCTCTCTCTCTCTCTCTCTCTCTCTCTCTCTCTCTCTCTCTCTCTCTCTCTCTCTCTCTCTCTCTCTCTCTCTCTCTCTCCCTACATCTAAAATTCAAATTCAGTATGCCTCATTGGCAGGAAATGCATGGCTAAAAACTGGCTAATAATGCTTTACATGAAAACATGAACACAGTAGGTGCCATATAGTGACACTGTACGCAAACAGCAATGTATACAGACAATGACACAATAGTACTATTAACCTTACTACGATTATGATTGATTATGATTATGATTATGATTGTGATTATTATTATTATTATTATTATTATTATTATTATTATTATTATTATTATTATTATTATTATTATTATTATTATTATTATTATTATTATTATTATCATTGATATTATAGATGTTATTATCATTATTATTATAGTTGTAATAGTTGTTTTTTGTTGCCTGTTTTACATAAGAGCTTGAACCCCGTATCCGTGCATTTGACCCAGCAGAGCCTGTGGTGTATGTGAAAGCCCTGCTACGCTCTGCAGGCTCTATGCTATCTCAGGTGATCAGGGCGGTGTAGAACACTGAGGCCCATGCTTCAGAACCGGTGAGCTCCATCACTGCTCTGTTTTCCACTGCCATCGGCTTCAGGGGCTCCCAGCTGGGGTGAGGAATTACACATACTTACAGAATCATAAATGTCCTTCACAGGAAGGACTCTCTCGTCTGAATCACTGTCGTTATCAGAGAGAGAGAGAGAGAGAGAGAGAGAGAGAGAGAGAGAGAGAGAGAGAGAGAGAGAGAGAGAGAGAGAGAGAGAGAGAGAGAGAGAGAGAGAGAGAGAGAGAGAGAGAGAGAGAGGTCACATAGTGGAAGTGATCCTAGTTGAGAGTAGTAGTGTAAATAGTGCCATTATTATACCAGTACTATTAACATTATATATTGTTGTTTGTATTCAGCATAATTGTATGGTGTTTGCCGAGTTCATGTTTTAATGTGTTGTTATGGGCTTTGGTAATTTTCCCTTATTTATTTCCTGCAATAAAATATCTTGCCTTTGAATTCTTGGAGAGAAAGAGAGTGAGAAGAAGAGAGACCCAGAGGGAGGATGGACACAGTGGAGAGAGAGAGAGAGAGAGAGAGAGAGAGAGAGAGAGAGAGAGGGAGAGGGAGAGAGAGAGAGAGAGAGAGAGAGAGAGAGAGAGAGAGAGAGAGAGAGAGAGAGGCCATGTAAGTGTAGAACTTGAACACATCCTCATCTGAACACAATTTTCTAAGTGTAAAAAAAAATTCCAGTTAATACATTTTTTTTTTTTAATACATAAGTATAAATCAGATGTACAGGTCAGCATTTATAACACTGACCCTTAAATCATCCCAAACACCCCCTACCCTCCCCCCCTCCTCCCCTCAGTCATAAAGTCCCTCTCAGTTACTCTAATATGTGCCGGTGCCGGGTCACAGGTACATAGCCCATGTGACACACTGCATATGCTTTCATCTCCCTTTTCCCTGAAATCACGCTAAAGCTCATGGTCACATGATATTGATTTCTGGTTGGGCAGCTGCTGCGCTATCCGTAAAATACGGTAATAAATAAATAGATAAAAATGTACCTCCCTCAATCGCCTGAGATATGAAGCTCCATAAGTGGATTTCACTTTGTGAAGATGATGAAGGGCTGGAGACTACCCTAGGTGAGAATGTCTACATTGGAAGTCAATAGTGAGTGTGCTTTTGTAATGTCTAATTTTTTTTTTTTTTCATGTGTTTGTTTCTTGCCTGCGGGAGTCCATTGGGAGATTCCCGTTGTGAGACTACTCTTGGGGAGTTGATGCCTGCCACTCACAGTGGAAATAACCGCGTACGGCCTGAGCGCCGTACTGTGACTGTGAGCTATTGATCCGGGCGCGGAAACACAAATGCACTCGCGGGATTCTGAGCAGAGCTCACCGGGTGGTCCTTGGGACCCTTGCATTTCAGTGGGCACGAACCACGAGACTGAGCGATTTAAAAGAGGGAGCTGGTGAAACTGGTCAGGAAAATAAAAATGTGACTGTTGCTTTAGCTATAGGTGTCACTTACGCAGGGAACGCTGGGGACATGTCCCCACCACTTTCTGTTGTGGCCCATTTCGTCCCCACCACTTTTCGAAAGCCTTTAGTTGGTTGAACCTTTCATTGTCCCCAGCACTTTTCAGAACAAACCAACACCCATGGCTTTTGCCCTTCCTTTCTATTACAGGGTTTTTTTGTTTGTATCTGTAGAGTAGCATGCATGGAGAAAGTGAGTCTAACTTTCATCATTTGAAATATTTTATATATTCCGGTACATCCCACTGCCGTATTGCAGCTACAGGAGTGGAAATAATTTCATATTTCCGAATACACGGTGGACAGAATGTGTTTTTTTTTTCCTCACCCTAATATGTAAATAACTCTAAAATGATTAATTGCATGAGACAGGGTGAGAGAATTCACTGCGTTTTATTCCCTGATCACTCGAAGCGCTCCCCCTCTCCCTGTCGGGACTGCCAGGCCTAGCAGTTTCGCACAGAGAAATGATATAATATATATGCATTGGCAGCTCCTCTAATGCAACACAAGTGCTTCTGATAATCCAGTCAGCCATCTTCCATGACTTTTATTTAAGCAATAAAGCTCGACGAAGCAGATTCTGCCGCTGGTCCCTCGCTCCTTGGACAGTTGCACGGCTAAGATTTGCACACCTTTTTTTCCTAAATTAAGGGTCCGACACCTACTTAGACGCCCTCTTAAATGTATGGCTTGGGATCTGTTCTGTCCCAGCGGAGTCATTTAACACATGAAAAGCCATTCTTTACATTACCGGGTGGATGCAGTTCACTTCTGAGCACAGCACAAAGGATTATGAAATGTATGTGCTTTACTAAATTCATTAATTTCCATTGTGAATCTAGATGTAAGTACCTCATTCAAACAGGCAATCGTTTGACCATGTTTTGCATGTTCAATGCAGGATTTTTACAAAAAGAACAAAACTTAAAAAAGGAGCTATCAGCATAATGTACAATTAGAGTCTTTTTCTTCATATCTTTTCTTCTTGGGCCCCTCTCTCCTGTGTGCAGTCCTGGTCAAAATGAACAAATATGTCGTACTCCTCTCTCTCTCTCTCTCTCTCTCTCCCTCTCTCTCTCTCTCTCTCTCTCACACACACACACACACACACACACACACACACACACACACACACACACACACACACACACACACACACACACACACACACACACACACACACACAGGGCACCCTGTCTTAACAGTGTTACACACTAAGGATGGCAATTTAGCTGACATGTGTCCATGCATCTTATGCCATAAAGTAGAATAACAAAGACAAGCCCGAGCAGCTGTGCTGCCCTGTATTGTTAGTTTATGGCAGCATTAGACTGTTCTAAGGCTAGGTCAGAAGCTAAGCTTTACTTGCTGTCCCAGACAATGAAAGGTTTCAAGTGGGAGTGTCAGTGATTCAGGAAGCACTTCAATTTCCTGCAATCAGTTTGTAGAAAAAAGAACAAAACAAAAAAAAACAATATAAGGCATCCTGCTCAAACTCAACCCACACTGTGTGATTGTGTGTGTGTGTGTGTGTGTGTGTGCACGCGCGTGTGTGTGTGTGTGTGTCCTTGCTAGTGAGGTGACAGTTTTAGAGAGAATGTAATGTATTATACTCGTTCACACTGTTTCAAGCACATGGCTGAAAGTTGTTTGCCCCCGGCAAAGTCTTGAAACAAGAAAATGCAGTCAATTTGTTCACCCCTTCTGGTCTGAAGAACGATTCTGTTTTCCATGGTTTATGTGTCGAATGAGGAGACTGAGGTTGTTAGCATGGCTGTGGAAATTTGAAATATGAATGCATAACAATCGCCAAGGTTATTGTTTTGTATTCACAGCATTTTAGGCAGTAAAATTCAAACAATAATTTCATATTTAAAAGAGAGTGTCCCCATGAATTGCTTTTCAAATGAAAAGGCACAAAAGTATGCTTATTCCTCTATGCATATCAGCACACCTTGCATAGTTTATAATGGCTGATAATTATGTTGGTTATATATATTTTTTTTGATAAACAATGGCATTGTGTTTTAATAAAATATAGTTGTATTTATTTTGCTGTATTATTGGACGTTATCACACCTCTGATATGCAGACCTCGTAACATATTGATCATGCAGGGATATGGAAAGGGGTATTTTCTTACTCGTGTTACATACAAATAAAAATTTACCAAGGACCAAATGCAGATGGTGCGTGTTTTCTACATAAGTCTGTCACTACCTAATGATAAATGCATGCGTCCTTGAGCATATCCTTCACAACCACATCGGCACACTCATTACGAGGTGTGGCTATTAAATAATGAGACCAGGCTTATGTTAGTCCCACCACAGCTTCCATGCACAAACTGTGTGGTATACATTGACCAACAGCCAAGCATAAACAACCCCTGAAAGTCTCAATCTGCTCAAATCTTCAGTTCTCTGTTAGGCATTGCTTGAAGTAGACGTATTTTTCTGACATGTCATAAAAATGGTCAGTTCAAAAATCAAGCAATGCATCAATCAGAATTTTTTGGTGAAATTGAACGGTGAACTGAATATGAGAGTGGTGATTGGACTTACATAAGTGCAGTCTCATTATTCATATAGGGTCAAACCCCATTTAGTTTAGCTGCTTTTTTTTGGGGGATGGAGGGGGGTGTTGAGCTTTGCTCAACATTCTTCAAACCATTTAATTTAATGTAATTTATTGAATACTGTACTGAAAGTGACGATTCCGCGCCACCATAAATCAGGATCATCGTAACTTGGGGACCGTCTGTACTTGTTTTAGGAAGGAGGCTCCCTGCTGATCTGGCAAAATCATCAACATAATCTGTGTAATCGTGGTCCCCCAGTCTCCCTCCACAATGCTTCAGATTAAGCCCTTCACTGCACTGGTGCTAAGTGAAGCAAAACTGAACTATTAAATCTCTTAACCTCGGCCTATTGCATGTTAGACAGAGCGCCATACTTCTACCCTGCTAATGAAAAATAAAAAGATAAGGAGAAAAAAAAGAATGGCTCACTGAGTGTAGCAGCCTTGATTTCTCATTGATTTTCTCAGAAAAGCTAAATAAACCACCAAAAGATTTTTTATTCTGTAACCATTGATCTTTTACTTTTTTACTCACTATGGCTGTCTTTCATCTTCCCCTCTACCTTCCCTCTCATCACAAACTGTAGCGATCCATCCCTAACAAAAAAAAAAAAAAAAAAAAAAAACTCATTTAGCAGTCACTCACACAATTGCACTGCTTTCAGTGTGGGAGGCTGTATGAATGCTGGCACCATACCGACTGTTAGACCTTTCAGAGACTTCGTTATGGATTCTGATACGATCCTCCAGCTGAATAACTTGCATATCCTGGCCACTCCCGCTGCACTTGTTTAATCAAGGTAACGAGACGAACGGCCGCGGTTACTGGCGATGACGCTCACCCTTCAATGTTCCCGATCTGCGTTCCAGCCTCGACTGCTCAACAAGTGTACACGGTGTAAAGACTTTTGGCTGATGTATGTAGAACAGCGTTTGCATAATGTAGGGCAGGAAGGTGCCTTTTACCTCACATTCGGACGCAGAAATTTACTGAAATTTGCATTCATGTATTCAAATGACCCGTCTCTTGCCAGGATGTGTAAGTATCCTTGATAAGGGGAATTATTTGGAAACTCAAACGATTAAGCTGATTTATGTAAACATATATTGATCTGTATATTAAAGCAGCATTTTTCTCCTCAGGGAAAACAGATGAAATCATGATCTGAACAATGTTCTCCACCTCCCTCCCTCCCTCCCTTTATGTATATATGCTAAACCAGTCTCAGGGTCATTTTTTGTAAAGAGAAACCAGTCACATGGTTATTTTTTGTAAAGATAAACCAGTCACAGGGTCATTTTTTTTGTAAAGAGAAACCAGTCACATGGATATTTTTTGTAAAGAGAAACCAGTCACATGGTTATCTTTTCTGCAAAGAGAAACCAGTCACATGGTTATTTTTTGTAAAGATAAACCAGTCACATGGTTATTTTTTGTAAAGAGAAACCAGTCACAGGGTTATTTTTTGTAAAGTCACAATTTTTGTAAAGAAACCAGTCACATGGTTATTTTTTTGTCACATGGTTATTTTTTTGTAAAAGAGAAACTTTTCTGAGAAAAAGAGAAACCAGTCACATGGTTATTTTTCTGTAAAGAGAAACCAGTCACATGGTTATTTTTTTGTAAAGATAAACCAGTCACATGGTTATTTTTTGTAAAGAGAAACCAGTCACATGGTTATTTTTTGTAAAGAGAAACCAGTCACATGGTTATTTTTTTTTTGTAAAGAGAAATCAGTCACATGGTTATTTTTGTAAAGAAACCAGTCACATGGTTATTTTTTTGTAAAGAGAAACCAGTCACATGGTTATTTTTTGTTATTTTTGGTTAAAGAGAAACCAGTCACATGGTTATTTTTTTTTGTAAAGAAAACCAGTCACATGGTTATTTTTTAGAAACCAGTCACATGGTTATTTTTTGTAAAGAAACCAGTCACATGGTCACACCCTGGTTATTTTTGTAAAGAGAAACCAGTCACATGGTTATTTTTTCATGTAAAATGAGAAACCAGTCACATGGTTATTTTTTGTAAAGAGAAACCAGTCACAATGTTCTCCACCTCCCTCCCTCCCTCCCTTTATGTTATTTCTCAGGGTCATTTTTGTTCATGGTTTTTTTGTAAAGAGAAACCAGTCACATGGATATTTTTTGTCACATGGTTATTTTTGTAAAGATAAACCAGTCACATGGTTATTTTTTGTAAAGAGATTTTTGTAAAGAGAAACCAGTCACAGGGTTATTTTTTGTAAAGAGAAACCAGTCACATGGATATTTTTGTGAGAAACCAGTCACATGGTTATCTTTTTGTAAAGAAAGGTTATTTTTGAAACCAGTCACATGGTTATTTTTGTAAAGAGAAACCAGTCACATGGTTATTTTTGTAAAAAATCAGTCACATGCTGGTTATTTCTTGTGAGAAACCAGTCACATGGTTATTTTTTAAAGAGAAACCAGTCACAATTTTTGTAAAGAGAAATCCCAGTCACATGGGTTATTTTTGTAAAGAGAAACCAGTGTAAAAGAGAAACCAGTCACATGGTTATTTTTTGTAAAGAGAAACCAGTCACATGGTTATTTTTTGTAAAGAGAAACCAGTCACATGGTTATTTTTTGTAAAGAGAAACCAGTCACATGGTTTTTTTTTGTAAAGAGAAACCAGTCACATGGTTATTTTTTGTAAAGAGAAACCAGTCACATGGTTATTTTTTGTAAAGAGAAACCAGTCACAGGGTTATTTTTTGTAAAGAGAAACCAGTCACATGGTTATTTTTTGTAAAGAGAAACCAGTCACATGGTTATTTTTTGTAAAGAGAAACCAGTTACAGGGTTAATTTTGCAAAGGGACAGTACTTACATGTCCGCTGTTGGTGGCCTTGTGAGTGTGCCTTACTGATTCCCACAGCAACCACTGCTATCGTGAGGAGAATGGCCATGTTTGTTAAATAACATGAAAGGTACATCATTAAGAAAGCACGGTTGCCTTGAAGATCCCTCGAATATGTACATCTGTATGATTATTGTTAATCATGCAGATATGAATATCCCTCAAATATGTATATCTGTATGATTATTGTTAATCAAGTAATATAAGATATAATGGTAAACATCACAAATTTAATTTGCTGCCACAGCTGCCCTACCCATTGTTAAAGTTAGCCATCTATACAAACTGATACAGACTGCCAGTGCTTCATTAGTAATGACTGAGAATGGGTATTTAGTGATATTTTCAAGGATAGATTTATGCATAGAATGTTTCAAATAACTTTTTTTTTCCTTCACAGCCATGCAAGTAGTTGTGCTCAGAGGTACTATGATGAAATATGATGCTAATAACGTGGTCTAAAATGACCTGGAACTGTGCTGCAAGTTGCTCCTGGATTCAGTAGATACACAGCAGGCAACTTTTCACTTCATTCGGCATCACAATCAATGTCAGTCAACGCAACCAAAGTGTGTTTGTCAAAGGAAAAAGATAACATTCATTGTCAATCAAATTCTCAGACAAATGTTGACGTGATCCACATTTGTCCTGCTCTATATCCCTTCATAGAGAATACGATAAATAACCAGCAGCAGTACATTCAAGGGATTCTAGTATTTTTATTCCTATTTTAATAGGTTTTCAGTATGCAATATATTACTATGATAGTTTCATGGTGAGATTACATTTGGTATTTAATGTTTACATTATGCAGATTGTTGGATATGGTAATTGTTAAGTCTTTACCTTTGATTATTCCAATTGTTTTGTTCTCTAACAATGGACATAATTATGTTTACTGTTTATCAGAGTACCGTTGTGAAAAACAGACTACAACAAAAGGCTAATGTGAAGAGAACTGTCTGCAGACAACAACATTCACATTTAAAGAAGAAGATCACATGTGGGTGAGCGAGCAATTTGTCATCCTGATAATAACCAAAAACAAGAAACTGAATAAAAGTTACCGTGCTTTCATAGTAAAAGGTGCTTTATTTGTAAGCCATTTTATCTACATACTGTCCATAGTAACATGAAAAGCATCCAATGCAAGTGGTCTGGAGCAGTCAAGAGATGAATTTGGGTCTGAGCTGCTCAATTTTGGCATCCAACAACTGAAATATCCACCATCACCTGTGTAAATGCACTTTTTGTGATAAAATTCAGTAGGCTTGCAACCTGTGTGTAGACGATGAAATAATGTCTCAGATCTTGTCGCAGGTCCATGTTCCAGGTAGATCCCCATTGTATTCGCTGTAGCAAAAGGAACAAGGGGATGCACTTGTTTCTTGCTCTTTCAATTAAAGTATGGGGGTTGGGGGGGGATGGGGGGGTAGACATCACGCAGACCCTGCGTGCGTTAGCTCTCCCGCTCTCTCCCAGTGGACACCCCTTCGTGACAGGGTTTGTCAGGTGGAGAGCCCCTGCTGGGTCCCCCGTCGTTAGGTTAAGTGCTTTCGCACGTCTGAGAGAGGGCCTCTGGGCCAACGGTCAGTGTGCTTTCCAGGCTCTGGTCCTCGCAGTCAGATCCAGGAGCCGACCATTTACCGAGGCCTACTTAAAAAGGCATGGGATTGAATGAGGAGACAGTCTCACTTTCTCTCTCTCTCTCTGCAGAGCCATGTGGTTCTGTACTGCTGAATGGTGTCTGGAAACCTCTTAAGAGCTGGAAGCTGAGCTCACACTGACTCCATGAGTTTTGAAACAGCAAGGTGGAAAAAGCCTGTCAAGTCTTTGAATATTGAAGAATCCAGTTCATTATTATCAAAATACCAATGAAACTTTAACATGTCAACCTGAAAGAAACCACCAATGTAATGTTATTATTATTATTATTTTTTAAATTATTCATGTATTTTCTGTGGGAATCCCTTCCATATCAAAGGAAAATTAATTTTTTAGCATGTTTCTTTTAACATTTGAAGTTGTATGTTGTCTAAAGCTCCTGCATGCTGATATTTTAAAATTATTTGTAACATTTCTGCACTGTCAAGTTTGACGACATAAACCGTATATGAACCATATATTAATTATAAACACATTTTGGGACTAAATTATGGGTTTGGCTAACTCTTGATAGCCTCTTAATTGGTTGTCCTACTTCCCAGACTATCATAAGAGATCAAAACCAGGTTGATTTTAGTTATCAGGTGGGTTTTTTATTTATTTAGTTAGTTATTTGTTCATCTAGTCATTGGTCACTTAAATGTATTTGTGAATCCTTCACCTAAAGCATATAATCACAGTCACATTCAATTAAAACATTGCTTGGTTGCAATCAAGAAACTCAGTGGTTTGAAAGGGAATAATTGCCCTGGTTAACCCTAGCTGACTTCTGCCTTTGCTGTTGCTAGCTAGATCATTTATAAGCTCCGTGAACAACATACCGTAATGAGTGAATCTGCTGTGCGACCATTTTTGAGGAAAGGAAATGTACTGCTGGTTACTTTTATGCAGCGCTTTCTTTCAGTTCTACAGCATATTCATATGATTGTCATGCATTCTTCTCTGCTACTTGATTAATGCTCTCTTTTACGCATTAACTGTTATAAGAGAGTCATTTACAAAAGACACTGTTGCAAATGGGCACCTTATGGGAAGGTATAAGTCATGCATAAATTGATTTCCCCCCTGTGATCGCATGACAATTGGAATAATTGATATAAATATATGCAAATGATATGTTTCTCAGAGCTAATCAGTTTTAAAGGGTTGTGTGTTATTTATTTTTCGCCTGGTCCCCTTGAAGATTGCTCATCAACACAGTTCGATGAAAGCTCGGAATAATGCTTTCCTCTCCATTCGTTTAATTCGGTTCAAACTGACTAATTATCACCATTGTCTGTGACTGCTGTGGCGTGCTGTTTGTTTTGAAGGATTACTGCAGAATGAAGCACAATAAGTAGCCAGGAAAAGACCACTGGGACAAGAATACTTGATTCCAGGTCCGAAAGTCAGGGGGCAATGCAATAAGGAAAACAAGGTAGACTATTTCACAAGTGAAATTCATGTGAAAGTATGACCAATTGTATTGTGTGAACACTGAACAGGTAAATCAATTTCAAAAAAAAAAAAAAACACCAAGAAAAAGCGCCTCTCTCTTTGCATTGAGTTAATTACCATGATCACTGTGGCTGGAGGATGCCAGTCTAAGATGAGTGTTTGGATGTTCACCATTGAAGCATATTTTCCTTACAAAATCGCTTTTCTGCCATTAAAAAAAGTTGATTGTGTGATTTAGGTGTGGTTGCAAATCAATAGATTTATAAAAAAAAAAAAAAAAAAAAAAAGTACACGTCATGAAGCAGATAATGTTTTATAATTTAAAAAAAATTGTCATCTTTTTTCAGCCAGTGCCAGGAGCATCATTTAACATGCATAATTGCTGTAGAGTAATTACTTCTCGTGTGCTGAAGCATTCTTATGTATTTATAAATCTATTAAGTCATCTCCCTTGGTTCAAAAATAATATTAATAATAATTAAACAATTATAAGATTTCGATAACAGGTGAACAATGTTTTATTCAGTTGTAAATCTGCTGCACATAGGCATTCATCAAACCCAAAACAGCACAAACAATGCAACGCAGTACTGTCATTAAATATTCAACAGCCTAAATAAATAATGAAATTTTGTCCCTGAAATACAAAAGTATTGACATAAGACTGCTGAGTTTTACTTATTTATTTATTTACTTATTTATTGAATTGTCTGAGAATAGGATATATCATTTGAAAATGTTTTTATTTTTTGAAGAAGACTACTTTAAATGAGATTCTAAATAATTCAGACCAACTGCCCAGCGTCTTGGCCCTGGGTTTTTATCTTAGACCAACAACTATTATGGCCCT
Organism: Albula goreensis; assembly: GCA_022829145.1. Taxonomy (NCBI): domain Eukaryota; kingdom Metazoa; phylum Chordata; class Actinopteri; order Albuliformes; family Albulidae; genus Albula; species Albula goreensis. Next base: position 5,483,519 of record CM040756.1, read on the forward strand.
ACAGAGATTGGGAAGGAAGGCAACAACAACAACAACAACAACAACAATAATAATAATAATAATAATAATAATAATAATAATAATAATAATAATAATAATAATAATAATAATAATAATAATAATAATTGTTCAGCCCTTCTGCATTCCATTACCCATGTTGGAAATCATATTCCTTTAATTGTAGTTGTGTAATTGTTGTTTCATAAAATGTATTATTTATCCAGCCGCACAACTCTAAATGTACTTTCCTCAAGCATGCTGTTAGCACAGACAGAGGGGAGAAAAGAAAAAAGGAGAGAATAGGCTGGCACATGTTCCTCCCCTGTCAGACATGGGGAAGTGGTTGGGACTTACTCTGCACACATGTGCTCTTTTACCGATCCATGGCTGGTTTATTTAAACGCCTTGCCTGTTAACTGAAGACCAAGTTAACTTTGACAACTGTAAAGAGGTCGTTTTTTACGTCTTATATCAGAGTGTTAAAACACAGGGGATGGGTTAAGCAGATGCAGAAAATTTAGTCTGTTGAAGGATGTTTTTTTTTTTTTTTTTTTTTTTTTTCTGGCAAATTCAGGAAATCGTGGTCCATGCCAGGAGCAATACTTAGGTGGCATACAAGAGAATGGATAATAACAGCAGCTAAACCTCAAACTAGGTTTTTAAAAAAGCAAAAAAAAGAGGGTTATTTGCCTGAAAACTGTGGTTTCCCAATGGTTCAGAGTAAAAAAAAAAAAAACCTGATTAGTTTGTACAATTTTAAATTTTAAGTATTATTTTATGAATATGGGAGAAAGCAAACTAGCATACACATAGTCAGGCACCACCTGGATAGAGCAGGGTTTATGGTTACCAAGCAACCTTAGCAAGGTATCCCTGGCTGAAGGTATCATGAGCGCCAAACGCTTATCGATCAAAGTCTGCTACCATCCCCTGCATCGCCCCTGTGAGGGAGTCTTCCTCACCCTTATTTATGTGTTTACCTATTTTTACATTGGATATTTACTGCTCATCCCATAACTTTAATGCCTCATATTTACGGTCTGCCACGGCCCTTTCCATATGTCACAGGCAGCGAGATGGTCAGCAGGGCCAAGGAACTGTATCGGAGGCTGGGTCAGGCAAACCTCTGTGCGTGAGCTCCTGGGTGCGTTCCAGTGCTCAAACTTGTCTCCTCGTCTCCTACACTCATGTCCTTGTTTCCTCCGTGCCCTGGAAATGTATCCATGTGTCCTCCCTCGCCCCGCTGCTTCAAAAACGTAGGAGATGAGATTTTATATACTTCACTTGCCTCCCCCTCTCCTCCAAATGAAGGATACATCGAAGTATCCTACCGTGAAAGTCTTTTCACATTTTGGGTGACGTCATTGTACTCACGACCAATCAGATTAAAAGACCACCCCACAGAAAAATTTAATTCGGTATCCTTGGAACCCGTCGATGTTATACGACTTCATCAATAGCCGTGATCAACTTTCATGCAGGGTTAATCGGATTAGCTGTTCCTCGTCTTTTCGTCTTCTCTTCATCTCCTCCACTGGTTTCCTCCTCTCCTACTCTTGTTTCCTCCCCTCCATCCTCCACATATTTCCGGCACAGGAAACGAGTGGAGGAAACAAGGAGACGAGAAAAATGACTGGAACGCACCCTTTATTTCATGGGCTGAACTTACTTCCTGTTCAAACTCAAAGAAATACCCATAAAACAGGATTCAGAGTATAGCAATGTAGGAGTTCACTGGCATAACTGGTAAGGTAATGCCCCTTCACTTGCTCTGTAACTTACCAAACAATATATCACATATGTATTATATGCAGTAACATATACGTCATGACACGTGGGACACCGGTTAAATATTCTTACTTTCACTGAAATAATTTGGGTCATTGACAGTAACTTTTTAAAACTGATTCATGTGATACATAGTTAACGTAAATACACCAGGATGTCTGAAGTGGGAATTTTTAAACACATGACTGTAAAACGATGCTGTCTTTCACACTGCCTGAAGGAACAGCGCATAGCTGCTAGCTACTGCTGACTGTCTAACTGCCACGTCTGTCTTAGATTTAACTCTGAGAACTATGTTCTACCTACTTTATTATAGGGTATAAAATGTGTGCTCTTAATAAAAAAGGTTTTTTGCTGGGCCCTAAGAGACATGTCAGGGATGAAAGATAGGGGTAGAGGGGCTGGGCAATGGGGCTTCAATAGGCTCTTTAGCAAAATTACTCTCCATTATATTTTCTGTGATAAAATAAGTTAGATTGAAAGCAGGCCTCTCATCTTTGCATGTTTTATCATAAAGTGCACAAATCTCAGGAGTGGTTCCGTCATTGGCAGCTATTTTCTTTCTCTCCTTTCCATTTTCTATTTTATACTACTTTTACCAATCTTTTCTTTCTTTTTTTGTTGCTTTCTTTTCTTTTTTGTTCTTTTATTCTTTGCTGCATGTCAAAGTCTGTGATTTCCTTTATAATTTGGACCAGAATGCTCCGCAATCAATCTTCCCCGCACACACCCATTTGGACTAAGTGATCTCTTTACGGAACACAATGAGGTGATATATTGGCCATTACATTAGGATGAAGGAGCCTTAAGGTCGCATGCAGTGGGACATTAAGAGGTGAAAACTAGCCCGGTGATAATGGGGGGCACTTGGAATTCTGAAGCTGTCGGCGCACAGAAATGTTACATTCTGAATGAGATGCGCCATGGTTCTAAATACCCCTGGGAAAGGACATCGATGGGAGACCATTTGTGTGTGTGTGTGTGTGTGTGTGTGTGTGTGTGTGTGTGTGTGTGTGTGTGTGTGTGTGTGTGTGTGTGTGTGTGTGCAATGCATTAAGTATATTAGATGGGTGCATTTAATTTGGGGCACCTTTTATGAGGGTACTTGCCATCTGCCCTTTTTTTTTTTTACCATGCATTATTTATCTTCCTGGGAGAGCACAAAGTGTTTTCAGTTAAGGGGTGGCAATATCTAAATGGGTCCTCCGAGTGCCCTCCTCTCAATTCCTCAGGCTCGGTTTAGCAAAAAACATGTCACTTTCCATCCTGTTATCGTGACACAATGCAGTCTCTGTAGCGTTGGCCCCTGTAGCCTTTTTTCCCTTTTTTTGGCAAAATGTTTACTTAAAAATAAATGCCTTTGATTTATTTGAGATGCATACAGACTGGAGAGAACTCAAAGCAGACTGTCTGACCTGATGTGTCCAATGTAATTATGTATGGCTGGTGTTTGACGAGGACAAAGTGAACATAAACCAGTTTGCCATTGCTTTTGGGTGCCGGCGTTATCTCTATTACAATGGAACAGTGACTGAGGTGCCTTCAGGTGACAGGACAAAATGAAGAAAACACACCTGTATCAATACCAAGTAACTAATAGGAAGTGGCGACATCCTTCACCTTCACAATTGCTTCAAACCAATACGGTCACACAAGTTCTGAACTGGGTAGGGTCATACTGGACCATTCTTCAACAATGAAAACTGCCAGTTGTTTGAGGAATAAAGTGTAAATAAAGTGATTAGAACTTCCCATAATTCCCCAATTACATTAAGCTATGGTGATGTTGGAAGCAATGAAACATATTTAGCACAGCTTTCTCCAAGTGTAAACATGTCTGGATTAAAAGACCACTCCAGAGAGCAAGAATGCTCATCAGTCCATTATTGTTTTCCTTTTTTCCATTTGTCTATATTTATTTCTAGAAAGATATTCCAGGAAGTCAGTTTGCTCTGGCCTACACTCCCATTTTGGTGTTATTCAATGAAATGAAAGTCAGAGAACATCAAATATTCAGGAAGCTGTCTGTAAATATTTCATGCACATATATGGCGTGTCATATTGATTAATGTTTTTTTTTTTTTTTGAAGGAGCACCACACTCCGAGTTCAACCAAAATTAAACATGAGTTGGGGTTGAGAGGGCTGTAAAGTGTCAATCAAAACAGTTATACAGGTGAAGGAAACCCCCCCCCCCCCACCAAATTGAAAACAAGAATTCACCGATGGACTCTGTAAGACTGCCTTTTTATTTATTACAGTAATCATGCTCAATCAACACAAACTTATTTTAATAATCATTATTATTTAGTAGATTAATGCTATTCCTATGTTATACTTTACATTGTTCAAAACACTTAATTCAACCATGCAGGAATAGTTAAAACCTACATTTAAAAAAGAGGAACTAGACAATTTCCCTAGACAACCTAGACAACTAGACAACTGTACTCTTACAATTTTCTAGACAAATTGTAAGAGTACAGCTTACAAATTACATTTTCTCAGCACTTTCTTGTTAATTAGTGATCAAGCAATATATATCGAGCCTCTTGGCTCCTTTTACATTGTTAGAATTGCTCTGTAGAGTTACCACGAAGCTAATTTGATTTTTTTTTTCTTTTATTGTATTTTGACCACATGGTTGTATAGAGTAAAACGTTACAGGGAAAATTAAGCGGCAGCAGAAAGCACCGTTTAAACGTACTGCACAATTCAATGGCAGCACATGGGGTAACAAAGCTATCTGAGCACTGACACCCTTCTCAGTGTGTGTACGAACTCAAGCGTGCTTTAATGTGTCTTAAAATGATTACTGTAATCTCAGTTCCATAGGTGACAGACTGCGTAAGAAACAAAGTCATATCCAGACATGCACTTCTGCTCGGTGCTGCCGTCCGGCCCACATTTCATTCTGAAAAATGAGTGCAATTATTTTGATGAAGTTCAAAGGTGACACCCCTGCCACGGCGGAGCGCTGAGACCACCCTGTGCCTGGCAGCTGTTAATAAGACAGCGATGAAGGACACTGAAGATGGATGGAGCTGTGAGGCTCCATACGGGTGCTTCCGGCTTCTGTGCGGAAAACTTCAGGTAATAAGGAAGAGGAAGTATGTTCTATGTGGCTTATGTAGGCTCAGTTATCTATTGGTGTGTGTGTGTGTGTGTGTGTGTGTGCGTGTGCGTGCATGTGTGTGTGTGTGTGTGTGTGTGTAAGTAACACATATCCTTTTCTGTAAGTTTGTTTGAATCTGTGCATTACTGTGAGTGTGTGTGTAAGTCTGTGTAAGTCACACATATCCTTTTGTGTAAATTTGTTTGAATCTGTGCATTACTGTGTGTGTGTGTTTGTGTGTGTGTGTGTGTGTGTGTGTGTGTGGGGTGTGTGTGTGTGTGTGTATGTATAAGTAACACATATCCTTTTCTGTAAGTTTGAATCTGTGCATTACTGTGAGTGTGTGTGTAAGTCTGTGTAAGTCACACATATCCTTTTGTGTAAGTCTGTCTGAATCTGTGCATTACTGTGTGTGTGTGTGTGTGTGTGTGTGTGTGTATGACCTATCAGCCGCTGTGGTATTCGATCCTATTAACAAGCACTCACTGAGATCGGACTGCTGTACTGTGACAACGGCAGCATTTAAACAGGTCACAGTGACAGTGACTGTAAGCTGGCTTAAGGTTGTTTAAGTGCACTCTGATGCATAGGAAAACACCTTAACCGGTGAGCCATCGGGGTCTCTCTGACCCACTTGTAAGCATTAGAGATTACGATGTTTATTTCAGCGAGTGGTGTAATATGTGGATGTGTTTGACCATGAATGATCTTTATGATCCCATAGGTTTAAAAAATAACAATAACAATATTGTTTCCGTGACTATGAAGTGATATTGCGTCGAATGTGGTTAAGATAACTGTGTCACATCGCTATCAAATGAAGAAGTTTTGTCCTTACGAGGATGTGAGGAAGGATTTTTCAATGACAGAATACAAGTCCTGCGAGTAGCACCCTTTTTGTTCCTTTAATCATGTAGGTGGACAGCAAAATGGTAGGAGTACAGGTAAATTATAAGTATAAGTATAAGCAGACTTTAATTAATCATACTGCTTGGCAGGTGATAGAAATCTGGCCAGGATTATAAAATTATACTGCATGCATTTGCATAATGTCTTAATGTCATAACTTAATGTCTATATAAGCTGAACTCTCATGCTGGAGTCTGGGACTAAATGACATGCCCATAAACTTATATGGTGAGCTGAGCTGTGACATTTCCACTGAAAAACCATATATCTTATTATTGTCAGCTAGCACAGATGCAGACATGCAATTATAGCAGTGAATAATAGGTAAGACTGGAAACACTTAGTGCAAAACTCTCTGGCTGAGTGTAACAGAATGCCGACCCAAAAAGCAATCTGAAGGGCATATTTTGACGATTAAGGCCCGTTTGCTCCAAAATAAATGCGTTGCTTTCCCAACCAAAAGGAAAGCTAAAAGACTAAAAATAAAAACGGCAGTGACTTGTTGGTTCATTAGATACAGGCAGCCGCACCCCCTCCAAAAATAAAAACCCTTTCAAGAAGATTTTCTATGTCATTTTTTTTTTTGTATCAGTCTTCCTTCACAGCAGTAATGTCATGACCAAACTGAGAGTGCATTAACTCTTACAGTACCAACACCCCCCACCACCCCCAACCCCCAACCCCTGGGGGGGTCACCTTACTAATCACTGCTCTTTCTGTAGCAGCTGGGAGGGGCAGCTGGGATGCAAGGCTGAGGGTCCGGAGGGGAACCCCCTCCCTCCCCAACCCGTCGCTTGGCACACTAATGGAACTGTCCTGGCGGGTCCTTCTGAACCTGTGGCGTAGTTCGGTCCCGCCGTCAGGGGAATATAATAATGATAATGAGCGAGAAGGGCACAGACGTGTAAGTAATCGAAAACGGCATCAAAAATTAATGCCGTCCCTTCTGGGCCCGTCGTCTTAATGTGCCCTCGCATCAGTGTGCCCCACCAAAGGTTCAGCGCGTGTCACGTAAAGACGATGAAAACAGAATATTTGGCCTGGGGGAAATCCCATTAACTCAGAGTTTCGCTTGTTTTTTTTTGGTTTTTTTTTCTCTTTGTTTCTGTTTCTGCCAGCCCAAGGCCCCTCACCATTTCTTCGCTCTATCATTCCTTCCCTCTGTCCAGCTGTCTCTCTGCCCCCACAGCGGCAGGCCTGCCAGGCACTCTTGAAGAGCTCCCCCTGCTGGTGAATCCTACCACATCCATAACACTTCCCACATCCCACCGGTCTTCTGTACCTCTCCACTACCGCCTACAGCAGTAACGACTAAAAAATACCTGTTCCTAGCATGACAGTGCATGTAGGCATATAGCAGACACATTTATCCGGACCGTTTTGCACAGTTCATGTCTTTACCTATCTGTACGGCTGGATATTTACTGAAGCCATAGAGCTGAATTATCTTGCTCAAGGGTACAATTTGTAGTCACCACAGTCTGTAGAGTCCTGACGCTGTGACCTCTGAGATACAAGTGCAGCTCCTTAAACATTAGACAGTGTTGGCGTTCTCACACCAACACACGCCTCAGGACCTGTGTCTTTCTCTGGCTGGCAGGCTGTTTCCTCTTCTCTCCCATAGCCTGCCTCCGCTATACCTCACAGCGCTGCTCCCTGCAGCATTGGCAGGGCCAATAAAAACACAGAGCTGTCACCTTCCAGCTTCAGTCATCTCGACTCAGCTCTTACAACCGTTTCTTGTAAACTTTGGGCCTGAATATAATTAAATTTCCATTTTAGGTCATTTAGCAGGCACCCCTATACAGCTAACATATCCTAATAACATACACTGTTTATATTTATACACGCTATCTGGATGATTACTGAATCAGTACAGGTTATGTACCTTGTTCAAGTATGCCAAGCCCATTCCCTACCAGGGAATCAAGCCTGCAACCTCTTAAGCCTTGGTCCCTTGAAAAAGCCTTAAGCTTTTGATTTGCTGTGCTATAACTCTGGGATTTTAGCTTTGATGAGTTACGGCATCTGCGCAATCCCATAATGCAGTGGGTACTTGACATTATAAAACTACATAAAGTATCTGGTACCAATCAGATTAAAGAAATCTGAGGCCAGAAATGTAGCAAAGATATCCAGATGTTATATACGAGATTGAGTAAACTTGCAAAGGAGTTGCAAAGCCAAGACTCATCAACATGCAAATGATATATGAAAATAATTTAGCATTTTTTAACCAAAATTACCACAGTTAGTTTAAAATGTAATAAAAATGGAGACTGAAGAATTTTATTGTGTTTACTCATAATATTGGGAGATAATTAAACAAGTTGGTTAATTTCATTATTCAAAGTGCTCTGCAATTTTATTGAATCAGGTCCTTAGTCTCTTTTGATGTTTTCTAAGATCATAACCCAAAAGGGCTATACATCATTCTATTTGCTGCATGTACAACATAACGCCAAAAGGAAGCCCAGAGGTTGTTTATCTGTTAAAAAAAAAAAAAAAAAACTCTATTTAGAGGCTATGCAAATATTGTTTACAAGACCAAATGTCTAATTAAAAAGCCACTAGGCCTGAAGCATAAATTAAACTTTAGTTTTAATTATGAAAAATGTATGGTTAAATGTGTTTGAACTGTTAGGCTTTAAAACCAAAGGGTATGCATTTAGGGGAAGCTCTGGTTGATCTTTCGTTGGGACTGACTGCATATCATTCAAATACCATCCTAAATTAGCATTGCAATATTTTCAGCTAATTTAATGAGGAAAGATACAAGTCTGAGCCCCAAATGTCTACGATTTGAATTAGATGCTGATGAAATTGAGCATGTACATGAAATTGCACATGAATTGTACATCGCACACACAAACATACACGTGCACTCATACATACTGTTGTCTCTGCTCTCAACTCTGCCTTTTTATTTATTTATTCATTCATCCATTCAATCATTCAATTAGCTGCTCCACTGTCACATTAATCTTTCCCTCTAAATGTGTACTTTCACTGAAAAGTGATGGATATTCACTGAATAACTTCACTGAATAGTCTTTTTTTAATTTATTTATTCTTTTTTTTTTGAAAGGGGGGTACTGCTGCTGTTATTGCTTTCTCTTTAGAGAGATGCTTTGGTGAGTTGAGAAATTACCAATTATTTATTCTCAATAACTTTGTTTTAATTCAGGCTCATGTGTAGTTGCACTCACAGAAGGTAAGATTGTGAGTCTATGCAAATGACAGCAGCATACAATTTTGTATATACATTCCAGGCTGTTTTCTGGAATGTGCAGATTTATACTGTCACACTGAATACCATGAGCTTAAATCCTGGCGAGGGGATGTTGTTCTCTCCCGATGCAACTTCTTTTTTTTTTTTGCTTTCTTTGCTCACATTCTTTCTCTGTAAAACGAAGTAATAGAATGTGTTGCTAAATCTGCTCCATGTAAAACTGAAGGCACTTAAGGCATTCAGGTTTAAGCTTTAGATTTGCTTGGCAAATAGATTGAAATAACGATGTTACATCTCAAGCATATAGCTTGTAGCCTCCCCCTCCTGCTGCCTGGTTTGAGAAGAATGGCACATATTTACTTTAATGAGCATCCAGTTTACAGAGACAAATGCACACAGCAACACAAAGTTTCCTTTCCAGTTGACTTATTAGCATAAGCACAGTGAAACTCATGGTGCTTTGCTAAATAACGTGTCTTAGGCAGAGACAATAGCCCTAAGTTCTCACCCAAGTTGTTGTCTATTTCCATTATACAGCATCTGCGAGGGTTTTCGCTGGAGGGCTGCTGGCATGCTTGTTAATGTGTGTGTGTGTGTGTGAATGGGTGTGTGTTTTTGTGTGGTCGCGCATGGTGAAGGTGTGTGTATGAGATTTGTGCGCAAGTATGTGTGTGTGTTCCTGAAGGTGTGTATATGAGGGACATGTGTATTGAGTGAGTGAGTGAGTGAGTGAGTGAGTGAGTGAGTGAGTGAGTGAGTGAGTGAGTGAGTGAGTGAGTGAGTGAGTGAGTGAGTGAGTGAGTGAGTGAGTGAGTGAGTGCGTGTTTTGTGTGGTTAGAATGGGAGACACACCTATAACATCTGTCATTTATCCCATGTTAGGATAGAGGTTAATATGAAGATAAATTGCTATGCTCCTAAAGAAAGCACCTCGGCAGCTTAATAGAGACTTGTTCTGCAGACAGTTAAGTCTGCCGCAAGCTCTCCCAAATCCCCCTGGCTCAGTTCTCTGAGTATGCCTCGTGCTGCAGCGAAGATGGAGACGGCAACTGCTGTGCATATCATCAATGACCTCCCGAATTAACGGACAACTGCCGTCTGCAGGTAACAAGGTCTCGCAACGGTGAATTCCCCAAACAAATCACAAACAAAAATCTTCACCTAAACCGGAGGTGAGAATATCACATCAACTTTGCAGATATCTTTCCATAGCTGGTATGATATATGTAAAAAAGAGTATTCATGTATAAATGTAATACAGCAGTGTGTGTGTGTGTGTGTGTGTGTGTGTGTGTGTGTGTGTGTATTATTTTTTATTTATTTTTTTTTCTCAGTAGGGTGGCACAGACAAAAGGCTCTGTGACTATGAATAAGGACATAAGCATTTACAATGCTGAGTGAGGACGGGCGTTTAAGACATGCTGTGTTTGAAGATGGCCCCTTTGCTTAACACGATTCTTCATTGCTCGTCTGTGGTGTTCTTTTCTGAGTTCCATCAGATAGCCGCGATTCTTTGATTTCCTTTCACACCTTGAGTTGCTGTGTCTTCAGGTCCCTTTGATGTTCATCTGGCCAGGTATCCAATTTCCTTTTTTTTTGTTCCATTTTGTACCATATCATCTATATAAACGAGTGACATGAAGCCTAGCCAATTTTTATTACAATGAACGTTTTCATGTGGAAATTTCAAAGTGAGCACTTCTTTATTTGCAGAGCTTGAGCTTGGGTCCGTAAATTTAAAATTGGGTCTCGGGGCCTGTGATTGGTGCGATCAGTTATGACACTTTATCTGTATGATTTATATGGTAACCATGGCAGCCCTGACTGGGGTCAAGAGTGCTGTGCCTCCATTTACATTTTAGGTATTTAGGGGTGACTCTCAGAGTGACCTTATTTTTTCTGACTATCTGTTCATGCAGATGGATAGTTATTTAAACAATTTACTTGCTGGAAATCACAGCAGTTCTGTACAGGAATCAAACCTGTATGCTGCTTCAAGCCCTAACCATTACATTATTACATTGCAGCTGGTTGTGAGTACGCTGACCGTGATGAGAAAGAAAGACAGAAAAATAATTCTGACCAATGCACTCTATTGCTCATTCACATTATATAGTTACGCAGCCAGATAAGATAATTACTGCTGGTTGAAATTAGTGAAGACAATATCTAACACATGGTAAGGTCGTGCGTGTGTGCGTGTGTGTGAGAGTGTGTGTGTGTGTGTGTGTGTGTGTGTGTGTGTGTGTGTGTATGTACAGAGCAAGCACACGCATGAAAGATGCAATATGAAGAAGATATAAAGTGTTTAATGAGCAATAGGAGTGATGTGGGGCAGTGTGGGACAGGAAATATGAGACAAAAAACAATATCTTCATATGTAATGGACATAACACCTCACTTTCTGAAAGCAATACTGAAGATAATACGAGAAAATAATCAAATTACTGGAAACAACTTTTCTGAAACATGCTGTATCTTGGTCGTCTGGCTTGTTTATGATAAATTGTTCTTGTGCCAATTATGGCTGCTATAATTGAAGGCATGACTCCATGCTGCAGTACTTTACTGTCGTCAACCGGCTCTGCAACGAATTAACTACATTTTTCTCTTTGGAGTTCTGTAAATAGCATGGCATAATTTGCCTTTGTGAATTAGTGAGAGTAATTAATCACTGAATCACTTCCATAAAGCCTACTTTTTTTTAACAGAAATGTCAGAAATCTGTATGCATGCTTAAGGCATAGGCAATGGAGGCATAACCTCTTGTTCCCTTCATGAGAACTTTAGAAAACCCACAATATAATGTCTTTTTGTGGGTGGCTGCACTTGCCTTACAGTTCCAAAGACGCTATGATCCTATATTGCAGTCTATGCCTGCGGCTGTTTGCAACAGCAGGTCATGGACCACTTCCATATAAAACCCAGATCTGAGAAGGATGTATTGCAGCAGTGCTAGCTCTCGAGTGCAACTCAATCCTTCTGAGTCATCTACCTTCGAGGTGGATCAAGGGTTTCAGCCCGTCATCTGTATTTAATTAACAATGCCAATTCATGATGACATGGGTGAACGCTGATACCTTTAAGTCAATTTAATCAACAGAGACCACATTGAGAGAATAATTTCATAATAACAATTTGTAAAAGTGTGGCATTTTCTCATCTTTTCTTTTTTTAAGAAACAAGCCAGAAGAATTATTTGAAAATGTAATCGCATTACAATTTTCTCAGACCCAAATGTCACTTTAAGCTGCAGAGTCTTAAAGTATAATTTGCCGCTAATACTCAGTCTGTCTATAAGGTTGTTGAATAGTTTCCAGCGGCTCCTTTGCTGTGCTGGGACAGTCACATGGCTTGGATGCTGATGCCTTTTGGCTGTGCGCTGACATTGGGGAACTGCCCTGAAGGATCATGGGAAAGCTGGTCTTTCTTTTTGTGCTTTTTTGGGAAAAAAAAGTGGCTTAGGTTTCCCAATGAAACCAAATTTTGTACTTGGAAACCAACTCTCGGTCTTGCTCTGAGTCTTTAATCATGTGTTCTCTGACCCAGCAAACGCAGGTTAGCCCAGAGCTGAATGTACAGCCAGTTACAGTCTCTGGGTTAACTTAGTAAGCAGTCCGTTGTTTTCATTCTGGTTTCTCAGGTCAAAGGAGCTATGTCTACAGTTCAGATCCAGAGCAAGAGAACTTCCCACAAGTGATGGGTCATTTATCATCTTTACCAACTTTTGCTGATTGACTCAGTTTGAAATGTGAAGTTCCTCTCAAACCCAAACCATTGGTCAGTCTGGGTGAGCAGTGATGATGTCACACACAAATGACTATGGATCTCCTTATCAATTTACATGTATTAGAGCCCTAATTTCTTCCTCAGGGAAGGTCCCTCATCTAATGAGGTCGCAGTTTGATGATGTATATATGACATGAATCCGAGTTTGCATATAATGTAAAATTGTAAAGGGGAGAGGGCAATGAATATGTGCATGGTACCATGAACGTGTATGTAATATTGGATATGTTTTACATGTGGGTAGACTAATGACTATGTGCTTGCTATTGACTATACTGTATGCTTGCATAAAGGGATACTGATGCATATCTTCACATTATCCATGCACTGTAAATTCAAATAATGACTTTTGGAGGTGGGACTGAAAAGTTGGCATGTATAACAACACAATCACAAAAGCAGATGTCAACATATTTACATTCACCGTGACATATACATACATATTGTATTTCAACAAGTGATACCTAAAGTTTAAAAAAATAATAATAATAATATCAATGATGCTGTTGATGATAATTAGTGTGATGATAATACTTTGTAATGTCACATAGACCACCGTATAATTACACTATATATAAAATAAGATGTGCTGATTGCATGGTTATGGTGTTTTCAGAGATATTGCGCAGACCAGTCCTTTAAATGTGTAATTCTTTGTGTGCCGGCCAAGGCTGCACACAGACCTGCCAATCAGTATATATTCAGGTATTAGACTGTGAGGAGAGTCGTTCCATTTAACGTTGATCGATACAATATGTGAGCGTGACCAATCCTATTCTTTTTGCACCTATACATATAAAAAAAGGGTAGAGGTGACCTGCGTACTCAGCTTATGTGCAGGATTTTTCAACAGACAATGTTTTAACAAATATTCTCAAAAATATATTTATACCAGTTAATTTAATGATTGCGTAATGGTATGAATGTACTGCGTTCGATCCCCTGAATATAACCAGGAAAGAAGCCCTTTATATGGGTACAAAACACATTATACACGCACCAATATAATGAATAAAAACTTGCTAAAACAACCGAGGGACTTAAAAGGGTTAAACTGTAATTATTTTACACTTGCAGACCCGCATTTATTTTAGTGTTGAATAATTGCATTGATTGAATTGTTAATTAATTAATCAGCTGATTTTATCATAATAATCTGTTATTTCAGATTCATCATTATTCATTACAGTTTGACACATTTCTGCACAATCCTATTTCCCCTTTATGAAGATTCATGATGGCTGTTTATTAAAGTATAACCAAATGAATATGAGTCAGGATCTCAGGATCTAGATGTTATGAAACCCTGATGTCATGTAATCTATTATGAACTATTAAATATACTTTAAGTATATATATATATATAAAAATATATTTTAAATAATGATAATACATGATAGGATGGCTGCCAGTGATAATGGCCACTCGTTCAGTCCATACTGACTTTGCTACAAGTCTGTGCTACTCATTAGACTAAGTTGCAAACCAAATATATACAAAAAAGATTCAACCAATCAGGATACCTGTAGAACAGGCAAATTACATTTTGGAGAGCCAATATGGACAAATGTGTGAACTGTGGCTGTGAAAATAGAGGTCATAACTGCAAATACTTTTGCCTGGTTGCTGCAGGGCTTAAGGTAAAAAAAAAAAAAAAATAGCATTATCGCCAAGGAGAAAGGCTGGGTGCAACACACATGTGTGCCAAACACCACATATGAGGTTCATAAAACAGACTGCTTTCTTTCACAAACACACACCCACACACACATACATGCATATGTGCAAAACACACACACACACACACACACACACTCAACACACTCACACACACACACACTGACACACACTCACACACAGTTGCACACATGCACACGCACACACACACGTGCACACACACAAACACAAACACACACACACACACACACACACAACCATCGTTGAAGCAACAGTCTTTACCTGAAAAGTGTATTTTCTTTCCCGTGTACATTTTTTATAGGGCTTCTTGAAATACTGAAAAGTTGTTTACAAGCAATCTTGACACATCCAGTTATCAAATATGTAGTGATATGATGCCCTTAGAATATAATACGTTTAAGAATTAGACTAAGCCTATGGACAGTTACAGGAGTGGAAATGGCAGCTACAATAACAATTAACCCAGAGGACAGAGCCAAATCCGAATGAGAGAGAGAAAATAGAAAAAGAGGGGGAGAAACAGAGAGAAAGAGGAAGAAATAGAGAGGGGAGTTTCATACTTGCCTGAGCTCTGTTGGGAGGCTCTGTGTTGAACTCCACTGTATTCCTCTGCAGAACAAAAAGAGAGATCATTGCCACCGTAGTTCAGGTGGGTTTTGTGTGTACAGATTCTATCATTTGTAAACAAGTGCACTGAATTAAAATGTATTTGTTTAACCTTTGGATGGACAGCAGAGACCAGAGAAGCTCCCCCTGTGCTGCTTGCTTTGCAGTATCTCCTCAACAGATGCACT
The DNA here is from genome assembly GCA_022829145.1 of Albula goreensis. Lineage (NCBI taxonomy): Eukaryota > Metazoa > Chordata > Actinopteri > Albuliformes > Albulidae > Albula > Albula goreensis. The sequence continues at coordinate 5,498,843 of CM040756.1, forward strand.
TTTCCACCAGGCGCTCCATGTCTGCCTTGAAAAGTTGTTTATAACCTTCACTGACCTCAGTTTTGCATTAGTCCATTTTACGGTACAAAGTGGTGTTTTAGCCTTGTAAAAAATGACTTATTATTCTCTAATGGAATAAGCACAGAAAGGAGGTGAGTGAAAAAGTGATTTATAGATCTGTATGAATTGTTAGGAGTTTTTGTACACCTTACATAAGAGTACATTTTTGCAAAAGTAAACCAATGGAAGCTAATGTAAGCCAATATTATATCCTAATTAACATAATGCAGTCATTGTCATAATTCAAACCCACCTACATTCAAATCTCCACCCTAAAACACTGTCTCTAAGCTAAGAGCAAACTGATGTTGTATCAAAGACATGCCAGCCACAGCAATGAGAAATCTAAAGAGAACAATGAAATGCAAATATATTTGGCCACTTATTATCTTCCACATGTTTTAAGAGGCTTTGTGAGGATATAGAGACCACAGATACAGTTTATTACAGCCAGTAATGTTGCTTTAGATGCCACTAAGGACACATTTTAAATCTTTAGCTGGTCTGAAGCAGACAATGACATTGTGTTCTAAGTGCAATTAGAGTCTAATATCCATTGTGATGGGAGTAATCCAAATTCACTTACATTTCTCATTAGATATCATTATTGTTTTTTATTTATTTTTTTTATTTTTTTTTATGTTATTATTTCATTTCACTGCATTGCACTCTATTTTCCTCTTTCCTTTTTGAATTGATTCTCTTGATCATGGCTTACCTTACATTGTGTGCTTTACGGTGTGCTGTCAGTAAACTGACAATACGCTTTGTTAGTAACTGGGCTTGGCTCCACTGAGATGAGGAAAATAAATAACAATTCATAAGAAGACCGTTTCTGTAAACATGTGATGCCATCAGATCCCCTGCAGTTTCTACATGTTCTACCCTGCAACGTTATTTCCCATAATACAGCTAACGAGTACAGAATACGGTGTGCCACAATATGTTTCGGCAATAAAACCAAAAGGCCATTCTCTCTAACTTGCATCAAATGTACTATTACAAAGAAGGTTGCATCAATAACAAAATCATTTGTCATTATTGTTCTGTGTGTATGTTTGTGTGTTTCTATATGATAGCTATATAGCAAAGTAATATATATATTTAAAGTTTTTTTTTTTTTTTTTTAGGATTGGCTATGAAATGAAAATGCAGACCTGCCCATGGTTTCCTGAATTATGATGTGTCTGCAGGAATTTTCTGAGAGGTCCAGTTTCCAGCTACATGGCCAAATGCATATATCCTTAGGTTATTAGCTTGTCACATTGAGGGATTTCATTTCACTTAACACCACCCGATGTAACCTTGGGAGAAACGTCTTTTTTTATCCTTTACTCAAAATGTCACCGTCGCCAACTCCTTCAGGGTACATCTTCTTCTTCTTCTTCTTCTTCTTTTTCATCTTCCTCTTCTTCCTTATTCTAATGCATTCTTGTTCTTATTCATATTTATTCTTATTCTTATTTATTATTACATACTTATTCGTATTGTACTTTGAGTGAGAGGCTGTTTTTTAGATGAAGCTGGAGCCCCCTGGCAGAAAGGTGAAACTTTGCCTGAAGTCCCATACCCTGTGTGGAGTTGAAGTCTCCAGGGAGCAGGGGGAAGCAGCAGGTGAGGTAACTGAGCAGCTTAGGCAGCTTAGATATGGGCTGGAGCAGTTACCTATAGGCTCTGTGGCCTTCAGGACTAGATGTTGAGATAAATCTTGTATGTGGGGCCTTCAGTTGCATTTTCCTATCTGAACTGAATGAATTTCCATTCATTCCTAATGAATGAGCTGCTGTCTCCAGAAAAGTCAGGGAGAGGGAGATATGAAGATGTCACTCTTTTTGAGGTCTTTCACTGCTTCACGTGTATGTGCAGATCCCTGCAGCCCCTACAACAACTCCTCCAGCCAATCAGACTCCAGCATTCTGCCCGCTCTGCCTGCTTATGCAATTCAGTCCCAGACAGTCGCATTCCCACTGCGCAGCTCAGCCGTGTGACAGTGACTCCTCTGCCCAATCAGTTGCTAGCTTTCCCTCAGTTTCAAGTCCCCCAGAACACCGGCTACACAGCAGTGTTCACCTTCCTCACTGGAGAGAGGGCACTGTGCCATAAGACAATCCGAATTTGACACAAACTAAAAATGAGCAAAAACACATGTTTAAATTTACCCTTAAATTTTGTTACAAAAAGACTCTGGGCTAGATTCAGTGTAACAGACTTAGTTTCTTTAAGGGCGTAACCAATTAAATCAAAACAGATTTTACTTTACAGCATAACTTACATTGAGCATGTTATATTTTACTGGAGACAAGCAAACATTTCCTGTGGGTCTTTTCATTTAAAATAACAGCATGTACCCTTGAAGAGAGTGAAGTCTCCTTTGATTGAATTCCATATGCCCTTAAGGAGGCAACGTGTGTTTTACTGACTCTAGCTTTCTGTACAGATGCAGAGATAAACAGCAGCTGTGCATTGCAGATTCACTTTGGGACCCAGGTGGTCTCTCTCTCTGTCTCTCTCTCTCTCTCTACCTCTCCAAAGACAAATTCTCACTACAGCTAATACAGATTTTAGTCCAAATCACTTAATAATGAAGGAGGGAGGCATACCTTGGGAGCTGTTAGTGTCACATTCCTGCATTGATGACTCTATGTACCATCATCAGGAAGACTTGAAGGAGCCAGGTAGCTGAATAGTGTAGAAAACAGTGTCAACAGCTCTCTGCAATAAAGTGCAGAGGCTGTCAGAAGAGAAGGAGAGAGAGAGAGAGAGAGAGAGGTACATGCAAATATCCATCATATACCAGTCTTGTCTTCTCATTCTTTCAAGTACTAATATTCTATATTTTTAAAAGTAATGTAATGGGAGGTAATGATACAATGCGTAAAATCTAAGAGCAAATCGTATGTGTAATCTGAACATTTCTACTGCACAAATTTGTGGAAGTAGTGAGTGTGATATCTTGCTTGTTTTATATTAAGTTTAGATTTAATTATAATACATAAAACACACACCTCTTATATATCAAATATGACACTCAAGAAGTAAGCAGTCAATAAAAAAAAAGTCGAGGGAGTTGCATTAAGTAAAATTAGCCACTAGCCTCACCAATTTCATCCAAAAACACACTGCGGAAATAGTATTTTACCCAGCTGATCCACCTCATGCCTTATTTGGGATGGCTCATAGATATATTTAAATTTTCATCCACCGTGCAGCAAATTAACTCTGGAATTAAACATGAAAAGAATTATTCACACAGAGAAGAAAAAAAAAAAACACTCTGACCTACCCGTGGACAATTGACAAATTTTCTAAATTGCAATTTACGTAATACTTCTGGGAACGGATCCTAAAGAAAAGTTTTCCTCTGTTTCAAATGTTATGTTTTTTTTTTTTTTTTTTGGGGTCCACTCAGAATGACACTAATCTGTGTGCATTGTTTCAGGAGGGCTTGATAATGAGACTGCGGTTGGAAAAACGGAGGCTCAGCCATCAATGCAAGACCGTGGCAAGAGAAACGTCGGCTTACGCTAGGACTTTAAACACTCTTCCCCTTAATTTTTCAAATCAAGATTTGCTTTCCACACATTGCAGAGATATATAGCTTTTTATTAAATTATGTAATTGTATTTTACTTCATATCCAATGTTAATATTAAAGAGTGAATGGTTTTCCAAAGACTTGCTCACATATTTTCTTGCTAGGAAAGGTGGTTGATTTCCGGAACTTTTCCTGCTCAATCTTCTCCCGTTCACCTGTAGGAGAGGTCCATAATTCCATTTATTACCTGCCATTTTACCACAGTGTTATTCATCCTTACGCTCCGGCAGAATGAATACGATAAATACAAATGAACGGCTGAGAGGCGGTCTATCTTCTCTAATTGAAGGCCTTTAAGATGTGACGAGGTTTATCTCTGAACAATGATTATAAGCACGCTGGCCTCTAATCCCCAGCTTTGCAATATTGCTTTAAGAGGTTAAGAAGATGAATGTTCATTGCCTTTAATCCTACCCGTGATTTATGACTAGTGCCGTACCGTATCAAACCGACCCCCCACTCCATACACACACACACACACACAAACACACACACACACACATGCACCCCACTCCCGCCCTTCCCGAGCCCTCTCACTGTATGTCTGTTTAGTCCTGCTGTTTTGAATTACACGGGCATCTGCAGGTAAATTACGGGCTTTTGTTGTTCAGCAATCATGTTGCATCCTTGCCTTTGCGGAAACGGTCCCCGTTATGTCCACCGGCCGCACATTCCTTACGTGCGTCAAGGTTGTGTCCGGGTGAACTGCCCGCTGAGCTTGATGTATGTGCCCCTGGGCTCCCTTTATGGGCATATATATCCCAGCGGCTTGATTACCAAAATATGCAAAGGTTTCCTCCCTGTCTCTCCCATCTCCTCTCTTTTTCCCCCTCTTTTCAGAAGATTAGGATGCCTGATTTATTGGAAGGCGTAGAGGAAGCCGGTATAGATCGGCTCCCTGACATCTTTTGGCCCTGCCTACACGTTGAAGCACTTCATCTTATATTCTCAAAAGCTCACAGCAGTGAGGCACCGGGCAAGTCTTATCACACTTCCCTTTTTAAGGCAACCGAGCTAAAGGACCTTTGGCTACGTTCACTGAGATAAAATCTCTCCTGCTGCAGTGCGCGAACGCATATCGTTGGAGCTGAAAAAGTTGCACATATCAGGCTGTGAAAGTCTGATATTTATTTTATTTTATTTTTTTATTAGATAATGTTTGCTTATTTTGAGTGCTGTTAATATCTCACACAGGTACAGCTGTGCAGTGATGTGCTTTGGAGAGCTGTTGTTTTATGTTTCATTACAAGGATTTTGGGGAGGATCCAAACAATCATGTGCCAGTAGCTTGCCAATGTTATTAATGCATTTCAGTTTCTTGGAAAGCAGCTGCGAATGTGAATTACCAAGTGAGGATATGAATGCAAAGGCATTGATCTATGTCCTCCAGTCTACAAAACAATCAAAGATTGAAAGCTTGAGGCGAGCACTACTTTTAATTGGATCATCAAAAAATTAGTTGATTTTTTTTTCCTCTTATTTTATTATTTTTTTTGACTCAAGGTCAATTGCATCTTCACAAACTTCTCCTTTGATTTATAACTCAGTCAACATTGATGAGATTTTTTCCTGAGAGTGAGTGTTCTCTCAAAATACCCTTAATGAGTAAGGGTAAAAAAAAATAATAAAAAAAGATCAAACTCATTCTGTCCTAGGGAAATTGCATCATTTTGCTCAACGTCCTTGGATGAGTTCATTTTGACTTCCACCCCCAATCACAACCCCTTCCACATACCTGTCCTGTTGCAGTCGCCGGCAGCTTGAGAAATGGCACTGAGATTGGGCTGTGGCTCGATTCGGGCCCCTCCTGTTTAGATCATGTGTCTCTCACGCACCCTGGCTGCCATTTTGGCTGCCTCTTTGGCTTGCGGACCAGCTACGAGGGCAGTGTAAATTATTTACACTTAATCCACAAAGCTCCTTATCAGCAGCTGCCATAATACCTGGCCCAGGAACTCTCGGGTTCACCAGACTCATTTGAATCAGGTTGAGGGACCCCTTTGCTTTGGGACCAAGTGCCAATCAAGTGAGCTCTTCTTTTTTTTTGTCTCTTTCATTTCCCTCCTTCTCTTCACAAAACCACTTGGATATCACCCTCACATAAATCAAACTTTCAAATGGACATGACAGCAGAGCAAAGGGGTAATTAGCCCGTGTGGAGTACACAGCGCAGCTGAAAGGGCTACAGTTAAGATTTAAGCAGTGGTATTCAGACAGGCTGTGCTTCTGTGATGGGTCTGATGGCGATGTAACGTCTCACGTTTTGGTCAATGTCCCCTCAGGTCACCATTGGAATAAACTGGATAATCCCTGGTGGAATATAAAACGCAGAAGCAATTGAATAAATTCTCTGTGTTGCAGTAAAACTAAAACTTGGATGCAATATGTTTGGTGGAACAGTGTTTCATCTAGTTGCTAAGTGTTTCTGGTATTGATTTTGTTTGAATTACGTTTCTGCTTTGTATAACCTGGCAGGGTCACATTTTTGTCTTTCAATCACACACATTAATGGTGTTCATTCATTTGCTGAACTTGGCGGCTGCTCTCTGTTCATTAATCTTTTTATTGTTTTAACTGACCTGACCAAAGATTTTTTTCTTTCTTTCTGTCTTTTCTCGCCAGCAGTGACAAACCACAGCCACCCATTTACAAAACAGCAGTGTAAGCCCTGCCAAAGTTCGCTTTCACTGGCCTTGCCAAAATCGGGTTTTGGAGATAATGCTGTTCTGTTTCAGTAAAAGCCTACATCATGCCACCCACTGAGTTACAAGCACTGCCAGTCAAATCTCAGCCAGTCCCCCAACTGGAGAGAGGATTAAGTTCCCAGCTATACCTGGGAGTTGGAGGGAAGAAAATATAATTTATACTTAAAAGCGGCATGATAATGATGATTATAGTACATGATTATTTCCTCTTAGCACTTCCAATCTTAATGCTAGCTGTAATTTGTATAATCAATGCTGCTGCTGCCTTCTCTATAGTAGCTTTTGTGCTGGATAAATGTATCTGGCTCTGTCCATTGCTATTAGCCTGCAGTATTGCTTGGCACATTATTGTTAGGAAAAAAATAAAGCAGTAACTCTGTTAGACTTCATCAAATTTTTTAATTGTACATGACAGTACAAAATCAGATAAGAAGGGGAAACCACACCAACAACAAAAGTGACAACAACGATAAAAAAGAGTAACATGGAACACCGATATGCAGGTCACACATATAACCCCCTGAGTTAGGTCAATGACCAACAGCGTAATGGTCAATGCACAGTGCCTGACCAGCTGGTCACTGTGGCAGATCCCGCTCTCTGCACCTTGAGCGCTGATCTCTCCAGCACAAGAAGCCCAGAAAACGCGATACCCAAACTGATTTCAGTTTACAAGTAGACTTCCGACAACCTCTTCAGCATTGATTTCTCGGAGGCTGTCGAGGCTGTCGATAGCAAATGTTTCTTATGTGGATTTAGCTGAATTTCCCAGATATCAGCAAAGAGGAGCAGCTCCGGGCATGTAGGAACATCGACACACAGTAACTGGAGAAGAACTTTCACAACACAGTTCCAGAATGGTATTATGACAGGACATTCCAGAACGTATACACAAGAGTACCTGCTACATCAGAAATCTTCACTTTGAAATGGCAGCAGTGACTTGAGGAAGGTTGGGTCCTTCCCCACCCCAACCACGTGGGGCCAAAACCAATTCTGTCCAGTGCCAGGGAGTACCTCAGCTGACTAAGTGCTATTTTCCTCTATTGATATCTTACATTTTTATGCATGAAAGAAAATGTGACAGCAAGTTTATGACCCAATATGAGAATTCACTCAAGAAATGTTTCCTAAAAAGCCAGACGTTTAGTGGTAACGACAGGAAATTGATTCCATTAGTTAATGTCTTCACAGCTTCAAAGTTACTTTCCAATATGAGGTGTGTGAAAGATAATCATTGCATACATCTGCTTTGTTGATCAATGCTGTGTTATTGACGAGAGAGAAATGTTTACTCTAATTACTGATCTGCAAACATAAAACTGCTCTACTGCAGCTAAAGTCCAAACAATATACAACTTCAGTAATAGCAACCTATTACAGAAGGCAAGCAGAATATCAAGCAACAGACATAAATCAATATGTACTATTCTGAAATGCTGTTATTAATTTATTACTTTGACAATATAAGCTTACTTTCACTTTTTCGGAATTTAAGGGAAATCTAAAACAGCTATGGAACCCTGGGATTGGAGAAACTTTCTGGGATTCAATTCTGGACACATATATAACTGATATCCATTTTTTTTATTTCTTTTGTAACTCTGAGGAAGTTTTCATAGGCCTCAAAGCAACAATGAATGTGGTAAATAGTGCTATAGCTGTGTGCGCTCCAGGTCTCTGTCTCTCTGCTGTCTTTGGTTTAGCCCTTTGAAGTTACCCTAGTAGAAACTCTAGGTGGGTATTTTTTTTTTTTTTTTTTTGTTCTGCGGTTTGATATGGACGACATATGCCTCGATTCCACAAACTATAATTATTATGGTTTAAAGCAAACACACTGAAATGACAAAGGATTGTTGGTCAATGAGCATTATGGGAGAAATGTGTTGATACGGTTTGATAGGCGTAGAAAAAAAAACATTCTTTTTAAAAGCTTTTTTGTCCTTTCTCTTTTTATGATACCGCTTTAAAAAAAAAAGTTTCAAAGTTGTGAGTTCAATGCAGATGGGAAAAAAAAAAAATCTTTCAAACAGTGGTGTCAAAAAAATATTGAATGTTACATTCTCATTTTGTCTGTCCTGATTTACCATAGAGTAATGAGGAAGAAAATCTGAATTCACTTTCAGCCAATAAACATAATCATTATTCATACCGAGCATTAGTTCCATTCCTCATATGGGCTCTTGTACAATGAATACCAATATTATTTCCACCGTCATTATTTCTAAAACCATCATTCATCATATTTGCTATTGCCATTATGATAAAGTAATAATTTATTTTCTGTAATATACAGAATATCAATACAGATATAACAAAATGCAGGCATACAATGCCCGCATTGATCATCATAAAATGTATAATTTAGCATATTAATTATGTTTTGGTGTAATATTCTGCTGATGGGTGGCTCATCTTGTTAAGGCAGTGTTGACTGTGGCAGGAACTCCTCGAGGAGAAGCATGATTGGCTGCAGCCCACAGGGGGAGGGATTTAGTCAGCGGGGATGTCCATGTATCATGGCTCTCTAGCAACCCCTGCTGGTCAGCTGCAGGATGCCAGTGCCGCTTGAACCTGAAGTGACTTTCTCTGAATGGATTGTGCCATTGATCAAACTGTGCACTTCAGAGCGATGACTTATTGATGAGTCATAATGCAGTTGTGAACAGCATTTCTGGGAAATGCAGTTCAATGTAGAGACCACAGCACACATTTCAGATGGATGCAAATGAACAGAACATAATCTATGCAAGCTAGTAGAGACTGCAGCCATGTGTGTGACTTGAGAATATGAAAGGCCAGTGCAATATTATGAGTTTCCAATAAGCACTTCATCACACATAACAAAAGGCCACTCGAATTGACTTCATAAATTACATCTATAAAGTCTAAGACAATATGTTAAACACCATTTTCTTAACAATAGGAACTCTCTGAAAGCTTGATACAAGAAAGCAAAAGCTGGGCTATTCTGCTGGTCTACCTGGTTGTGAGTACTTCAGGCAGGGCTGAGCTGTTTCCCTACCTGGTCTTTGCTATTTAGCAGAGACTTTCTGGGCTTGTTCACAAAAGTGACAGGGCTGGCCCTGCGGTTCCATGTGCCCGGGCAGCTCCGGCTCCCTGATTGGCCACCTGCGGGGCTGCAGTGTTTGTGCAATTACAGCCACGTTGGGTCCTCTAGCCCAAAGCCACAGCAGCACAGAAAGGCTGCATCTCCAATAACTGCTCTGACTAGAATTCTCTCAGGCGCTTGTTTCGCCTTCTTAAACCGGGGGTAGAGCGGGAAAAAAAACCCAAAAAAACATGGAAATCCTTAAAGAAGAGAGAGCTGGTGGGACATGCTGAGAATCTGCAGGCAAACCGGAGCTGGCGGGATTTGACGATTGCTTTCTAATAACCATAATAATGTTCAATTCTGCCGTCGAGTCAGGAGCACCTGTGGACCGGTAGATAAGTCCTGTAGGGGTTCTGCGTTTGCTGGCCCTCCTCATTATCCCCGCTGAAACGCCTTTGGCTGTGCGCAGCTGCAGAATCCACTTCCCCAGATTATCTGTTTTATTAGCGCTCGTGAGACGGAATAAAGCACGTTTAACGCAATGTTAGCGGGGATACAAAAAACTGAAACGAACCTCGCCAGCCAGGTCCAATCTGAGAGATAGGACTGAACTCATATTCAGAATTAAGATTCATTTAGGCAGATCTGAGCTAACTGGCCGTGGCAGAGCAAACGCTGAAGCTGGAGCACTTCGGAGCTTTTCAAAGCAGCCACTCGCTGGATGGACTGAACTTTTTCAATCAAAACATTATTTGCCTTGGATCAAAGACCATTACTCGGATTGAATCAAATCCTGGCAAGTCAGGGCTCCTGGGTAGTTAAGTCGGTAATGGCCCTCACAGCTAATGCAGGCCATGTGTTATGTAATTACCTGATGAGACTGTAAGACTGTAAGGTCCGAAAATGTCAGGACAAAATCAGCTTTCTCCTGCCAGGAGCAGAGTGGGTTTACATTGGCCAAAGTTATTCAATCTATAGTGGAATAAGTTCCTCAGAAAAGACTTGACAAACTTCCAACGAGCAGTGGTTGTTGTCAGAGAGAGTTATTTCTCTTCTTCAGGTGGAGTTATGTCTCCTGCGGTCGTATTGTATGGAGCAGCAGTCGCTCAAGTAAAGCAATTTCCTCCAAATAAGTAAGGAAAAAGGGAGAAAATGTATTTCATAAAATAAAAAAAGGAAAGACTGACAACCTATATTTTCAAACCAAAGAAATATGCAATTCAGTAAAAAAAATATGCTTCTCTGGTGGTTATGTGCCATTAGCATTCATTCAGGTCCATGCCCTACAGTTAAAATAAAAATGGATATGGCTATCGCCTATTCTTACAAAAGGATTTCAAGCAGGTGTTTTCCCATTGGACAGATATTGGAGGGGATTTTTTTATTTTTTTTAAATCTGACCATGAGTTATCAAATCAATTAGGTTTGCACTGTCAATGCAATGTAATTCAGCATATTCCCAAAAGCAACTAGAGCAAATGAGGAAATAACATGTAAGAACATATAACTCATATTGAAAACAGTTTGGAAAGTGTTAAATGAAATTATTAGATGGTGAAATATTCCATCACTGCTACTTTATGCTAATTCTCTTAGCTTTATGTAAATTATACAAAAATATATTATGCAGCAGCACACCTCTGTTTCTTTCTTAAGGACACTTCTTAAATATATAGTGAGAGGCCCAGGGGGAGCCCACCCTGTGTGTGAATATGTATATTTTTCATTTTTATACGGCGGTCGAGGTGATTAATGTAAGCAGCTGGCAGCACTAGCGTTTAAAACGTTCTTAGCGCTATTTCTGTGGGACTGGCATGGGTTGGGTCAGAGATGCCATCTGAGACCGCTTGTCTAAGCTGTGCTACATCGCTATGCAGACAGCTCAAACTCCGCTGGAGAGGGGGGGGGGGGCACACATGGTTATAGGGGAATTAATGATGAAGTAGGGGGCAGATAGGCTTTATATTCTAACACAATGGAGATCAGGACTTGGGATGAGATCCAGGTTAAGGTCCCTGACAGAAGGAGTGAAGAAAGTAACTGAGCCACACACACACACACACACACACACACATACAAGTGAGCAGTGCCATTCGGAAGGTCCTGCCCCGGTGCGTCCGTAACTGTCAAAGCCAGGAGGTCCACCTCGCGGACCCCGGGAGATCGCCCTCTCTCCTCCCCCGAACCCCAGCGGTCTGGTTTTAAGAAACCTGAAGTTGTGTATCTGTTTCCTTTCTCTCTAACTCTCTCTCTCTCTTTGTCTGTTTTTATGTGTCTCCCGCAGTGACATTAACTCAGCAGTGGAGGAGTGGGAGTGCCAGCATCCTGGGGAACATGGGGTGGTTTGGAGTCAGGGGTCGGTTATTGATGACCTACACTACTGCTGTTTGTGGAGTCAGCATAAACTCACGCTGAAACTGCCCCCAGCCACACACACACACACACACTCTGCTCTTACTGTACTACTTGTTGTACAGCTGGATTGCCCCCCCTCCTCCCAAACTGCACCCTCCCCACTCCTCACCCGAAGAAAGTTTCCCAGCAAAGACTAAAGGGAGAAGGTGTGTGCGAGTGTGTGTGTGTGTGTGTGTGTGTGTGTGTGTGTGTGTGTGTGTGTGTGTGTGTGTGTGTGTCTCTATCTAGTCTTCTTTATCGGAAGAATAGACAGACACCATTGCTGGTTTCTAATTTTCTCTCTGGTGAGTCAGCGACTGAAAGGCGAATAACAGTGGGACATTGGCAGAAGAAGATGGACCAAGAGAAGGGACAGAAGCTGGGCCAAGTTCACTCACTCCAGGCTGGGCTGCTGCAGCATTGTTCATGTAACGGCTCATTGACCAGCTTTTCCAATTACCACATTTAAAGGGGTGCAAACACAGGGCATTACTGTGACAGCAATAAAATGGTCGCGCACTTCATTTGCCTTATAGATAACTAAACATTTACGCTCGCAAATGAACATGAAAATAATTGCTAGCGACCTAGCTGCCATTTCGCATGTGTCTGAGGGCACATTTTGACTGCTTGTGAACAATAGGCATGACCTGTTTGTTTCCCCAGCTTGATTAAAACCAAGTTTACCCAGTATGTATTAAACAAATATAAAACACACACACGCACACATGTTTTTCAATTAGGGTAGTCGATATTAACGCGCTCATTCATGCGATTAATTAAAAAAGTAAATAATGTTTGTGTGTGGTTTCTTTTACTTACTCTCAAACTTTTTCTGCTTTTGCCAACCCAGACCCCCTCCCCGCCCCCCGGTTCAATACCCATTTGAACTAAGAAAGTGGATGATAGCTTAAAGAAAAGCCAGAGGTGGGTGGGAGTTGGGGGGCGGGGGGTGTGTGGAGGCAAGGAAGTCGAGGTTGCGTTCTGTACGGCGCATTTGCATCCGCACGGTCTCGCGGGAGTTGCCATGATCCCCATTCGCCTGTGCTGACAGCCTGAGCGGTGTGTCTGCTGTACCGTTTCATGCAGGGATACAGAATGCCAAGTGAGCCTCCTACACCTCTTTCTCTCTCTCTCTCTCTCTCTCTCTCTCTCTCCCTCTCTCTCTCTCTCTCTCTCTCTCTCTCTCTCCCTCTTCCTCTCTCTCTCTCGCTGTCATGCTTTTCATCACAAAATAAGTGTAGTCTCCACACTGCATGCATCACGTTATTTGCATGTATCATAAAGAACCTGAATATTTTGTAGTCATCACTTGAATGTTTTTGTTTGCTTAAGTATGATTCTTTGTTCATGTATGTATTTGTTCTTCCACAGTTTTTTTTTTTTTTTTTTTTTTTTTTTTTTACCCGTGTCTTACTCCTTAATATGGAATCCTGATATCTCTAGCAGAGATGGCTGACCTTGGACCTGCAGGGCTGCAGGGTGTGCTAGGTTTTGTTGTTTCTCATAACAACATAGTCGATCGGTCGATTACACAGTTGACTCACCTCGCCTATGTTTTTTTTTTTTTTTTTTTTGGAGGGGGTTTAAATTGCTTGCTGATTATGAGGCAAAAACCTGAACCAGCATGCCTTGCAGCTCTTCAGAGTGAACACTGGCCATTCCTTTTCTGCGCAGTATCACAGCAGCACCTGCATGGCTGCAGACAGTAATGAAAGCATCAGGGTTGCCAGGGATAGGAAAAATATGTACCCTATGATGATGTCCTATGTTTTACACAAATAAGAAAAAACGAGGGAAAAAATTAAAAGCAAAAAAAAAAATTTGGATTAATTTGCCTCTGTGTATTGTCTACCTGTGCAGTTAGTGAGCAAAAATCCAGTTAGTGAACCCTGACCAACCCCCCCAACAACTGGATGCATACAAAAAAAATAAAAATCACCTTATAAAATCAGTCACATCTGGCAACCAGTCCTGTTCCCCAGCAACCAGGCAACCAGTGGCCCCTGAAAATGTTTATGCTCCAGGACTGTTAGCTGCAATGGAAAATGATATTTCTTATTAGCCAGTGACAAGTCCAATGCTAGTTGCTTATGGGTACTTGGATAACCGTTGAGAGTAGCTGCAGCAGCACCTTTAGCCAAAGGAACATGCTAACACACAGGCTTGCACTCACTGTTTCTGTCTGCTTGGATGAGTCCTATTCACTGCTTCAGCTCTTGAATCCAAGATCTTACTAACTATGTCACCATTACTTCCTAACCATTGACAAACCGTATAACCAATACTTTATGCAGTATCTACAGGGCTCAGTCAGTTCTCATGAAGAGATCCATTTTTACTTACTGAGATAATCGTTTATGTACATTAATAAAGACTATAAATTAGGTCTTCCTCTCATCTTCAATATTATAGTTGTGCCTATGCTGAAAACAATTGCCTGTTATTTGCTACCACAGTTATTCGGATTATCTTTTTAAACGTTGTGGACTTGGTGCAAATAAATTAGCGTTTAGGATGATCAATGAAAGCGTTAATTGTTTTTCAGTCGCAAGGTCATCTCCACCACTTGCTGTGTGTTTCTCTCACAGACCACGGCCTGTACAGCCTTACACCCGAAACCATCTCTGTTTTTTTTGAGACTACAGAAACACGTTGAGTAGCACAGCCACAATGGGAAATTGACTATGCTAGGTTGCTAATTCAGCCCTTTAACGAGAGCAGCTAATGAGGCAGATCCATGGCAACGCTTTTGTAGAAGAGGAAGAACTTCAAACACCTTCATCTCATTTCCATGGTTGTAGGATATGCACTCAGATGATTCCTGTATAATTAAACGTTTTTTATGCCATATCAACTTAAAGGGTGGGGTGCAATATTGTTGTCTCTATGGAGACACATCTACAAAGATTTTTTTTTTTTTTTCCCAAGATGAGCATTACGTCATGTTGCAGAGGCAAAGTTAATTGACAAGTGAAACAAGTGAACAAGTAATGCTGGCGCAATGCACTCTATTCAGGCTCCCATAGCCTTGGACTTTTTCGATTTCCTCTGCCTAGTGTATGAGAGGACAAAATATCGTGTCACATATACTGTAAATGTATAGCAGCAATTTACACCTCTCAAGTAAAAAAAAAAAAAAAAAAAAAAGCAAACACTCTTTTTCAAGACCCAGAGAAAACTGAGCTTTGAGAGAAATAACTCCAGAGAAAGGTTGGGATAAAGCCTAAATATCTCCTGCATCGACACAGCAATTTCCCAGAACACTCTAATTCACAAAATGACTGGCGTTTTTGTCAGCTCCCCAGGTGGGATCTACACACTGGTAGTGGCCGAAGCGACTTTCTGTCCCAATTCACCGCAAAGTGCTTTGAAAAAACGGGATGAAATGTGCTGCATGAATGCAATCCTTTATAACTCCACTTGTAGGACTCAAAGAGTCATTGCATATTGATCTCCATGTCCAATAAGCTTCATTGGGCATGCACACCATATGATTGCCCCACAACGTAAACTACGGTACATGGTTATATATTACATGGGCAGCAAATACAGCAAAACTCATTCACCATTCACCATGCAGTAAAAAGATCAAAAAGTGACAGACATTTCTTTGTATATGATAGAAGGCGTAAGGTAATGATGTAAGGTAATGTGCTTTTACATTTTTTATTTCCCTTTTGTATTAAACAAAAAAAATATACCCTTCAAAAAATGAAGCACTTACTGAAATTCCTCTCAATTTGGGATGGATTCAGAGGTGCTCAGCACGCTGCATCAGCCCCACCAGCGCGCTCCAATTTTCCCTTTCTTATGGACAACAAAGGACAGCTACATCACAGGGGTTGGCCGCTGCCGATACACAGAATAGCTCAACATACATTATGTGCCCGCGGACAAGTTACAAACACATCGGGAGAACTCAGCGGGTAGGAACATAAATTCCCACCCAGTGTACAATTATGTGAAAGAGCGGTCCCCCTGAAAACAAAAATCTCACGAGGGAGGGGCACAAAGCCCTCATGGATCCCCAAAAGGGATGTCAGAGGGAGCAGGTAACACCGCCCAGGAACTACAGGCTATCATCATTGTATGCATACTGTTAAAATATAATTTGTATAATATACTTACATTTAACAACACAATAATTCAATGTACTCTAAGTTAGTTACAGCATTGTTTCGGTATTTTTTTTTTGTTTGTTTTTTTATTCATCTCTTACTGCTGCTGTTGATGTTCACCCTCCTTGGTGGGTAGCTGGGGTGTATTCTGCATGCGAAGCTATCCGAAGTGCTGCCAGGTGACATGAAGTACAGTCTGAAGTATGTATGATGATGTCCTGAACAGGATCTTATCTCTCTGATCCTCATGGCATATATCACATGGACTGCCTGTGCCTGCACTAATAAACAGGATCAATGTATGCATCCCTCACTCTCATTCTCTTTATTACTCTTTCTCCCCCAGTCTCTCCATCACACACATATGCCCATATGCACAAACACAAGCACATACACACACACACACACACACACACACACACACATGCACACACATATACACACACACACACATGCACATGCACACACTCTCACTCACACACACACACACACACACACACACATGCACACACATATACACACACACACACACACGCACATGCACACACTCTCTCTCACTCACACACACACACACACACACGCACGCACACTCCACTATTTCTAGGATCCCCACAAACAGACTGTCATTCTAAATAGAAAATTGCTCCTCATGGTTTGGTAACACACAGCAGGCTTAAACCATTCAAGTCAACTCTTCAGAGGTCCTGAAAATGTTTATAATCACATTTCAAAAGCCTGCCTCTGAGTTGGGCTGCCGCGCCAGGCTGGTGCCAGCTCTTTGGCTGGGTATAGTCATTTGTCACTGAATGTGCTCCTATGTGGATGAGTTTTTTCTCTCTTAGACACACAATCTCATTTCCTCTCCTTTGTTCTTCAAAAATGGGGCCAGTACCATTTTTTTTCTTAAAATATGAATCTTGCTGAAAATTATGTAACAATCCCATTTACCTATGACAGGCTAGAAAATCAGCACTGACAAACTTGCATTCTAAGGTCTGGGAATGTATTGGCGATTATGTAAATACTACACAACTGTAGATGCTTTACACTCCTTATTTTACCACTGCACAGTATTTTGTTGAAGTACATATATAAAAAAATGAGGAGAAAAAAGACTGTTGAGAGCTGTTCATATGACACATGAGCATTCCATAGGAAAGTCAAAATATAAGTGGACTCAACTATTATGCAAAAAATTGATCAGTAAATAAAGGGGACATTGCTGTAGAGCACACAATACAGGGACTACAAACCTGAAGAATAAAGAGTGATAAAAAATGGTAACCAACATAAAAAAATGCTCAAGCATGAGACTATGTTTCACATATTTTACCTTACATTTATGTTTTGCCGTATCATCAGTAATATTTGCACTCCGAGGCCATGTAGACCAGGTAGACAGTGAAAGGTCCCCAAGATAAAACATTAAAAGGTCTGCAGTGCACCAGGTTGTTGATGACACTGAAGATGAAATGTAACTGCAGTACACATCAGCGCTGTGGTTTAACACAGTCACCTCAGGTTATGCCTCATTTTGCCTGTAGCCTCCTTGTAACCCAGATACCAGGTAGATTTATATATATATATTTATATATATATTTGCGCTAGCGTGCCTGCACAAAACCATAAAAATGGTGGACTTAGACTCAATCGACATTTGTCCTGAACATTAGTTCACCATTTGCAATAAGCATTTTTTTTCTCCTCAGAACAATAGCTCACAAGTTGGCCAAACAGGAACCATGCAAGTACTGAAACAGCTTGCATTTATTTTTATGCCAAAATCAGACCTTTGTGTTGATTGCTGACCGACTCCTGGGGCCATTGGCTCATTGAAGTAAGTTTTCAACATAGCCACTTATAGCTGATGACATCACAGTCTGATTCAGTTGAAAGTAAAATTTGAGGACAAATGCTCATTGAATCATGGCCAAAGAGTCAGTGCCTGAATTACACTCATGAAATACACTTCATTATGCCACAGAGAGAGCAGGAAAATAAAAAAAAATCAAGAGATAAAATTGTATCAAGAATCATGACAGTACTCCCAAAAAAAAAAAAAAAAAAAAATTAACCAGGAAGGATGAATAGTGGTCACAAGTCAAAGCTAATGAACATAGATGGATAGGAACACAGAAACAAAAATTATCTGCATCTCAGTGATCCCATCTTTAAGCTCATATTTATAATTAGGCTGCCATTTGGATCTGCTTGTTAATAAGGTTGATGTGTAACAAAGCAGAAACTTGTGTAATGAGCACAAATGCTTGGTCTGAGCAGTGAAGAAAGTTATTTTTGTCATGGGCCCTTTTTGCTATTTGGACAGCTTTATGATTGGAGAAAGTCAAAGGAAGCTTCAGCCCAGATGGCTGGTTCCCACATGGTGGTGGATCTCCTCTGGTATTGGCAGCCATCATCTGGGAGCTATTGGGTCCAATTTTTGCTCTGCGTGGTAGAATTTTGGCCAATGAACCCAAAGGAACCTCACGCAGCCAGATGCACCCTATGGTGCAAACATGTATTCCTCAAGACATTGACATATTCCAGGATGGTAACGCCCATATGAACACTACTAAACCGATTGAAGAGTATTTTTAGGAACGTGAGGATGAAGCCAAACTCATTCCATGGCCTCTCCAGTCAGTTATGGAAAGTTCTAGAACAGAAGATATTTAGATGTAGAGAACAGAGGGTACACTCTTCTAGCACCTTTAATAATAATAATAAAAAAAGTTTCTGAGGGGTTCTTTGCTTGCCCTGCTGGGGGAACCCTTAAAGGTTCATCTTAGATACAGATATATTTAAGGGTTTCTTTATATAACCCTCAGAATAAGGTTCTACAGAACCTGTGAGGGAAATCCATATCAAAGAAGAACCTTTAAGGGTCCCCCCTGCAGGACAAGTGAAGAACTTTCTACTTCCTTCTTCTCTCAAATGATGGGACGCTGTTGTTTAATATCCCACTAGGAACAGTAAAAAAAAAAAAAAAAAAACTTGCCAAATGAAGACCCAACTCCCAATGAATAATATTCACATAGTGTTTGGTCTATATTCACATTTCATGTCGCTCAGTAACTTTTAAAATGTCTTGTGGGGAAAAGCAAATAAATAAATAACATAACAAAGGTAGTCTTTCCTTCGGAACTTACTGGGTTCCAAGAAGTAGAAAATGCGCAGAACAAATCTTGTAAATCCTGAATCCCCAAGCGTGACTCTTTCACTGCTACGTCTTCATTTCCACCTCTCTTTTTTTCCATAGATCTGCACAGACCTTGAAGCAGAACCCAATCCGACGCTGAACAGGAAGTTCAAGACAGGAAGAGCGGTGAACCGCAGCCAGACTGATGTGAGGACGGCTTCCAGAACGTTCCATGGCTTCACAGCGAGGGCCTCCCACAGTTCTCTCACCTCCCCTCATCCGCTAAGGTATCTCATCCCAGGAGGATGGCCTATAGACCTCAGATAGGGAGCTGCAGATTCTGTTGCTTTTGATATCTGTGGATTCAGCTTTGATCTTCCTCCCCACAGGGAGGAAGGCACTTTCCTGCCGTTCTCTCTCTCTCTCTCTCTCTCTCTCTCTCCCTCTCTCTGTCTCTCTCTCTCTCTCTCTCTCACACACAGCCCACAGTCCCTGGTTTTCCAGCTCACTGTGGTGAGATCTTGCAGAATGGCAACAGGTGGTGGGAAATAAAGGACTCTGAACTGAGCTAGAACAGCTCTGAGATATCACACATTGTGGCTTTCAGATTCCCTCTCAGTGCAGATTCCATGGCACCTGAATACAGAGTTACTTAATTCACTCCATTTCATTGATTTGATTTTAATTCTGTTTCAATTCAACAATACTATTGCAAATATGCATTTTATCTAATTTATAAGTAAAGTAAAATAAAAACAATATATATATATATATTAGAAACATTGGAATCCTTAGGATGTAAGGGGCAGTGTAAAAAAAAAATTTAAGGATGGATAATTTTCAGTCACCATATCATTAAATATGGCACATTATACATTTAAACACATATAGACAAAGTCTGAGTTCTGGCTTGTCTCAAAATAAGTCAAAGTCGTGTCCACGTCAGTGTGAAAGAGAATGAAATGACTCCATGTCCCGTACTGACTGCATACATTGGTAACATGTGGTTTAAGATCTCAATCTTTTTTTTTTCCATCTTCTCTCTGATTTTCATGAATCTTGCTTTGATGCCAGATAGCAGTAAACAGGCTTCATTAGCATGAGTCTAATTAGAGAACATTCCTGGCTCTGTAATTAGAACACAAGAAACATGTCTTGGATCTCTTGAGTTTCATCAAAAGGAAATCTTGTTCAATTAGAATGTGGAGCCCTATACAACCTTCCTTTGTTTACCTTCTCAATATAATTCTCATTGCTCACATTTTTTTTTCATCTTCAAAGAATTATCCAAAAATGTATTTAAAGGTATAAATAGGTTTACGTTTCATAAGTCTGCATTATGGTGTGAATTCAATCCTTTTTTTTTCAATGACAATGCCTTTCAAATAAGTGAAAATATTAGCTTTTGTCAATGTGTCGATGTTGACATCAAACTGACGAAACTATTTTTGTGGAAAAAAAAAAACGTATTTCACTGTGCGGTTAAGGACACATTGATTGCTTCTGCCCCTGTCTTACATATTGCTTTGTCATATATCTTTTGTGTCTACAACAATGGGTAAGAGCTGTAAGCTGTAACAGTGGTAGAACACAGCAAGGTGTTTTTCAAGGCCTGTGCATCCATTTCACTTTGACAATCAACACAGACTTCAGGTAGTTTTGTTGAAGTCTTGAGGGAAATGACAACATCTCTCTCCCAATGCCATCAGTTAGAATGTTCTGAATATGCGCTGTCAAGGGCCTCTCAATGCAAAACTGCAGTTCTCAAAACATTAAATGAATGGGTTCAGATTGAAAAGTACAAAAAGGTTTGCAAGACCTGAGAAGAAAGTAGATAATGTGCTCTAATTACCGATGCACGACTCAACGAGTAGATAACAGAACAAACAGAACATGGCACAGGAAAACCCAACTTCTGAGACGAGGTTTTTTATTTTTATTTTATTTTTTTCTTGTCAACACCCTGTTCACCTTTCATGCACAGACCATAAACCATGGAGACAAATTTCAAATGCTGTAACCAGTTATTTTCCTTCCTTTTGAGATTCAGCAGCAAGTAAGTAAAAAAATAAATAAATAAAAAAACAGAAACCTTTCTCAAAGACACAACTGTGAGGTGACAGCTCAGAGCGTGACCCTGGTGTCGATCCTGGCCAGAGTTCGTCACTCCAGCTGCTCTTCTGTGCATGGACGGCTTTGTGTTCCATGTTCTACGTTCCCAGACATCGCCTGCGTCAGTCGTTGGAGGTTAGCTGGAGGTACACGGCATCTCCTTCGGATCTGGGAACGGCCAATCCAAGCAGGTAAGAACATAATCACAATAAGAAATTTCAGCTCAGAGAGACCTCTGCATGAAACATTGAAACACAACTGGAGTCGATGTATCAAGAACTTTACACCTGTGATCTTATTCTCTACTGAGGTCTGCTGTAGAGATTCATAATGAGTGACACATACCTTACAAGTACAAACTCACACACATGTAATACTTTTATTTCTTAAAAAAAAAAAATATATATATATATATATATATATATATATATATATATATATATACAGCTCATTCTGAGGCCGATGACTCAAACCTGGGTGACAGCGAGCAGCACAGTGGAAGGATGTCCCACATGGTGGGCTATGATGCGAATGTCTGCGCAGGTGAGAGGGTTAGGTGACACATTTTTAATGGCCTCATCATCCCACTGCACATCTGTGTTATGGGAGTGTCATCGCGCTCTGCCGGGGCAATGTGTTTCAGGAGCTACGACTGCGCAGGGCTAGCAGACCGCTCAGGTGTGTCCTTCTGCTGAGTCCACAACTTCTACCCCCTCCTCTTATTCTGCTGCTGCTGTAAGAATAAGAGTGACATGCTCCACATCATTTCTTATGGTTATACAATGAATGGCAATATGGCCAAATTTTAATTACAAGGGAAGAAAAAATGAAGTATGCACAGCTAAACTGAGTACATATTATCATTAAATGTATTAAATGACATCGTATAGATGGCAGGTTTCCATGTGTTTATGTCAGTAAAGTTTAGGGGAGGAGGAGAGGCAGGAATGACAAAAAAGATATATTATATTATATTATATTATATTATATTATATTATATTATATTATATTATATTATAGGAATAATGGAAAAAAAAGATTATATCAGAATGTCACCTGTCTCTTGTTAAATTTGAAATAAGAAGGACTTCCAAGGACAAAGACTGGTAATCGGAATAGATTTTTTTCTTTAATTTCCGAATTGCAACCAGAAACAGGAACACGTTGCTCACGTAGATGTAAAAATCTCCTCTGGGCCTAAGTTAAGATCCGTCTGTCTCTCTCACTTGATTAATCGAGATGCCAATAAAATCAGAGCATAATTAATGAAGGGAGAATAGCTGTGTCTTCCCTGAGTCATGGCACAGCTGGCTCTTCATCTTCTGCTTTTCTTCCCCTCGAGTAGCTCTGTTCCCACTTAAGATCATGATCGTACTCATCCAATCAACACCCATTTCACTATTGAGTGAGGGCCTATTTTCCATTGAATATTACTTTTTTTAAGTCTTTATTCTTTACCTTTGACAGGCATTTATCTTCCTCTTTTTTTGGCAGGGGTGTTATTGTCTGGAGCCAGCCCGATCATATAATGTACTTTATTCATGAAGTAGTTTATGAGCATGGCACTTACTTTTTACGGCTTTGTTATGCGACTCAAACTAAGGCCGCTGCTTTGGACCTTAACAGGCTTTGAGACCAGCAGCTCAGATGACACCATCTGCCAAAGGACAACAAAATGTTTTTGTTTTTTTTAACTTTTTTTAAACTTGTATTTAGAATAATTGCCACACCCCCTCCCCCACCCGCACCATCCTCACCCCATAGATAACTCCTTCCAAACACATTCCTGTCATCTGAAGGATCATTCTGCTGAAACACTAAAAGTGTACGCATGAGTCCAATGAGTTGTTCTCGTGTGCACACTCCCAGTGTTAAATTAACACCACACATTTTTCTGTATGGTGACTGAATTGTACTGGGAAGACGGGTTGACTGTGAGGATTTGAAGGATAAAGACGGAGTCTCTATGCATTTTCAGAGCCTGCCAAACTGGCTTGTGACCTCTCAGAGTTAAGCAGCAGGACCGATAGCGCTGTCCTGAATGATTACTCGTAGGAAACAAGGATGTTTGCTGGACTTCAAGCTCCATTGGGGCACAGGCCCCCAGCAAAATAATTATAATAGTTATTTTTCCTGATCATTTACATGACCCTCTTAATTTGGTTTTGTGATGCCTATTGCAGGAAACCTGAGTAGGAAATTCACTTGAACCAAACTGCCCACCTGCATATCGATGAACTCTGAATGTGGCAGCCCAGACCAGCTCCCGATCATTCAGGGCTTCCACCCCTTATAGAACCTGTCTGCACACAGCCTCCCCAACCCAGTGCTCTCCTCTTGCAGCAGGGATACTCCTCTAATGCTGGGGTTCTGGCTCTCAGCCAATGGGGTTCTAGCAAACCAGAAAAAGGGGTCGCAGCTGGGAAATACGAGTATCAGAGGAGGAATCTACAGTATTGCATTCGCTGACTGGAATTAAAGCAATGTCCCATATATCCAACCGCAATCTACATGAGTGGGGATGACACTGTCCAAAAACAAGCAAGCAAGTGTGATTCACATACCCAAATGAAAACCAGGATAGACTCAATAAGGACCTATTAGATTCATTAGCATAAACTTTGATGGTACACAATCAGCCTGGCTTTGCATGAAGTTGAAGGAAGATATGCAAGATACTCGGCCTGTCCCTGTAAAAAAACATGTAGCATGTTAGTCATTCTGTTTATTTTTTTCTATAATTAACAGGAAGAAATGAACATTGAGGAGATACAGTTTTTGTAAGTGTTTATGAATGACCCATTTGACTTATAGTGGTTGCTATATTTGCAGTGTCAATCTGCCCCCACACAAATAAGAGATGCAGCTGACTCCTCTGTGTAAGTGATGGCTTTAAGGGAAACCATAATAAAAAGGTTCTGAGCCAAAACAGAAAATACTACAAAGCGTAAGTTACAGGGCTCAAAATGCCATTTGCTATAAATAAGTATGGAACCAACAGTTGCAGGATGAGATATCTGTAACCGTCATGCCCTTAAAAAAATCCTTAAAAATCCACAGGGAAAGTGTGTCATTACAGCTACCAAATCAAAGAGTTTCCATTTCTCAGAGATCTCCCTCAGAGCTTCCTGCCTCTGAAAACCGCTCCTCTGATCAAAGTTTTATTTCCGTCACATCCCATTTGGCGAGCCAGTATCTGACACTCGATGCTTTTTATTTTTACATGCTTATGTCCGAAAATGATACAGATACAATGAAGGGGGACGCTAGTGAAGAAGACCAAAGATGTTCTTGTGGGCGCAGTGAGCTCATCTGAACACTGAGATTCATTGGCTGGAATAATTCATCTCAACCCAGACTGAGGTGCAGCCCATAATACTTTCAGATTGTGCTACTGAACTTTTATGTAAGACACTTAATGGAGAGTGAAGTTACCCCCCCCCCACATATGTTTCACACTGTGGCAGTCCACCAAAGTGAGGTCACCACTCACCATACTATATTTCATTTATAAAAACAGCTACATATCAATCACCATACTCACTCTCCACGTAACAGCCAATGAGAGAGTCTATCCTGTGATGAGATGGGCCAGGAACTGGGCAAACTGAGGTGTTACACAAACACACACCTCTGCTCAAACACTGAGGGGGAACGTGATCCTCTTTCTCCATTATTCCCACAGTGGGCCAAATCATCGCAGGGGAGTTTGGGGGAAAAAATAAAAACTGAAATGAATCTTCAAGGAAATTGATTTTGTTTTCCTTTTAGTTTATTCACAAGAATATTGATGATTTCCACAAACCTGACAACTAATACACAGAGTCATTGAGATAAACTGAAAGGAATTTAGCCAAATTACTCAATACTTCAAACTGTAATTATAAAACATAAAGCTACACAAATGAAAACACTGAACTTGCATTCAGCATTGCAGATACTCAAGGAAATGATGTGCGTATGTATTCTCATTCCACGCAATGTGTTATGTGTCCGTATGTCAGTTTGCCTACAGCTGTGACTGCAAAGGACAATTTCCAGAGAAGGGCAGATGAATTAATTATATTCTGTACACATTCAGCCACATGTGAATGACAAATTAACATGCTTTCCAGTAGCTGGCCTGTCTTTCCCAAGACTAATGTGCTCCAGTAAAACTGACATACAGCATATCCCTCAAACCCGGAGCAACAGGGCTTGAAAAGCGTGCCGTCACAGATAACTCCTTCAGATTCTGTAGATCTCCACTCTGACCATTGCTGGAAAGGTTTAGGGATTCTAAGAGCTCCGTTCCTTTGGGAATGATCAGGTTAACGGACCATCATCCAAAACGCATTGTGCAATCGCATTGCCTTGGTACAGCTATCAAAAGTGTTGCGTTAAGGTGCCATTGCATTAGTGATGGGGGCCATGTAAATCAATCATACAAAATGGCGTTTCCCATTTTCTTTGACCCGAGGATAGCGATCGTGTTTATTTGCCTCTCGGTACCATTTAATCACGTATAGAGCCAAAAAAAACTTTAATTCAAACCTCCTTCACATCAGGTTCTAACCGTAGTCATTACCTTTCGGTGATGGTTTCGATTTTGCTGTCAAACCCTGGGGTGTCATTCTAGTCTGGGTTTGAGTCAAAAATAATACAGCTCTGTCAGGTTTGATACCCTGATACCTGCCACCGCGATCCGATGTGAGCGTGACTGGCACGCCTCACTCCCCTCCCTTTCACTCCACACTCCGCTGGTATTTGAGTGGTATTTGAAACAGTCGCTGCTGACAGCTTAGCTCAGTGCCATAGGGAGAGGGGAGGTCCAGAAATAGCCCTGCGTCCTGCGTCCTGAGTATTGAAAAATGGCGGCACATCCTGTGCACTAAAGTACAAGCCATCGGTGCTGCTTTTGAACGGCCATAATTTGTCTCAGTGAGGGAAACAGTGATAGAATTACACTTCCTGACCTTTAGGTGAAGCACATTTTGGTCTCATTTATAAGAACAGAACAATGTCTTCAGGTGTGCAGGTATGCAAGCCCCGCTACACAACACACACACACACACACACACACACACACACACACACACACACACACACACACACACACACACACACACACACACACACACACACACACACACACAAATGCATGAGCACATGCAGAAAAAAACAAACATACAAGCACATTGCATTTCACAAGCACACACACACACAAAAAAAAAAACATAAGTTAAAATGTTGTTTTCTGTGACTGTCATTCAAATGAATGTCATGCATGAAATACTTTTTAGTTAATCAAAAAATATATGAAAAGAAGAAAAATGGTAGTTAGTGCTCTGTTCATTGTTCATTCTACTGAACACAATGTCCAGACTGAAGAAATAAATGCACAATAACACACACAAAATACCTTAGAAATCACTGAATAGTATGAAGGTATATTTAAAGTAAAAAAAAAAAATAATCATTTAAAAAAAAAATGCTCAAATATCACAATGCTATTTTTGACACATCTGCCATTTTACATTTTTTCAGAGCGCCGTAGACAAGTCAAATTCAAATAGCTCAGTAAGTACATATTATGCTCTCACCATGAACTAATCAAGGACTTTTCTGCATTATCCCAGCTGGTGGTAAATTCACCTACCTGGTGCCTTTCAGAGAATAAAACCGGCTCATTTGTTTCCAGAGGAGGATGTGGGGGCTGGTGAATTCTCTCACATTTTCTTTATTATCAGGCTGAAACACAGATTCAGTCTATTCCCACATTTACTTATGTTGTGTGTGTTATCAATTGACCCAAACCAGGATTTTATCTTTTTAATTTTATTTAAAGAATAAGATTTTATTTTTATTTATTTATTTGTTTTGACAGGTCTGTATTGTGTGGACAAATGGGCTGTGTGTGTGTGTGTGTGTGTGTGATGCAGACCAGTATTTCGGCTGATTTTGACTTAATGGGATTAGCGATTGGATGAAAGCCATTAAACTTTCCCCGGGCACAATACTAAAAATGCAACGCCAGGAGTAATACCATTTTTTTGTTGTTTTATACTTTCACATTGTATAAATTAACTGAAGTTTAAGAAGCCTTAACATTCAGGCTTTCATCTGTATTTATTTATGTTCCTCCTTATGCAATTATGACATTTTCACTTACATCCATATACACGAAGTAAACTGGAACACAAACGGATTAAAAAGTTCACATTTTTCTTTTGCATTTGCTTGAATTTTTTGTTTCCATTCCATTTTTCCGACAACCAGCACTTCTGAAGGTCTCCATTCTCAACGTTCCAAAGATGCTTTAAGCACTTTCTACATAGTTATGTACAGTTTCTGCATTGCATTGGTATTGCAGTTCTCTTTATTGCATTTCATTTTCTAGCAATTTCCATGCACTCAGTTGTTGTGTGGTCTCAGGTACAATGTAGGCCCATCTTGCCATTATAATTCTCTCTTTGTACCTGTAGGTGAATTCAGACCAGCATGCAGCCTCCTCAGATGTTTATGCAGTGAGATAACATGAGTCTGAACTCTTCTGTCCCTCAGCTGAACTGCAGTCTTTGTGTCAGCATGGAGCTTCTGATTGGAGCTCTTCTTCCCTGGAGGACTCTACAGCCAATCAAGTGTTCCCTTCTTGGGTTGCTGGAACTTTCATAAGCATCAATCACGGCTCTGGAATCATGTGCTTTAGCAAGACACGCCGCTTCTTTGCTACCTGCTTTGAACATGTCCTGTCTCCCCTTACACTTTCTGCTAAACTATCATTTCTTATATCATTTCTTATTTCTTTTCTTTTTATTTATTTATTGACTGTCAGGTTATCGGTGGTGTCCATATGGCCATCGTCACAGATTTTCACATCTGCCTCCAGGGAAGTTCCATAATCTGTTTATCTTAATTTCCTCAACTTTATGTCCTCACGATCCACCATTTCCATCATTCCATTTTCATGGGCTTAAGCAGCAAAGAGGTGAAAGCTAATGACATTGGGACAAGCACACAATATCTATTCAGAGACAGGCATCAGACTTGATGTTCTTTTTTTCTTCTTTTTCTTTTCTTTCTTTATGTATTATTGTGTTTCCAGTGACAAATGTTTTTTGAAAAGAACATTGACTACTGTCAGATGTATTGCTGTAAATATTCAGTGAGCAGTTCTTTGAATAATATGCATTTATATGAATTATATGAATATACAAGTTTTACCTCAACCTACTGTGAACTCATCTATTGTTGTTTTTTTTGAGTCTGTTGTCTTTTTGTTTATGAAGATGGATGTTTGAAATACAGTTTCTATTTATGAGGCAACAGAAACATAACAATTCCGACAAGCTAATGTTTGACGTGTGCAATAAACATGACAGTCGCTGAGTTTGTCATTTCTAATCAACTGTAAATAATGAACGGAGGAAAGATAATTCTGTCTGACTATCAGTTCTGGCAATTACGTGGTTATGAATGTGTGTTCTGTATGTCGGAGAAGAAAGGAAATATTAAATATTAAACATATATTCTATCATATATAATGGCAGCAGGTTCAGGCCAGCTATCATAGGGCACATGCAGATTCAGACTGGAATTTACAGATTTAATCATAACTCTAGTTCCAGGCTTACTTTTGCACCATATAAATTTGAATTTCAGGACAGTCACAACAACCCAGTGAGGTATTCTGAGATGAGCTAAACTCAAAATTTCATGTTGAACAATGGCTCTGACTCAGAGCTATCCACACACAATGTGGCGAACATTTCTCAAATGGTAAGACGGTGTGACACTTCATAAGCTGGGATTGTTTCTCTCTCCAATTTATTATTTACAATATCAGCAAAGGCCGTCCAAACAGAACAGCACAACGCCAAGGAACCGGGCTCCCAAAAACATATAAATTCTAATTTATTGTAATGTCTTCCAATTCCAGCAGAAACCAGGTACAAGTTAACTGCACTGTGCCTCTTCCAGAAAAATCTTTTATTATTGATTTGTACCGATAATGAGAGTGACAACGAATAGTTACATGGATATATTTTACTGCTCTGTATCCTTAGCAACAGTAGTTTTGGCGCAAGAAGGAGGCGGGTGTTTGTGTGTGTGTGTGTGTGTGTGTGTGTGTGTGTGTGTGTGTGTGTGTGTGTGTGTGTGTGTGTGTGTGTGTGTGTTGGGGGTGGTGGATTGTGGGGTGGGGGTTCTGAAAAGCCTTGCAGCAAAGTCATTACCCTCTCGAGTTTTGGGTGGAGTTACCCTGCAGGCGATGGTTTTTCTGCAGCCAATTGGTTCTAGTGACTTTGTGAACCGGCATGTACCACAGAAATACTGAGACAAAACAAAAAAAAAAAAAAAAAAAAAAATAATAATAACACTGGCACACAATGCCTTGATTGTCGGTCCTGAGTGAGGTCACCAGCTCGCTGTCCTTATGACAGGAATCTAATCTCTCACTGCCACCTGCTCGCGACACCCAATCAGGAGCAGCGACCGTACCCGCATCATAAACACGAGTGTACAGGACAAATAGACCGTGTGTTGGCGGAGATATACACTTTAGGGCGTTTTTTTATGGGGGGACAACTGTGTCTCTTGGCACATATTTTCTGCTCCGTCAAATGGCTGTCTGATTTATGAATATGTGGATCCAGTCTCAAATATTCCATCTCGGTAGGTTATTTATTTGGTACTGCTGGATCTGATTCAATCCTAAGAACATACCCCTAAACAAAATCATGACTGTTTTCTCATTCCAGTAAATTTGCAATACAACTCAATGTCAATACCATGGGCACGACAAAGCAGTCGTAGTTTAAGTGATGGGAGTACTACTAGTAGTTGTTAAAGTAATAGATGATGGAGAAGAAAAACAAATGAATGAAAATAAGATGTATATAATATTATTGTTTAGGATTAACTTTGGTGTCTGTAGAGGTAAAGTCTTTTTTTTTTAAATCCCTATTGTCGTTAACAAGTCTTGGACATGGGGTCTTGGTTGGTTGCTTTCCCCCAACATTTGAAAAAAAGTTAAACTTACTGAAGAAAATTGCTGCGTCCTCTGGTGTCAGTATTTCATAGGATAATTAAGGCTCAGTTACATCAAAGTGGTTTGATTGCCCCTGTCATTCATCATCTCATTAACAGTGGACCTACTTATAATTACTAGTTCTTTTTTTACCTTGTTAATGAACAGAATATTGGACCACAGCTCTCTGCTAAGAACATGATTCTTAGCATCCAATTATGGACTCAGACATTGTTTCCAGGGAAATTGCCCACACACCCACATAGATTCAGATTAACGATATCCATCGTTTGCCAGTGTCAGAGGTCACTAATTTATTGAAAAAGCATTTTCTGTTAACTAGGTGGTGTACATCTCTTGGACAAGCCAAGGACAGAACCGGCACCAACAATCACGTTAAACGATTTGAAAGACATGTGGATTAGGTCCGCTGAAGACTTGGCTCCTGGCAGATTTAGGTTTTTAGTCTGTGCTAACTTGTGGAGTACATTTTCTGTATGTATCGTGTAAGTATCTATAAGTATTATTGTGATGTGGGTAAACATGTATTGAGACGACCAAAGCAGGTGTATAGCCAATGGCAGCTCCTGTTATTCAAGTAACTATGAGAAAGACCCCTTGTGTACTGAGTATGGTACAGTGCCAGTCATGGCCTCTGTGCCAGGTGGAGGAGAAAAGCAAAAAAATAAGTAAACAAAAATAAACCAGCAGCTATTTTATTTAGCCAGTTTTCAAGTTAAAACACCAACGATTTAAAAAAAAGTCTTTGCATGAATGAAACAAACAAGTGCAGCACAGCCTAGGTAGACAAACACCAAAGTAAAAACTTAACACTCTCGAGCCTAACAGGCTGTACTTTAAACAGAAGGCCTGGACAAAGGAAATGGCTGGCACCTGGGCTGATTAGAAATCCACTATAGGTAAGCCTGCCTCTTCATAAAGCCATTGCTGTAAAAGTACCTGCAGTCTCTCGTGGCTTGGGGGAGGGAACAGGAATTGACAGCGTTCCAATGGAGGAAATGAGGAGCGTGTCCCTTCCTCTACCTCTCACAGCACCATTCATAATATTAGTTTTTTTTTCATAATATTGTTTTTGCTGTTATTGTATTGGATTTTTTTTTTTTTTTTTCTGTATCATTATCATTTGTAGTCGTAATAGTAGTAGTAGCAGCATTAGTTGTGGTAGCAGAAGCAACAGTAACCTAAACCCAGTAGTTATATTCTTGCAGAATGTTCTGTCTTGGCTCATATCTTGTACACTGATGCAGGACAGAAACATCCAATGCCGTCGACCTATTGAACACTCACCCCCCAACTAGCTGCTTTTAATTAACCTTTCTGAAAACACCATATATTCCTTATGCATTACACCTAAACAATTACTTTATGACTGCCATTTAATTACTGTAATCTGTAACTTCTATGTGTCACAATATCTTGTTAGAAAATAATTAACGGCAGATTAATTATAATAAGTCATGTTCAGGGGGAAGGTAATTACTTATTTCATTGACATGACCTTAACTGTAACCTCAGCACTACCCAAGTCATAACCCTAACAATGTACCTCACCAAAACTAGGCCATAACCTTTTTATGTAATTAGACTATTTCCGACAAACTGAGGGTTTGCAAAGCAGGAATGCGACAGTTATTTAACTACAGTACAGCCTAATTACCTCATTAAACTTGGGATAGTATAAAGTGTGACCCATTCTTTGTGTTTAATTTTGCACTGGGAGGACACCTTGATGTAGAAAAGTAGCAGTACACACAGATTAATAATAATTATGCCCAATAATGAGGCTAAAATTACACGAGCCATCTATAAAGTGGGGAATAATGGAGTGAAACTGTTCCATAGAGACTGTCAAAGAAAAAAAAGGAGTGGAAAGACACAGCAGAAGAAAACTTCAATCTCTCCCAGAAGAGTTGTATCACACTCTCTCATCACACTCATATAAATTTAAACCTCATATGAACAAATCTTACACATTTTTTTTTCTCTCTTGAATTATAAATGACAGTAGATGAAATTGGATTCCAATTAACCCAGGGTTTGAAAAAATGCATTCTCAAAATAAAAAAATCAAAGCCAATCTCTAAATAGTTGTAAGTCAGTCACACAACTTCCAAACTAACTTGAGCTGTGATTGTGGACACATTTGCATTAATGAATTTGATTAAGTTACAATTAAAGCTCAGAACCTATATTTCTGAATTAAATGCACATTTGTGCTGTACTTGGAAGAGGAAAGCATAGCAGAATGATTTTCTGGTCTTCTTTTCCCTGCACTGTGACATACATTGTGTCAGTATGTCAGTATGCGAGTCTTATACATGGAGCTCCTCTTTTTTCCCCATGAAACCAGAGATGTCAGGAGTTCATGTTTGCACATAAGCTGGAGAAAGGGGCCAATTACTGAGACAGTGGTCTCTTCACACAAGACAGTCAATCCTACCTCCACTTGGGACCCATTACGCTACCCATGTATCTCTCCATGTTCTGCTCATTGCCAAGCAGGTTGCTCCATTCGTCCACCCCCCTTGCCTCCATCCTCATTCCGAGAATTCTAGATGGCAGCCATTGATGATACCTGAGACAGTCATTGATTCATTTTCATCTTTCTCGCGTATGCTTGCGAACCTCACATCCTCCAGTTTCTTTCTCCGAGTCTTTCAATAAGTTACAAGGTACTGAGAGCTCAATCGCTTCTGCTATCCAAAAAAGGACATCCTCGTATTTGTATGGATAAATGGAGTCAATTGTGGCTGTTGATGAAATACTAGATCACCCTAAAAAAAAAAAAAAAAAAACAAGTTTATAATTGCTTACTATGCACATGTCATTTATTGATAAAGTTAATCATTTTTCTTTTTCTCCCATTGTGTTTAATGATTTATTACACTGCCTTTAACACCGAAGTAAAAAAATAAATAAATACAACAATCCCTGAAAATATATACCAATAAATCTGTATAAAAACGGTCCCCAGACCTCACTAAATCTTTCCAAAACTCTGAAAACAAAACTCATCTTATCTTCTTCCACTTCCACAATCTCACCGAGCAAAAAAAAAAAAATGTATATACCCATTAAAAAGTCATATTGAGCTCTAGCGCTATCTTTCTTCCATCTGTAGAAGCATAACAAAAACACATCAGTGCACTGTACTATTTGTTCAAACCATTTTGTGAGCAAAAGAAAAATAACCTGAATCATTAGCACACTGAGTCGTATACCACAACAGTGCAATTAGTTATACGTCAGTTATTGGTAGCTCTGTGCTAAGGTTTCATTATAACTTTTATTTTTTCAGTTCAGTGCACACGCACACACACACACACACACACACACACACACACACACACACACACACACACACACACACACACACATATGTAGTGTATACTCACCTAGTACCCTTAAACAATTAACCCTTGACTTGGCAGCTACTCAAGATTTTTTTTTTTTTCTGGTTGAAAATTTTGTTGTTCACTCCTGGTAGATTTGATATTCCTTTTTATATTAAATGAAACCATTCATGTTTGTTTAAAATTGATAGTTCTATCAGTAAATTAGTCTGCATTTCATAACAGGTATGATAAAAGAGTGACAGTGAAAAAAAAAAAAAAACTGGGCTATCTGATAATTATTTGAGTCTTATTGACAGCAGATTTACAATTTGTTTAATTCCTCACATTTTGGCTCCATTTGACATTGATCAGATTAATAGGGTTAGAACACATGGCCTTTGCTGTTTAGCTGGGTTGCAGTAAGCCTATCCGTTCAGACAGTATGCTCTACTCCGGACCTATCACTTCAACACTGATTGTACCTGTATGCCTTGGAAGATGCAGCAAACGGAAGTGAAAAAAGAACATCAGGCCCATTAGTGATATTCTGAATTGCAAGTACATGACTGTTTCCTCAAGCTGATGAGGGTGCCTCGCTGGTTGACACGCCGTCACTGTACTGAGGATCAACCTGTGAGATCTGAGCAAGATGTTTCAGGCACCGGCAATTACAGAGAACTTCTTAAGCCACCGCCATGGTGATACCGGACACTGGGCCGCACGTCGCTTGGCAGGAGACTGCGATAAGTCAGCTAATTGCATTCAATTGTAAATTCTGCTCTGTTGCCATTGAGCAGTAAGTCGCCTTTTTCCAGGTGACAAACAAAAGCCTGTCATGGACAGGACTGGGATCCTTGTGGTTTCCATGACAACCCTGTGGCGTGGGGTGGGGGGGGGTAGGGGGTTGAACAAAAATACATAAACAAGAGTTTTGGACGTGACACGTTGTAATAAAGGATCCGGTGATCTCGGGCTTCATTTCCCATTTTTCTCGAAATTAAAACAAATAAATACATAAATAAATAATAAAAAGGTCCAGGAGATTTTCATGTTTTGCTTCATATAATATGTTTTGTTATTTTAATATAAATAAATGTGTTAAAAATGAACATTAAATACTTCTCTGGCAACTAAACTGCCTCTCCCCATGACTGATGGATCCACAGGCAGCAGTAAACTCCAGTTTCTTACATATCTACAGAGGTAACCCTTCTACCGACACACACAAAAACATATCACCTAAAGCCACATACCATGAACTTATGAAAGCCATAGATTTGAGACACACATCAGCTGGGAGGATCAGTGAAGCATTATGAAGATATATTTTGAGGTAGATGAGCTCATTCGAGAATTACAAAAACACCATTGTGCCAGCACAATTCAGCACCTCGCAGGTGTGAAAAAAGAGCAAAAGTAAGTAAATGATTTTTCAGTTTTATAACACTATATATACAGTCTGGGTATTTATTGTCTGGATTTTTACAGTTAAAAAAAAAAAAAAACGTATAAAGAAATAAAGTGATTAATGAATTGTTCTTATGCTGTGGACATTTTAACCCAGATATTTCATACATTATTATTTTCTGTTAATGAGGACTCAGGGGCACTGTTGGGCATTATTATTTGTTCAGAAACACAGAGCCGTCTGTGACTGAAAACATGAGGATAACAACGATTGGGAAAAAGAGAGAGATAAAAACCCATTGTGTTGTCAAGCTCTGTGTGCTCTCTGCCTCTGTGTTCTGCACAGGTGAGGCATTTTCAAGAATTGTTCAAATTAAGCTTGATGTGTTTGGGCCAGACAGAAACCAATTTTTTAACTGACTAGAAGCAGGTCAGGGGCAGCGCCGTCACGCTTGGTAGGATCGAGGTCTGCAACACTTGGAAGATAATCAGCTCATTCCCACATGGCAACGATTTCTCACCCAGTGTCGTAGAACCTCCCATAGAAATGCAAACTAAACCGGTAAATGCTGTGACCATGAATTGCCTTGACCCTTCAATCTCATGTGATAACACATTCATTTGTATGGACCAATTTGGCCTTTTTTATATGGTCAAATTCTTTGCTTATAGATTTTTGTTTTGTTTTCTTGAACTGCATAATTGATCTGAAGTCTTCCCTGTGATTAGAATTCACAAAGTGTATTCAGATAACAGGATAATGGGGTGTCAGTCCTCAGCATTTTCACAGCATGCAGATGTAGCCAAGCTTTGCTATGACACACGTATCATTGAAATACATTTCCAACAACATCACCTCCGAAAAATCTTAGCATGGAGGCCAAATCGAACTGTAGCCATTACTTGCTCTCAGTAGTTTGTATGCCTGTCTGGATCTTTATTTTGAAATGACCTGTTATAATTTCATGCCGTTGATGTTTTTGATTTTGTTTTTACCCTATTCTGTGTTCAGAGGGCTCAGCTGTTGTGTCATCTGTAAAAACGGGCATCAGCTTTAATAGAATGTGGAAATATCTACCTGAAACACATCACTACCTGAAACACATCGCCGTTCAAGCTCTCAAATCCTGAACGCGTTCATTAGCCTCAGTGGGGAAGTTGTCGGTGGCACATTTTGATGACTTCCACAGCACCTTTTCCTCCAGCGACATCGTGTTCTGCCACACCGTTAGTGGGAATGTGTGTCTGGTCGGACCAGGAGGTGTCAGAGGAGGAGATGAGGTTAACGAGGTGGCTGTGAAAGTCACCTGATTTAAAAAGAAATCCTGCTCAAAGGACCTCTGTGTGGCTCCCGGGGTACAGACATGACTGCAGAGCAGCTGTGAGCCCTGTGACTCAAGCCTACTCAAGTCCTCAAGTCTCTGCCACACTATTACTGGGCATGGCAAAGATTCAGCAATGCAGCGGAGGGCGACGATCATCTCAGTCTCACCAGGGAAAGACAGGGGTTAAGCTGGTTAGCGTTCATTACTCTCAGACAGCCACACCTGGCTGGCCTTGTGTCAGAAATTGCTTGAACCAAGTTTATGTTAACTTTGTGCTCCACTTATGAGACGGGCAGCATGTAATTGTGACATCTCTGCAGAATGGATAGAAGTGAAGGGCTAGTTATTGTGTGAATTGAGTCACTGAGTCATGAGTGTGGTTTGTTTTTCCCATGTCCATTCAGGTTGGAAGGGGAAAAAAATGCAATCCATGCTACATGCTAACAGAACCCTGGGAATGCAGAGGAACCTGTGGAAAACCATGAGAGGCCCTTCACCAGTGCAAGGGGGAAGTGTTACCACGGAAACCTCTTTGGGGAACATCTTGACAGCACATCAGGGTTTTGTGAGTCTGCCATACAGCCTAAGGGTGTCCAATGTGCGAGATGTCAGACCGCTGTTGCCTTCCATGTATGATAATGAGCTGTGTGTACAGTACACAGTCATCGAGTTTCTCTAATATCAAGCAATTATGCTCACTCCAGAAGAGTGACTTGTTTTGACGGCTGCAAACATTCGAAACGTGTCGCTTTTATTGTTTTGAGAATCGGGTCATGGATAATGCTGACATCACTGGACAGATCTGAAAGAACATTCATAAACTTTAGTACCATGGTTAAAGGGTGCCGGGGGGGGGGGGGGATGGTGTAGGAACTACTGGTAGAAGTACTGTATTATGAATAAGTAAAATAATGGAGGCTACTGTACCAGAGATCAGATATTTAAAGGTCTTTGAAGGCAACCCTACACTTACATCATGAAATCTGTGAGGAGTCTGCAGACAAAGGGTCCCTATTATTATTTTTTCATTATTTATCTCTATGAAACTTGGCAGAATAACATATATTCATCTGGGAGTAAAAATATGTATTTCTGGTGCTTGATAAATTTGTTATGGGTACATTTTTGCTTACACTGAGACTCAAAATGTCAAGCTGGAAGTACAGACTGCTCTCAAGGAAAAAGGGAACACCTTCTGCTGCTGGCTCATTAAGGAGCAAAGTATCCTGCATCGCTGAAAATTTAAGTCACAGCCTCGATAATGTGTTTAAACAGTGAGTCTTTTGTGGCATGTCAGAGAAATAGGCTGGGATTCTGTCAACACTTGTCTTTTCGGTTTAATTGCAAGTGTTCATTTTTATCCTTCTTCACCAGTTTGGGAAGTTCAGAAAGCATGTGAATGAACTCCCAGAATCTATTTTGGAGAAGACACATAACACTCATTGCAGGTAAAAGTTAAGGACAAATTTCATTTAACAAACAGGCATAGTCTTTCACACATGCCAAACTCATGAGAGGTCCAGTTACAGAGCATACAAGGGGTGAGAAAGACTATGGAAACATCAAAAGAAAGAAAGACAAAACACTTGTGAGAAACTAACTCATGGTTACATATGTGTATGCAAGTGTTTAATCTTAACGTTGATATTACTTACAAATGTATGTTCTGTTACAAGAGGAATTTCAAAATCAATACATCAACATGTGAGTTTCTTAAACAGCATGATATCTTACTGATTTTGAAAGATGTCCATTTGGTTGGTGCCCAGATAACAGGTTTGTCTGTCACAGAAACATCATCATCATCATCATCATCATCATCATCATCATCGTCATCGTCATCATCATCATCATCATCATTAATGTCTGAAGAGGAACAGTGAAGGAATTGAGAGACACTTAAAAAGATAGCTGCCCGGCAGTATCTCATATGTAAAGACAAAGCCTTTCTCGCCAGACATGGCAATGTAAATTAAAAGTCTCCACAACGTGGAGGAAGAGACATCTCTCTCATTGTGCATGCTGCGTGTGTGCACGGATGAAATACGTTTTCTGGCAGCTCTGAGGACCTGCTCTGGTTCTCCCTGCTGGGTCTCCCAGGGAGTTCAGAAGCCCAGGGTCGGGCTTTGGAGGTCCACAGTGCAGGCTGAAGTCTGGACGTTTCGGCACAAACTCCAACTGCCATCCTCACGTCACACATAATTTCTTCAGCTCTAACTCTCAGTGGGCCCCCCCCCCCCATGTCTCATTCATGAGTCTGGACTCCTTCAGTCCTCCTTCACCCGGAACAGGCGATGGCTTTGGAAGATGGAGAGTCTTTTTCATCTCTAAAGAGGCCATTAGGCCTTTGGATTCTGCACATCGTAAGGACGCATGGTTGTGATGCAGCTGTCCAATACTTGATATGATCACAGAGCTGCATTGGCGAGACAACAGTCAGCCCAGATTCACCAGGGTAAACAGTGGTAGGTTGAAGTCAGTTGAACTCATTTCTCTCTCTCTCTCTCTCTCTCTCTCTCTTTCCCTTTCTCTCTCTTTTCAGGGCTCATGACAGCATTAAATGCAGGTTGGGCAAAATGGGGGTAAAACAACATGTGAAAAACTGCCGTTAAAAAAAAAAACATACCTCAATCGGTCTGAGCTGTCCATTCATGAACATTCTACGGAGGAAATCCAGGTGATGTAAAAAAAATCACACAATCTGTGACAGGAAATATTTCTTGCCATATGAAAAAATGTTCCTTTTAAAAATAAAATATTTTCTGACACAAATGTCATTCAGGTTAAGCCATAGGTTATCACCACCTTATCTGACTTTTCCTTTTTATTATTTTGTTTTTTTTTTCTTGTTTCTTTTTTTTTTTTCTTGACAGAAGACCTTGAGGCACATTTCACATGTTCAAGAGGAGGTGGGAGGTAGCTTCTTGTTTTGTCACCTGCCAAAGGAGGAATCAGAGAGGCCTCAGCTAGCATGAGGAGGTGAGCGACACAGAAAGCAGTGACCATCAATAGAGCTCCAAGGTAAGATTTTCCTGAGAGACCAGAGTGCTGCCACCGAGGTGACATTTCAGGTACGAAGGCTTCAAGTGCTCGAGGCTCATTTCATATCAGTCTCTCGCATACTCTTGTGTCAGGCTTAACATTTGGAGGGCTGGGTGACCTCAAAGCTTAGATATTCAGGGAAGGGAGGAGGGGGGGTTTAGGTTAAGATCAAAGTCCAGTTTCAGAAAAGCCTCCCACAGAAGTGTGATGTGTCTTGGGGCAAAAACCACCACAGGGGCCATGGAAAAAAAAAATATTAAAAACACACACTGTCTAAAGAGCAGGAGGAGGTCACAGACAAAGCCAGAGCACAAGGCTGCATGCAAGCCAGTGAGGGTGGAGCTAACTGGTCACTTTCTGCTGTCAATCACAACACACATGGACGAATCAAAAGCGTCATTCTCCACATATCATGAGGTCATTATGCTGCTTAAACTGGCCAAGATACTTAAAAAAGTAGATAAAAGCCTTTGCCTAAAGAGAGTTTGGGGCTTCACACAATCTAAAAAAAAAAAAAAAAAAAAAAAAGCTTTCAGTCGCAAACGTAATACACAAAAAATAAAGTTAAACAATAATAAAAAAGGTTTAGTCGATGAATAAACAGTGTTGTATAGTAACTCTACCAGGAGACCTTCTCATACTGTCTATCCCACATTGCTTTGGCAATGGGTGGAGCCTGACCATAGAATGAAGGGACTGTGTAAAGTCTAGCCTTTTTTCTGCCAGTATCTGATTAGCTCGATGTGATGATTTGTTAATTAAACACCTTCCTCTGATAATTACAACTATGGATCCCCACCCCCCCACCCCACACACACACCCCACCCCACCCCTGCCACTGCCTCCTCAATACAAAACAACTAATCAGTCACCCCACGGTGCAAACTTGCTAGTGATCGGACCGATGTGGTACGGGTAGGGGAGTGACATACAGAGGAGCAAGAGGCACAGCTGGGCCCCTGGGCCTTCATTAGCAGAGACACGGGTCAGCGTTCCAGCCTGGGATTGCCATCAGAACACAGCTGGCACCCGTAACACCCAGCTTTATTAACGACGTCTTTAATACGAGTGAAAGTATAATGAGGCTAATTTTGTGCTGATTCAGTGGTGTGAGCCAAAACAAGGGAGGGCTAAACCGACTCCAGAAAATTAGGGTAATGTTTATGAGCGTGGTGAAGAACCCATCTGGAAATGAATGGATCATGCTCTGTCCATTTTAAGTAAAATAATGCAATTGAAGCACACATGATGCAGCATCTGTAATGGGTTATTATTGTGATTATTATTATTATTATTATTATTATTATTATTATTATTATTATTATTATTATGTATCTTTTCATTTGTGTTCTTAGTAGCTACCTGTTCACACATACATGTTACATGTCTGTTTATTTTAGCTGATAGGAGAACCAGCCACTGGATTTTTGGTAGCTACAAACAACAGCAGCTTGTTTAAAAATTTTAAAAAGGGACAATTATGCATTTTGACAACACTTTGAGAGAAACAGAACTGGGATTTGTTGAGGCAGGGCAGAAGACTATTTTGAACATATATATTTTTTTTTTTTTATGACAGACAACTTCAATCAGAAAAAGAAAGAAACTCACAGTCACTGAATATTTAGAAAAGGTTATTTATTCATAGTATTGTCAAGTTTAATTGGTTAATTATCAAGCACTACATT
Source organism: Albula goreensis (assembly GCA_022829145.1). Taxonomy (NCBI): domain Eukaryota; kingdom Metazoa; phylum Chordata; class Actinopteri; order Albuliformes; family Albulidae; genus Albula; species Albula goreensis. The sequence goes on from CM040756.1 coordinate 5,539,848, forward strand.
ATGAAGTAATATTGATTGCATGGAAATGACTATGAATGTGATATTAACAAAAAAAAAAGTTTGAAGATTTGTAGCTGGCTACTCGCATGATGTCTAATGAGTAAAGTAACTTTTTTTTTGTTTTTCTCTAGAGGAATATGTTAATTTAGCTAATAGGAGTGCATGTAGAGGATAGCGCCCAGCAAAACAAATCTTAATTAATTACCTCAATAATGCAATTTTGAGTGCCTCAGAAATTGTGCCTGATGTCCACAATGGAACTTAACAATCTGATAAATAATTAGTTCAATTACTTTATGGATAAAATAAGCCTTGTATAGAATTAATACAGAAGTTTAAAATTAAATTAGCATGCAGATTACTTGCCAACAGCGAATGCTGAATAAATTATGTGTGCCCTGTGAAATACTTGCTTGTAAAGGAATATGCATTTGCATTATAAAAAAGACTTATGAAAGAATATCAACTACAGTGGTTATATTGCATTGATTGGTAGATAATTCAACAGACACAAGTCATCTTGTGTCAATGGACACAAGAGGTCAAATCTGTCAGAAATGTACTAGACTGAATTTGCATTCGTGGTGATTAAACATGATGGGATTTAGAGCTTCTTTGATATGTATAGGTGCTTCAACCTGACACAGAAACTACCACACACGTTGTATTGACGGTTCTAAATCAATTAGAAGATGAAAAGACACCAAAGAAATGCTTCTGCTCTTTTAATTAACGACCAAACGACTCATGATCAAAATGGAAATTTTTTAAGTGATGAGCATTCACCAAATATTGGATGAAAAATGCAATACGATGAATGGCTGACTTCCAGGACAGTGCCAACATTTTTATCTTGCAAGTGCAGAGTGCATTTGCCCTCTTTCAGGAATTTCTGGTTCCTCGGCTAGTGGACACTGATACCCAAACCCTTCAGGCTTCATGCTGAGCCAAATCCATCCAAAAGATGTTAAAACTTGAAGGTGGCGACTCATTGTGGTCCAACCTGCTTCAATCCCTGTCTGCACCTTTGTAGAGGTTGAGTAGGAGTGCAAGTGCGGTGGAGCACAGCAAAGCAACATCTGTTTTGGGTTGTCATGTCAACTTCTGCTCTTAAAAAAGGCTTGACCCAACCGACAGGTGAAAACCTCTTACTGTGGCACAATGCAGGTTTGAAGGTCCAGGTGTGGGTCATGCAGCTATAAGCACTGAATGCTCATCACCATCTTTCCATACAGCCTCCCGGCAATGTGGAGGGTGAGAGAGTCCATCAAACCACATTACATTACAGTCATTTAGCTGATGCTTGGATCCAAAGTAGCTCACAGTTTATTATGCTAACCAAGGGCCAACCCCAGTGGAAGCAGTATGGGGTTAAGGGCCTTGCTCAGGGGCCAACAGCAATGGTGATCTTGCTGTGGCTGGACTGGGGCTTGAACCACCAACCTCAAGAGTCTCAGTCATGCACCTTAGCCACTAGACTAAAGGTCTAAAAAACAAGGTTTTAAATAAGTCACTGACTGACAACGGAGTGTAGGTCCTATATGTTTATGAGGTCATCGTATTGAACAATATAGCACTGCACTTGACTCATTGGAGCAGTTTGCTGAGGCTAAATTGACATGTCCTATTGGTGAAGTTTTTATTTCTATATATAAAAAAAATATTCTTGTTTTTTTTTTTTTCTTCTGACAGCAAGAACTCAAACAGAGGTGTCCTCAGTAAGGGACCAAACAACATAATAAGGATACTGTATCCACCACAATATGCATTGCTTGGAGAAGCCATATTTATTCAGATTACTATCATTAACTGTGGGGTAGTTTTGAACCCCCCTCTTGCCTTCCCTGCCACAATATTACCAGCCTGTTCACTATCGTTGCACAGCAGTTTCTTACTAATTATCTGCATTGTTTTTTCTACCATTCTCCCAAGTGATGATTCATTAAAAGATGCACATAATGACACCGTAGCAGTGGTAAACATGCGAAGAGGGGAAAGTAGCAAAAGTTCATTTCTCTCTTGAGCTCTCTCTACTTTTCTCTCTCAACCACACACACACACACACACACACACACACACACACACACACACACACACACACACACACACACACACACACACACACACACACACACACACACACACACACACACACACACACACACACACACACACCCACCCACACACACACACACCCCCACACATACACACACACACACACACACACACACACACACACACACACACACACACACACAGAAGTGCATGTCTATGGGTACGCGCAAAAGCACACACACACACACACACACACACACACACACACACACACACACACACACACACACACATGTCACACACACACACACACACACACACACACACATGCATACACACACACACACACACACACACACACATACACACACACGTATACACACACACACACACACACACACACACACACACACACATACGAGCACAGTGAGAGACCCACACCATAAACAGAGCCTAGCTCTCTCTGTTCTGAACAGGTAAGCACTATACCAGACTATGGCCAGAAAATGCAGTCAGCCTACAAGAAATATGAAGTACTGCATGCAGGACAGAAGAGAAGCACTCATATGTTTCTAATCGTGCACTGGGTGCTGTGGGGCATGCAGCCCTTCTGTCTTTGTTGTTTGAACTGATGGATTTGTGGAAGTGGGAAAACTCAGGTATGAGCTAGTCCAGATCACAGGGGGTGATGGATTGTGATAGATGACTGCAGACTATTCCATCTATAAGAGCCACTGCAGAACTCTCTGGACCTGTCCTTCCCATTTATGACTTCAATATTAAGAGCTCAGTTTCTACCGTGTAAATTAGAGGAACATATTTTAGCTGGTGTAAGGAAACTGGGGACATTGGCTTACTGGCTCTAGCTTTTCTGTTCAGATTTAATGGTCATATAACACTGGCCATGGTTTGTAGCCACAGGGAACGTTCTCAATATGGGTGGAGCTGAATCACTGATCTGGATTCTTCTGTGCAAAGCAAAGCCTTTTGATTGGCTCAAACAAACACCTGACCACTCATTGCAAGACCCGCCCATTGTGTGGTTCACCCATTATGTGGGTCATGCTCGTGTCATCACCAAATGGCACCAACTGAAAAAAAAACCTAAAGGGACCAGGCATACCAATGCAGCAGTCGGGCTCAATTTTCTGTTTGTTCATTTTCTGCTGGTTGAAAAAGAAAAACAACATTTTCTTCGCTGTAAGGGAAATGCAGAACTTTGAGTGGCAGCTCAAAGACATTATCAGAGTATTACGTCTTTCAGAGAGTAAGAGAGAGGGTCGCAGAGAGTTTCCGCTGACAACACCCACTGCATTGCACCCTCTTTGCATGGTGTACACATTCGTGCATGGACAATAAAGTGTCAATTCTTCAGAACTTCAAAACCTTTTCCTGCATGTCTCCCCTTCTCATTGATGTGTTTAAAACCTTAAAAAAAATGTATTTGGCTGCATGTTCTTGTTCAGTGAGTGACAGAACTTTCCTGGTTCAATCTTGGTATCCAAAACTATTGGATACTAACATAAGCCAAAGCTATCATTTCCCCCCCTTTAATGTTGAAGTAAAGTTTGTTTTGGATAGTGTCAAAAGGTGAAAATATTATGGATAAAAATCGGGTTGATATTTCCTTTATTGAATCAGCTCTAATGGAATGCAGGTTTTAACTGGTATGACAGTTTGTGGCCATACAAAAATGTATAGTCATTGAAAGATTACTGTTGTAGCTGTGGAATTTGTGAAGGACAGAAGGTCAAGCAAATAACAATGGGTTAGCCATGCTTAGTGGAAAAGATGAGTATCAGACCTGACTGGTGAGGAGAGCTCTAATACATTGTTCGCGAGTCATACAGTGAATGCCTTCAGGAAAGTCCAATTTGTTTCGTGAGTCCACCCAGTGTTTGATGGGCAGCTGAGGGAAGTGGAATTAAACCAACTGACATTGCAGTGCCAAAGTGCACTTCTGCTTGTGTCTGTCATTTCTGACGTGTAAAGTTACATAACCTCTCTGTAGAATTATTGTTATTAGTGTTATTATTATTATTATTATTGTTGTTGTTGTTGTTGTTGTTACAAGCAACACTTTGTATTGTTGACTGAGTATGACACAGGTTCTGTGGAACAAGGAGAGGAGAGTTCTTAATGTAATGTTATATGTTTCCAAAAAAAATGCAAGCTGTCTCCTGTGTTCTTTGTCTTCATTGGTTACCAGTATAACAAGGAGGAAGGAAATCCTTGTTATTTTTGCTAAGAACAACGTGTGTTTATGTTATCACAATTTATACTTAACATGGCTGGCCATTTTATAAGTGCTATTAAAACAATGCTGAGTCTGTTTTTCCCCATATTGTGCAACAGTGCAGTCACGTTTATCCCTAGTAACCTTTCACCACCACAATAATTGGTTATCATATAAGTACACAGGCACTTAATGTAACGTTTTTTTTTTTTATTATACATCCACAACGATGCTACTTTCTCCAGGTCTTGGATGGCTACAGTGCGTGCTGGTTTTTGTTTTAACTTGGAACCTTACTTTAAATGAATTTGGAAGTGTAGTGACTTGATTTTATAAACAGGGAGGGTTTCTTCAACCGAGAGGAAATGCCTCCCTGCATGTGTATCTCAGAGATTGGTAACTATCTTTCTGTCAACTGTCTGCTTTTAATGGTCCCCACGTTACAACTCTAGATGCTATTTTCTAATTGCTAAATCTGGCCTTAGATTCGCTACCACTTCAAAAATTTCAAAGAGGGAAAAAGAAAAACAAAAAATCAAAATTAAAAATGAGTTAGCCCACATGTGATTTTTCATCCAGTTACTAAAACCATGATACATTTCCCTGTATAGCTTGATGACTCCTGTTAACTGCATCAGTTGTTCTGTCATGCGATAATTCGTGGACGTTAGCTATGTTGAATGGAAGGACGTCCCTTCCAGTGAGTTCCACAGGAGCAGGCTCTGGGGAATATGCGATAAGTGAGAACTGTAAATGCGGCCGTATAAGTCCCTCGGTAATATATTTAGTCACATTGAATATATTTAGTCAAAATGACTGAAGAACTTAAGCTGGGATGGTGTGTTGCCACCGGAATATCTACAAGGGGAAATCACAGTGTTGCTCGAAGGGTCTGCAACCCACAAGAGATTCTGTTAAACCTTAAAACCTTTTTTAATAAAAATCCTCTTATCTGTGAAAAGTCAGAAATTTCCCTTTTAACATGTGGCAATATGAATATTTTTGAGAGCATGTAGGTTTTCAGTTATACCTTGTGTAATACTATTGGTTTAGGCAAGGAACTTCCCTCCTACCCCATGCCCACTCACACCCCTCTGCAACTCACAGACAGATCACGTTCATATGAGCAAACATACTCATGTATGCTCACATGAGTCTCCCTCTGTTTAAGACTGTTTCTTTCTTCACACTAGAAGTAGAGCAAATCTTTGATACAATTAAAAAAAAGCATAAAATGGTCAATTGTAATGAAGCACAAGCATCCTCCAAGTCAGCGCAGATAGCAAATAAGTACAACACACACACACACATACACACACACACACACACACACACACACACACACACACACACACACACACACACACACACACACATAAATGAGCAAGCAAATCATACATGAGAAAGTCCTGCAAAATCCCAAAAGGTTGTGTCAGCTTAAGGACCAGATACTGTCAGCTTCAGAATGCGCTGCACATCATTCATCTTCCAAGCTGATCACTCAGGCAGCAGACCATTCCAGATATACCTTCACTCACTGCTCCAAATACCACAGAGGAATAGATTTCTCTTGCCTATTTTTTATTCTTTAAAATTGGATTGTATGTGCGTGCGCGCGCGTGTGTGTGTGTGTGTGTGTGTGTGTGTGTGTGTGTGTGTGCTTGAATGTCCACTCTAATAACACTTTCTCTGAAACTGACTTTTTTTGTCAGTCAGTGGGTGTTTGAATTAGTGGAATATTTTTTAAAAAGTTCGGTTAACTTTGTGACTTTAAAGAAACACATTTTATCAGAGTTCTAAATAGCTTTTGTCTAATGGATTTCATCTTCCAAGATAAAAATAGCATGATGAAACTTGACATAGAGCTTGCTTGCTGCTTGCATGTATTGTCAGTTTACAATTCTTTTGGTCATGATCTGCATGGTGTAATTTTATTTCCTAAAGTTTATTTCTACATGCACATGCTATGATGTTCTTCTGCTCATTTCTCTGTCCTTTTTCCACTGTTGCCAGATTGTGCTACCTTCATATACTATCATTTTGTGGCTACATAGTTTGGCCTGTGCATGCGTGCCTTTGTATGTGTCTCTCAGTAATGTAATTCTGTTTGTTCTGTTTCTTAAATTGGTTGACTGTGGTTTCCAGTGACATCGTTGTCGTGTTTCGGGAGCAGCTTGGTGTTTACTGGTGATATGACCGTCGGCCTCAGGACCGGCTGGCTGTGGGAATTCTTTCCTGGGCACACATTTTGGCAGAGACAAAACTTTCAGTGATAGGAGCTGGGATGGCCAAGCAGAGTTCTCCCAGAAGAGCCTTAGAGTGGCAATATGCCACAATGTTCCTTTTCTAGCAACACAATGTGCAAATATCCATGGAAATTGATTTGGCTATGAGCAGGAAAGAAGAGAGAGCGAGAGAGGAAACTCACTATTTAATTGCAGCAGTCATATTAGTGATTAAAATGTACAATTCACCTGATGCAGCAGAATGAGTTTTGTACTGCAGGTACTGGGTCTATTGTAATCCCATTTCCTGGTGTTAAAGACATAGTCCATTCGATGGTCACCCAACCATAACTTTCCTCCTTGAAAAGAAAGCAAGGGCTAGAACCCAATTAAACGCACTTAGCCACTTTCAAGGCACATGCTATTCAACGCAAACAGAATTTCAATTAAAACCAGATTTTCCTGGACATGACAGCATTTTCTGTTTTATCAGAGAAATAAAAAAAAAGCCATTTGGAATGTATTCTTTTCATTAAACAGCAGAATAGAACATGTCTTGAAGAGACTAAGGCCAAGTGAACATTTGTCCTTAACTTTGGCTCACAAAGTTATCTTCAATGACATGGCTGGGAAAGATTCAGCCACCAAGAAAACATGGCAAACTGTTCTTGTAGAAAAAAAAAAAAAGCATAATGCATCTTATTCAGTTGTGAGAGAAAGTTAAGGACACATATTGATTAAGAACCTGGCTGCATTTGTTTCTTTAAGTCCCAGCCATAATGTGCCAACTTGTAAAGAAAATTAACTTCTGTTTACCAACCCCCCCCCCCCCGCTATAGCACTGCTCTTTGTTTGGAGTCTCCAGCATCTCCAATTCTTCCTTGAACAGACTGCATCTCCCAGGGTGGGGAAGCCTAAAAGCCTATTTCTGCTGTATAGAAATATCCCCACTGGTAACTCAGCAGTGATATTAGGATGAACAAAAATCAAGGCAAAGACTGATGAGCAAACGAGATCACAATGTGTTCTTCAAAACATGTCAAGTTGAGAGGAAAATGACTCACACAATTCCACAACTAATACAATTCAGTTCATTCTTTTAAGCTGTATTTGTGTCTCCAAAACTGCTTGCAAGGTTTCTTGTGTGTTTTATTCTGCTTGGAAACATCTGAACCAGTGAGAAGACATCATGCTGGTTTTCAAACATAAAAAACCATTTTTAAATTATCTGAAGATTTTACACAATAATTTTCTAGAAGTTAATGCTTTTCCCAACTTCATAGCATATCCTTCTCAACTGCATTTTATTACAATGACTGGTAAATTTAGTCTGTCTGTTGGGTTGGATTCTAAAACTAAACGAGTGAAATATTTTCTGAATATTTACTCCCCTATGGTGCCGTTTCTGTGACATCTGGGTCATTTACCATACACCAATTTATTTTTTTTTTTTTGATAACTAAATGGGGTTTTATCATTCAAGACTCTGTCTGTCTGTCTGTCTGCCTGCCTGCCTGCCTGCCTGCCTGCCTGCTTGTCTGCCTGCCTGCCTGCCTGCCTGCCTGCCTGCCTGCCTGCCTGCCTGCCTCTGTCTGTCTGTCTGTCTCAGTTGTGCTGTGTTGAATGACAGTGCAGGTTTTGCTGTGAGCTCCCCTATGGAGACTGACTGCTCCTGATTCAAATGTTACGATGAAAGGGTTTCCTTTTTTTCCCTCCCAGTTTCCTCGTTGGACTTAAGGGAGGCAGCACTTTGTGTGTGAAGTGATGAGAGGCACCCACTGCCAGTCACAATGAGGATCTGTGAGCATGTGAACATTTAGCTGCTCGAGCTTGTGTCCGATCTTCTTAAGGCACAAATGATAAGGGCAAACTTCAATGAGCATTACAAAAAATCAAATAAAAGAAATAAGAAAGTAAGAATAAGAAAACAGCACTGACAGTAGGATAGGGGTATTCCCAACACGCTGAAAAATAAATAAACGTCTATTATGGTTTCTTTATGTAATCTCCCCCACTAAATAAATAAATAAATAAACTACACACCTAGCAATAATATGACACTTCAGAAAACAACTGTGACAGAGAGCAACTACAGTTAAGGGACATACCTATGCAAATGAACTGACTTCTGAGGTTTTCAATCAAGGTTAGTAATGAGCCAAGGATTGGCGAGGGGAATTGTTATGTGTTTGAAATGCTAATTAGAAAGGGAAGAGAAAATTATGGTTGTATCACATGAAAATATAAAGGAGGCACTATGGTTACGCACTATACCCCGTTAAAACCAGAGAGAGAGAGCGATATGAGGGATGAAATTAAATGAAGGAGACAGAACAGAGCACATCTGTTTTACTGTGTATATGTTTTCATAGATGGGAAAAAGCTAAATGAACGCATTACACAGAAACAAAGCAAGACAGAGAGCTCTGGGATTCAATTTTACACATGAATTTCAAGCCTTCCCCAGCTGGAAAAAATGCAATGTAGACCCAATCTGACCACATTAAACCGCTGATTGGTTTTCAAAATTAAAGTGACATGTATGAAAATGCACTGCTTGCCTGTGGAAATTACCAACATATTTTTTTTGAAAAGGCAGCATTTTTTAATATGTAATTTGTGTGTGCATGTTTGGCAGGGGATGGGTGGGTGGGGTGGGGGGGGGGGGGCATGGTGTATGAGCAGTTTTTGCCTCCGTGCATGAGTGTAGGTAGTGTTGAATTCATCATATTACACACAATCAAATAACTAAGGTGCCAAACTATTACAGCCATTCCTCATCACTGCAGCACTCTGCAATTGCTGTTATTGCACTTTTGCTATTGCAGTATGTCTGTGCTTCCCCCCACTCTGATACACACACACACACACACACACACACACACACACACACACACACACACACACACACACAAACACACACACACACACACACACACACACACACACACACACACACACACACACATACTGTATATATTCTTAACTATGGAACTCTGTTTTATATATGAAATAGTATATAAAATAGAAGACCCTTTAAAAAAAGAATAGAGGGAGAAAAAAAAACCTTTCAAAGACACGGTTTTGACAAATGTGTCATGTTTACATGCATGGACAGAATAGGTTAATTAGAGTTCTCTTTTACGATTTACCAAAAGATACAAATGTCTGACCTCTTCACTGTTCAATGAAAAGCAAGAATATTCAGCTGCATTAAAAAAAGGAAAAAAAAAGAAATCTGGCTTGTCGGTTGTACTTTTATTCCTTTATTTATTTATCAATTTATCTATTTACTCATGGCTTGGGGCTCAGCTGCTACACTGTAATGCTGGAATAAACGGGACGTAAATACCATGTCACGGCCTAATCCAGCCTGGCGCACATTTATAATTGAGGGAAAAGCCAAGTGCACCATACGAAGGGGTGTGATAATTGGTCTTTAGAGACGTTGTGGGCAGTAGTGTAAAGGTAAGGGGTCTGACAGCTATTCGTCTGCTGCTTTCTACAACAAAGGTCACAGACACAGGGACGGACTGGCTTTATGAAGGACCGTCGGATGACAAGCGAAGCGATGCAAACCGGCAGCATTATCCCTCTGGCCGTCGGCCTCACTGTGGACCAGGGCTTTGTTAATTGGCTGTAGGGGTTAGCAAAAATGACAAGCATGCTATGTTTCATGTGTAAGGGTAATTAAAAAAAAAAAAAAAAAAAAAACATTGCCTGAGAATGAGTAGTGAAGGGTTGATCAAAACAATAACAAACTGTTTTAAGAATTCATACATCTATATTTATATATTATATACAAAACTATATATTATTTAGATTTATATTAATATTTATGCTGCAAAGGAGATACAAGGAGAGATTGCCAGCAACCTCAAATCCCAACACACTTTTTGAAGCTCCCAAGGTAAAACTCTGTGGGTGTGTGCTTTACTTGTTTAGACTTCGACCTTAAAGCTGCAACAGACAGCACCTTGATCGACCACCTCTCTCCTTTTGCATTCTCATTAGTGATATTAAATAATGGATACTGAAATGGCTTGCTGCGATACGATCCTGGAGGATTTGAGGAATTGGCAGGGAGGAAGGCAGTGCTCTGCCGCTCAGATCTGATTTCATAGCTTGCTTCTTAGCAGCATTGATCCAGCGATTAAGGGCCCTCCGGGTGTTCAGACCCAAAAAGGTGATAGGAAGCTGGGGCTATGGAGGAAAAGTTATAATTAAATCAAATGGAAAACGCTGTGTATGTGTGCGCTGTGCTCCTCTCCCTCACACACCTGTCTGCTCTCACCTCCCATCTGCTCGTCAGAGACCATGAGACCCATCACATTTTATCTGGATATTGTCTGTGTGTCACTTCCTGGTCTTCGAGGCCCTGAATCCTGTCAAAAATCTCACTGCTACGTTTGGAGATCAGCTGTCTCTCCTCCAGGCATTATGTTGTGCTTACAGCTCTGTGTTTGAAAACGTGGGCCGCGCTTTTCCATAATAAGATGCGTATACAGAAAGGAGGGTATCCCACGTTCATTGGCAATAACAAAACAGCAAAAAAGTGGACTTTCATCCAGCAAACGGTCAGTGAGTTTTAACCCGCATCCTGCTATTCAATCGCTTTGTCTTCTGTCTCTACCACAGTCCCACAGCTGCTTTAAGCTCCGGTAACATCGTTCAGCAACTCTAGAGGAAGCTACCTGATGTGACAGGTTCTGGAAAGGGTCTGGCTCAGGAAAAAAAAAAAAAAAAAAAAAAGTACTCGGCTGCGATTTTAAAAATAGGCACAGGACCAAACTATATCTATGTACAGAGTAGTTGATGTACGTATTTTCCTTTGCTGGATAACAGCGTAAGTGGGACATGGTTGTTACGCTGACCCAGCTAAGGTGCTGGAGCTGTTATTTAGCTAACTGTGCTCTGAGAGTGACCCAGGTCATTAGCTGTGCTTCCAGCTCACCTACCTCTGCTGAGGGTCAGCTCAATCGGAGGCCAGCCAGAGGCATTTAAACAGTAAATTGGCCTGGGCTGACAGCATGTGGACCAACAAGAGACACAATAATAGCTCTGCTATCAGAAGTGGGAAAGGTTTCAAACAGATGTGTGTATGTATGTGTCTGTTCGCTGTGTGTTTACCAGTGTGATAATAGCCCTGATTCTTGATGTACGTGCTTGTCCTGTGATACAGACTTCAACAATCACAATGTTTCGCCCTTTTGTAAATCAGCATAATCGTAAGCAGTAACAAAGCAACATTCTGTTACCGTATGTGATCTAGAATAGAACTAATCCTTAAAAACGCACGCTCTACTGACTTATAATCACCCAGTGTAAACGATCATAGCAGTATAGTTATGAGTAGTTCAAAAAAAAAAAATGTAAAAACTTCTTGTTTATACTATTTTGAATTGACTGTGCATAATTATAGCATGTAATGATATATATATTTATAGTAATTATAGCAATTATGAAACATACACTCAGTTTCTCTGTGTTTTAATTGTCATAAAATTGCATCAAAATATTTTTAAATGAAGAATGGCTCCTTTAAAGTTCATATTAGCTAAGTTAAAACAGCGTAGCTGGTTCCTAAATGTATTTCTGAGAACAGATGCACATCTTTGTAAAGGAGTTACCTTTGCAAAAAACCTCACATCTCTATGAAGATCACTGAGGGATTGACACGAATGGGCCTGACTGCCAGTTCGTTTCAGTGTGGTACGACTCTGCCAGACACTGACGCGCTTTACTAACAAACCCAAAGGTCAGTTCTGGCGCACCTCCAAACCACTCCAATCCATTATCAGACATCTGCTGGTTGCTGATGGTCAGAAAGTGGTTTCATGAACCATGTAAGGGCGGAGTTACACTCAGCTGTCAGTCATTGACTTGTCTGAACTGAGCCAAAAAGGTGTCTCTCCACCGCCAATAGAGTCATTTGATCCAAATCATTGAGTCACTGATACTGTATGGTAGCTCCTCCCATTTTTTCAATGGATCCTCATTATTACTGCTAGTGCCAGTCCTTGGCCATATTCATAAAATTAATAGTCATTAATAAAAACAGAATGGGAGTGCTAAACTTGGACCAGTATTGTCCTGCCCATACTCTTACGTTATTCACTATATGTTATATGCAATCACTGATCTCAGATCATTACTCCCAAACTTGCATTCTTCATGAATATGCAGATCCCATGAGGCCAGGGCCCAAAAACAGAAAAAAAGTGTTTAAAAAAAAAAGTTATCCGCAACACAGTACCTGCGATTGAGCGTCAGGAGTGGAGGTGAAGAGACGCTCAGTGCAGCTCGTGTGAGAGAGCCGAGGGTGTACCTCCCCCCTCCCTTCCCTGCCTCCCCGCCGTGCCATGGCTAACAGCGCAGCGCATCTCTTTTCAATCAGAGTAATATGAAGAAGCAGCTACCTGCCATTTTAATTGTGTTCTTCAGTCGTGTCTAATCACAGGAGACGCAGCGTTCCCCTGGGCAGGCCGCCAGTTGGAGCGAGAGGACAGTTTTGTGTCAAACGCATTCCTAGGCAACAAGGCTTCTGTTGTGTCCAAAAAAAAAAAAAAAAAAACAACATGGCAGGATTTAAATGCATTCAGCATTCATTACAACCAGGGGCCTAATGATTAACTGCATTTGTTTATTCATTTTTTTATGTGTTCATTTACTTATTTCATCCATGTTTTCTTTTCCTCCCAATATTACCAACCACACATCATTACTAATGGTCAAGACATTTTTTTTTTTTACATTTATCTTTATTTTTATTTATACTAACTTATTAACCCAATGGCTTTGTGAACTTTTCTGTAAACCTTTTTAGGGGCAAATGAGCAATTTCTTTTATTTGCATTAATTATTTCCTGAAATAGTATGTACTGTTACCTTATTGTACAAACATATAAGGGGTGATATGGGTAAAATGGCTTATTTCCCACATTAACAGTGTCAAAGTTACTGTGACTTACACTGAGAACTGAATAGTGATAATTGCATTTTCAGCCCAGAATACTAATGTTCGCTCTTGGATATGCCAGAGAATTAAAATATGTGTGCTGTATTCTTTTGAAATAGCACAAGTTCATAGAATTATTCTTGCCGTTTGGTTAAAAGTTTGACAGGTTGCGGTATTTATCTATTGGAGCAGATCAGGTTTAAAATAATCATAAAGTACAGTCGAATACATCTGTGACTATCTTTGATATTGGAAGTGTGAACCTACTTCAGCACATTTTTGGAAATGTGACACAATAAGTTGAAAGTGACAAATATAAGATTTCAGCTTACAGCGCTGTATTGGTATTGTCTCTGAAGGGCTTCCTCGGCAGGGCTAGTACTCACTGATAGTAGCCAACTATTATGAAGTCCAGAAAGTCCTTATACTTTGTAGAATATGAGATTAAAAAAAAAAAAATCTTTGATACATTTTTGAAACTCCTTCAGGTTCCATCAGGATTTTTATTTATTAATTGTTGGCAGTAGTTCTGGCAGCTCATTGGCAGGTCTCTCTTCAGAGGCGAATCACCCCGCCGCTGCCTCCCGCCAAACGAGCGCGTCCGCCCTTTCGCCTCCTCCCTGCGCTCCCCTGTGCTTGTCATCCTTTGACTTTCAGGTTTCCTGGCATTGGATTCATGTCAGTCTGCAAGCTTTCTGTCGGTGTCATGTCTTCAAGAGCGCAATCTGTTTCACGTGGATCTCATTAGGTGCGATTACACGCGCAGTTGAGTACACTCCTTCAGGGAATACCATGCAAGCATCCATGCATACCCTAATATCCCGCTATCAGTTGGGATATTAAAAATTACAAATAAGACAGCAACTTGTTATCCTGTTTGGTGAATGCAGATGCTCGCAATCAAAAATGTGTGAGGGTTTTAAATTAATATTCTGCTTGATAAAAAAACTAAACAAACAAATGTCAATATTTTTAATGGTCAATATTCTTCATGTAGTAGTAGAATGAATTTGTTTTGAAGGTTTGAGTGATAGAAAACATATTGTGTAAAGCCAGCATGCTAGAAATTGCAAAGTGCATATTAAATCAATAATAATCACTCCTTATTCAGTGACTGTACTCAAAATTGATGAACAGAATACGAAATTAGGAGCATGTGAATGACACGGCAATACAAAATAAAAATACTTACATTCATTAGTCCCCAAAATTATTTGTGCAAACATGATAACAATACTACACATGGCCAAGTCAGGTGTCCCAGGCTGAGCTAATTATTGCTCAATAACTGAACTTGCAGATTAAAGGTTATTATCAGAAAATCATCTTGCTTAACAGCATTATTTTCATACCTTGTATTTCATTTTACAACGTTGTATATCTTGCTTTACTCAATTTATAGAGTTGATTCCATTACTGTACAGTGTTTAAGTGTTGAGAGAGAGAGAGAGAGCGAGAGAGAGAGAGAGAGAGAGAGAGAGAGAGTGGGGGAGGAAGAGGGAGAGAAAATGATAATAAAGAGTAGGTCTGTGCCAGTGTAGTGTTCAATACACTTTTGCTGGTACAATTCGATCGTAGTGGTGCTGCAGCTCACGGATCTATGCCACATCTTTGGACTGGATCATGTCCTTCATGTGTACTCTGTCTCTAGAGCAGCGCTGTCTCAATCTGAGAGGCTGCAAACGGTGATGACCTGACCCAATGCTTTTCGCTAAACAGTGGGGTGGAGGTCGGGAAAGGAGAGGATTGTGGGATGGGATGAGCTTGTTGTTGGGATGAATTTCATTGTCACTCAATTTATGTCACAAACAGCACTTCTCTGTATCCTGGCCCTCCTCGGCTTTCTTAAATTTATACATTCAGTTAACAGAGGATTTGTGACTGAAAGTGAACCAAAATAGATTGTCTCAACACAGCCTTGGACCCAACTAATCCAAGGCCTCCCAGAAGGTCATTTGTATTATTATTTCTTTTCTTCCCCAACTACACCAGTGGCTGGTCTGTCACAGAATTAAAGTATGTAAAGTGTGTTACGTAGCTATTTAGATTGTGTTGTCATTTGGCATATCATAAAGGTATTACATTGACCATTGATGAAATCCCATGACTATGCCTTCACACCACTGTACTGGGCCAATCCCCTCTAGCAGCACTTTCACCTGCACCAATCACAAGCTTACTCTATGGTACTGGACCAGTCACATCCTTACATTGTTTTTCAACTGCAGCAATCACATTTTCATGCTGCTGTGCTGGACCAATCACCAGCTAGCATTGCTTTTCACTTGCATTTTATAGGTCACCTCTGTCAACTAATACTGATTAACACCCCGTTAAACCACAGGTAAACTCCTTCATTCAGGGACGACAAAATGAGTGTTAAAATTAAGTCAGTTATAAATGGATTAGTGATGTACTAAATAAATATACAAATTTTGAAAAACAAAAATGTTTCTGATCTTATTTTATTAGCCTATTACTTTTAACCTTTCCCCCATAATGATGTATCACAATACAACAGGGCCAACTATTATAATCTTTTGATACATGTATTAATGGCATGTGTGAAACGTTTCTTTAATGAGTAATGGCGTGCTGTTTCTCTGAATTTCCATTTAATACACTGCAAACACATATGAGGCTTTCGGCATTTACATATTTATACAATTATCTGTATCCTTCCGTAATGTACTGTATGCATATAAACCTTGCATTATTTATAACTTAAGGCAAGTAACACATCCAGCAGTGAAATACAGGACTGTGTGTGTGCATGTGTGCATGTGTGTGCCCGTGTGTGTGTGCACGTGCCAAAACAAGTAACATATATACACCATATGACACATAGTGAGGATTTACAGCAAGCATGTCTAATCAAGGACATCTTTCTTCTGTTTTTGAAGGGTTTATGTCCTCTCACTGAAGAGCTCCATCATTTTTCACCTGACCTGAAGACTTAAGAGTCCGATAATCTCATGACACGACACATGCATTACGCTGTTCAGTCATCTCTCGGGGATGTTCTTTTTCAATGCAATGGGTGCTTCCTCACAGCTATCGTGCGAAAGTGACTGCTTTGCACCTCCACGGCGGATGGCAGGTGAAACAGCGTGACCCTCCGTGTGGATCGAGTTTGTGAAATGTGCTGACTCCACAGTGATGTGTTGACTGTGTTAGCCCAAGGGGGCACACATGGTCTCG